>CAMZMU010000046.1:12975103-13343894 GCA_947311845.1 Poa pratensis
TGATTTTGATAGGATGATCTTGATCCATCATCTGAACTAGAAGAATGATCTTGCATATCCATTTTCATCGTTAATAAAACTTAAGCTATTGTACCCCATACCTCTGAGCACTCGAGAACATCAACAATAACATATTCAGTTCGGCTGCAAACCAAGGACACCATTCAGATACCCCAACCACGAATAAGATGTCCATTATGGCGAAATTTTGGTGGAGCGGGTGCCTAGACAAGAAGTCCATGCACCAGCTCACATGGTACAAGATTTCGATACAAAAGGGGCAGGGTGTTTTTCTTGCACAGGGTTTCAGTATCTTCTGTCTATAAAGAAAACACGCATTTTTGTTTGATCATCTTCTATGTATAAAGAAAAGGGCGTGAAATCTTGCGCGGTTCTAAAAATCACTATGTTTTGGGACTTAGCTAGTGCTTTCGTATGTCATGTACTATATCAATAAAGTAATGTGCTCCCTACATCCATGGTAGAGATTTTGTGCTCCCGGACTCCAGTGCTCCCTCAAGTAAAATAATAATAATTTAAAACTCATATTTCTCAGTTTCAAAATAATCTGAAAAAAAACCCGCATGTTGTCAATGATATATCCTACGAGTGTGCAAAATCTTGATTTGAAATACTCTATATTCGGATCTACACAAAAATAAAAAATGTGTGGATCCAAATGTACACATTTTCAAATCTCCAAAATGTACAACATTTGTCATTTTTGTGTAGCCCAAAATACAAAGTATTTCACATCCAGATTTTGCACGTTTGTGGGATATATTATTGGCAATAAGCATGATGTTTTTCAGATTTTTATAAGACTCATAAATATGATTTTAAAAAAATTAACTAGAGGGAGCACTGGAACCCGGGAGCAAAAGTGTTTTCCTACATCCGTAGTTACATTCTCCTACAATACGTGTACTCACAGTTTTGTTACTTTGGCACCTATCTATTCAAAATGATTTGGATTTGTAATGTGAAGAAGAATTATAAGATTTCTAAGAAAAACATTTCGAAATAACTTTGATATTTCACCGATATATGCATATAACTATCATCAAAATTATTTCCTAATGGAGCATGGAAAAATCTATAACGACATGTAATTTCAAACGGAGGGAATACCGACACATCTATGGTCCAAATGGTCCATCAGAGTAGCCCACTAGAATTTACGTTCGTCCGACTGGTGGCCTCGATTTGGTAAAGGCGTTCCTACTCCAACGTGATGTGAGCTTCCCTTGTCCCTGTGTCATGCACGACTGGCTAATTAAAATACTGCATCTATTATTGTCTGATATTATATATGAATATAAAAATATATCAATTCTCACTAGTACAGAACGACACATCGGATACCCTCTATGGAAACGGCAGCACAAAGGCAACAGAAAAACGACTCTGCGCGTCGAAAATAAGAGCCCGCGCCCGTAAATCGTGACACATCGGAAACGGTTAAATTTATTTAACTGTTTGCAATGTGAGTACACAATATCGGTAACGGTTAGAAATATGAGTCCGTATGCAAAATAACAGGGCCCAAAAGGCCCATTTAGCCAGTCCAATAAATAGACATCCTAACCCTAACGCTGGCGCCGCACATCTCGATCTCATTCCTCTCCCTTATCCTCTCTTCACAGCCGCCGCTCTCCTCCTCTAACCTACGCAGCAGGGCTGCTCTCCCTATCATACTTAGACAATGCCCTCCGTCGGCGTCCGGTCTGTGTCCGCGCAGGCTGCGGCTGCGGCTGCTGCTGTACCAGCTCACGTGGATGGATTGATGGAAGGAGCTGCTAATTGAGGGGATCTTGTCGATCTGTACCTGAGGTGGATCACGGTGGCCTCCAAATCCAGGTGCTATGAACATGCTTGTCAGGCTGATCTACGCTAGCGCCGCCCATCACGAGCTTCTGGTGCGCTCCCGCATCTGGTACGCTCTCTCTCGTGCATCTTGATCCGCTAGCCAGTATGCTCCCGTAGTTCGTATTTGCTGCTGCTCTTTTTGGTTTTCCGGCCGGACCACAATATGTGTCTTTGGATCTGCATCTTGTACGCTTCTACAATTCTTATCTGCAACTGCTATCTCTTTGTTTTCCGGCCGAATGACAATAGGTATCTTGATACGTTCTTGAAAAGGGCAGGAAGAAATACAATAAAGTGGAGGCCGCTAGTATTTGCATCGATCTGTTCTTACTTGGTCCAGCAAGAATAGTATTGGATGTCAGATTAATACTTTTGTTGTTTCATCAATATGCAACTATACCTTGTGTCTGTTCTAAAATTTGCACTACTTATGCAGTATCTCTTGAAGAATGGCGTGCATGTATGATACAAGTCCCGGTGGCCTAGATTGATTTCTATTGTGAGCAAGGACTAGCGCGGCAAGACGTGATGATCTGGGTGGATTTTCATTGCGAGCAGTAGTGGATTTTTTGCGTGTGGGGCATAATTTTTTAGTGTATTATGAACCTTGTGTATTTTTGACATATAGTATTTTTTAAATCTTGAATGTGTCCTCTGTAAAAGACTAGTAAAGTGCAGTACTGTAGTTATCATTGATCGCTTCAGCTCCGGTGGTGACCGGTTGGCCTGCTTTTTTTAATATATATGATTCGCAACGCAAACGATTAAAATAACCGTTGCAGATGAATGCGTCCACATCAGTATCGGAAGCGGGGCAACGGATGCATTCTCCGTGACCATTGAGGGTTTTGGCCCGTTGCCTTAGCATCGTTCCGTACTAGTGTCTATTCGGTCTCTGCACCAATATAATGTTAAAAAGTCTCGATACTAAGGATGCACACAACCAAAAGGACAAAAAGAGATCCTGCCACGGTGATCTGCGAGTCGCAGCAGCAGTGCACAAATCACTACCAGTGACCACACCCCTACTGCATAAAAAGTTCTCCAATAACGACGCCTCGATAAAGAGAACCGCGAACAAACATTATGGTCGCCCAATCCATTCAGATTGTTGGTTTCACCCCCAAATTGCGCTATAGATAATTAGGCCGACTCAATCGGCTTTTATGCCTGGGAGACCGATTTTGTAGGGTGTGGTCATCCTACATGAAACCATTCACAAACTTTGAAGGAAGAAAATGGAAGTCGTTATTTAAAAATTAACTTTGAGAAAGCATACGATAAAGTTAAATGGTCCTTCTCCAACAAGCCTTGCGTATGAAAGGTTTTGCACAACAATGGTGCAATTGGATTATGCAACTTGTTCAGGGAGGAAGTGTTCGTATACAGGTATAAATCCCGTTGTCTCCAATGCTGTTCTATATTGTTGCTGATATGTTAAACATTCTTATCGCAAGGGCGAAGAAAGAATGTCAGATAGGAGGTCTCATTCCTCATTTAGTTGAGGGTGGACTATCTATTCTACAATATTCGGATGACACTATTTTATTAATGGAAGATGACCTAGCTAAAGCGGTTAATATGAAACTCATCCTCTTTATTTTGAACAATTATCGGGTCTCAAAATAAAGTTCCACAAGAGTGAAATATTTTGTTTTGGGAAGGCAAAAGATTTCCAAGAATGGTACAAGCAAATCTTTGGTTGTGAATCTGGTTCTTTACCTTTTAAATATTTATTTAGGAGTTCCGATTCACTATAGGAAACTTCGGAACTCTGAATTGTATCCAGTTGAAAATCGTTTTGAAGGCAAACTGGGATGTTCGAAAGGAAAGATGCTTTCCTATGGGATCGCCTTGTCCGTGTAAATGCGGTTTTAACAAGCCTAACGATGTTTATGTTGTCATTTCTGAAAATACCCAAAGGGGTAGGAAAAAGACTTGACTTATATAGATCACGCTTCTTTTGGCAGAGTAATGAGAATAAAGAAAAATATAGATTAACTAAATGGAACATCATCAGTCGACCAAAATATCAGGGCGGTCTAGGGATTGATGTGCTTGAGCTAAAAAAAAATATTTGCTCAGCAAGTGGTTGTTTAAACTTTTAAATCAAGAAGGGGTACGGCAGGAATCGCTGCATGCAGAACAAATACCTCCATAGCAAAACACTAGCTCAACTGGAAGCACTGTTGGAGATATGTCCTAGAGACAATAATAATTTAGTTATTATTTATCTCCAAGTTTATTAATAATGTTTATATCTTTATGTTATAACTGTACTGGGCACCTGAATAGCGAATAAACAGTATTCAAGAGGAAAACCTCCAATACATGTGTAGAGATACGAACAAGTAAAAGCGTTCCTGGTCTTGTCTCTAAGACTAGCCTATCTTGTTGTTTGATGATCATGTTTTCCTGATCATGGACTTTGTATAAGTCACACAACTATAGGAGTTTATTGTCGGAATGACAATAGTACTAAACCGACCTATTGTATGATCTTGCTAAGAGACTAATCGTCAACGATGAAGGTAGCAATTGATCATATGTTTAGTTTTCATTAGCTGTATTCCTATACCATGAGAATATCTGGTGACTGCTTATTCGACACTCATGCTTTGATTGTCACCTAACGTCTTACCGTAACTGGGGACCATAACGGTGGATTTTGGGTGTGAACTATAATAATGTATTGGAACAGAGATTATTCAAGAATGGTACTTACTCCTCCAGACGATGGAGAGATACATCCTCTAGGCCATCTCAGTATTATTATTGTCACCCAATCGTCTGGCCAGACACAGCGTGATTTATCACGGGACAATGAAAATACAGAATGATAAAAGAGAATGATATTGGTACGAGAATTATATGTGTTATGATCAAAGGGTTTGATCACACTAGAGCACATTGTCTCAATCTCGTGATATCATTGGTATCGTGTACGTAAGGGGATTAGCGTAATGAGAAACACTCAGGTTCTGTCGTTCACTCGTGAACACATAGGAGCTAGTATGGCCGTCTAGGTCCCAATGCTAGTTATTGTCTGGTAAGCTCCCGGACATGTCTATGTGTTACCGAACGTTCCGGGTCACACACTTAAGCTGTGATTCAATCTTTTATTGAGAGAACAAAGTTGTAGTTTTGTGGTTATGAGAAGTGGTCGGAGTCCCTCCGATGTCACAGGAACAACTCCGGAATAATTCGGAGGTGTTCCGGTGAAGTTATCATGAGAGGGAAATAATGCCGGTATAGGGCAGAATTTCCCAAGAGAGAAATATGGCGAACATGAGATGTTCCGGGATGCCAGGAAGTGTTTTCGACATCAGTGGATAGAGTCGATGATTTATCTAAAGAGTATATATGGTTCCTGACGAGTTTCAGAGTTTTGCCAATAAGGGAGGGAGTGTCGGTGGAGGAAGGGGGGAGCCCTAGGGGTCGAACCGCACCTAGTGTGGGTCGGCCGGCTAGGCCCCACCTCCCTGGCCGGCACACCACCACCTCTCCCTCTCTTTCCTTGTTTGATTTGGAGATTTAAAAGAGTTCGAATTGGAAAAGGAAAGAATATATAAAAGGAAAAAGACAAAAAAGATAAAAGGGAAGGGAGGGAGTCCTTGTTGGACAAGGACTCCTCTCCCAAACCGACTTGGGAGGGGAAAGCCCTCCTAGGGCCGGCGCACCAAGGGGAGGGGCTTTCCCTGTCATGCCCCGAGACCCGGCCCGGTAGAATGACAGCCACCACGCGCCTATAGACCTGAAAGTCTATACACGCGCAAGGCTAAAAGGCAGGCATAAACCAGCACAGTGGATCTCAAATAGCTCATTTAACTCTTTTACAAGATTATTACATTTACAGAAAATAAAGATTCTCTAGTCGCATTCCAGCCAACTGGTCCAGCCTACTCCTCGAATGATGACGGCTTCCGCTGCGAGCTCTCATACCACTTTAACTGTCACGCCCCGAGACCCGGCCCGGTAGAATGACAGCCGCCCCTCACGGAGAACTCAGACAGTCCCATACCTGTACTGTGACCGGTACAATACGATCACCTTCGCAACACCAAGTTTTCTTTATAAAAATATTCATGTTATTTCCATGTCGAGTATACGTGCTAAGCCCAGTTCGTACCGGTGGCTCATACGGATCCATCACCGTAACGACACAAGCACATTAACCCCGTATATCAACACAAAGCTCGTACCACTCTAGGTATCACATATTCAATCAAAGCATACTCTACAAAAATATATGACAGAGATAAGAACCGCCTGTTCAAAAAAAAAGAGATAAGAACCGCTTGCCTCGGTTAGCCACGCCGTAGCTATCAATAATACTCGCTTGATCAATCTGGTATGATTGACCGCTCCAGATACCCGCAAGATCGGCATACGTGTACTAGCTCATACGGCATAGGCATACGAGCTCATATGCCAACACCGTAGCCGGAAGAACACAACCGGCAGAGATGATTTGCCAAACCCTTCACTCGCCAGCGCCGGTATAAACGCCTACAGATCGTCTCCTCCAGAACGATAGGATCAGCAGCACCCCGCCGGCCGTCATTCGCCGCATGCCATCACCGGCCTCACCCTCTAATTCTTTCTCTATATTCCGGCATCGTTGTCTCTTAATTATTCTCAGCTCCTCCTCTACGCTCTAGGCATCTCTGAATCTCCTCCAGAAGTGGCTGACCGCTCTCTCTAATCCTTTCTCTAGTTTTCTAATTTATCTCTCTCTGATCACACGGCTTCACGCTAGATTGATGGATCGATGTGGTTAGCAGCAACGGATGGCCGACTATTTGTAGGCCCAGAGCACCGCTGACTAGACAAAATATCTGAGCCGATCCACCGCTTGCCGCTTCGGAGCTGTTAAGGAAATATCAGGCCGACATCCTCGACATGAGCCACCACACAGCGTACGTGTCAGTTATTCATAGGCTAATTGCCATGCCCAGCTCCACGTACGAGGACCAGAGCTTGCTAGCTAATCTTGTGCTGCCACTGATGCATGCATACCCACTAGTAACCAGCCACGTAGCTCCTTCATCCCTTCATAGGTAAGCTTGCATTTGTTGGTTTCGTTGTAGTCCACGGCTGCTAATATGACATACCTGATCGTACATGCACTACTACTAAGTACTACTAGCTAGTTAGCTCACCAAGCGTATACAAAATTTAATCACGAAGCAAAATTAGCTTAATCAAAATATTTAGAAGCTAAAACTTAATTTAGTCAAAGTAATTAATATCTCAAAAATACGGGTTATCACATTCCCCTTCCCCAAGCACCTCCTCCCCTTACTCCCCTTTACATACTCCACCCCCTCCCACAAGGAGAACACAACAATTGACTTGCACAAGTTCATCTCTCTATATATTGTGCAATTAAACGATGCTCTAATTAGACGGCGCTCTAATTGGACTTTGATCTAATCTCTCTCTACTAGATCTCATGTGTTGAGAATTAGATCTCTCTAGTCTCATATAGATCTAATCAAGTTCGATTAGATCTACCACCTAAACTACGCCGAAAGGCAGTCTCCCTTCGTTGGTGCTAGTAGCTCTAGGCGGCGAACGTGCTGACAGATTGGCGCGGCGTACTGTGGATACTGTTAGAGCAGGGCTACGCAAGTAGTTTCTCGATGACGAACCGGCAACAATCTCACCTCCCGGCGTGGACGTGAGATTCTTCATCAGACTTCACCAACATTTACTTCGACAAACACAAGATCTTCCGCAACGGTGTTTGTAAGTATCTAGACCTAACATTATGTGGTGTAGCATATCTTCATAGAATAGATCTTGGCGGCAAGGTTACGGAAAAAATTAAAGTTTTACCCGCAACCCAATAGTGGTATCAGAGCCGATCTATGCGTAGATATGATTTGATCTAGAGCACAAGTTGGTGCGGGCATTGCATAGTTCATGCATTAAGTTTATTTTAGTTGCTTCCCAATAAGTTATTCTTCATATTTCATCGCGTCATAGGCAAGATCTTACGAACTTCTGGCAATCCGCGGACCTTCCGGCTGCTCCTAGTATGCCTGTCGGCGCCAATGAAGTGCTTCAGTAGCTTCGGGTCTATACCTATAGTTGTGGACATTGTTGTATAACGGACAGGGCATGAGGGTTGGACGCCTCACGGGGGTCACGCGCACATGTGATCGTTTAGATTGGGGTTCGCAACGTATTCTTAATGTTGGAATCTCACTCACCCCGCAAAGTTAATTTAGCAACTAGCCTAAACGTCATTCAGTTCGTAGTTAGTGACGGTTCTTCCGTAGATCCTACAAGGCCACGTAAAACTTGCAAACAAACGTTAGAAGCGTCTAACTTGGTTTTGCAGGATTGTGTGCATATGTTTTGGTATAGCTATTTTGTTACGGTGTTTTAACATGATGGCCAACGCCAAACAATTGTTCGAGTTCGCCATCGACAAACAAGCGAAGAAGAGTTAGTCGCATGGACCGGGGGAGGTGCCGGTAGGTGAGCCGACGACAAGTACTTGGCAATTTTTCGGCTACGGCAATTTTTCTTCGGGAATTTTGTTGTGACCGGGAATTATGAAGATAGTGGATCCTCAAGGACGAGCGTCAAGAACTTCCGGAGAATAACAAAGGCTATACCAGAGCACATGAATTTATTATTTATTGCTTGTGATGTTTATCCTTTGTTGTTTGCACCTTGATTGCGCAGTAGTCGTTTATTAGGGTGAATCCTCAAGTAAAATATCAAGGAGATCGTGTTCTTCCAACCGTGGCACACCGCCAAACCAGGAGCTTGTCCCCGGATGCCGTGTACACACGAGTCTCGCGGGCCAAGGGTTTGGGAGGCGGACGCGAACCGTTCCAGCAGCATCATCGGTTGGTTGTCTTGAAGTCCTAGCATAACAAGTTATGAGTTCTGAGCACGCACGTCGAAAGACGAACATGAGTTGTAGCTACTATAACTGGCATGGTGCCTACCGGTCGTCCACGTATCATGCTATGTATCCATACTTGGTTCGTCGGGTTATCGGGTCCTGAATCACTTAGCGCCAATCGTGAGGATTATTGGGCTTAGTGGGAGCATATCTTAGATTCAATTTTTAATTGAGTTAAAGTTGTGCATCAAAATTAGTAATAAACTATGAGTCTAAATAAACTTGTTTTTGTTGTAGAAAATGGACCACTTTAAAAGTACCATTTCAATCTGATGTTGAGTCGTAACCCATTAGCTACAAATGGAAACAACTTTGGAGATTGGTTTCACCACATGATGGAGGTTCTTAGGAACACCAATAAGGAACATGTCTTGAGTCCCATGCATCCAAATTATGCTCATGATGGGCATCATTTGTTATGCGATGAGTGCATTGTCAAGGAGCTCATGCATGCTTGCATTGATACATAGTTGGTTGATCGTTTTCAAAACCTTAGACCCTTCCGTCTCATGGAAGAACTGAGGGCTCTGTTCATAAGTCAAGTACGCGCCGAGCGTTTCAGTCTGGTTAATGAACTGATGGGGAGTCAACTTGGAGCGGGTGAATCCATCCAGTTGTTCGAAATCAGGATGACTAGGCTGGAGGGAAGACTTAGAGAGATTGGTTTTCCAATTTCTCATGAGTTCTTCAGTGACATTGTACTGGGAGCACTGCCACCAGAGTATGAAGCTGTGGTTGCTTTATACAACCGAATTTCGGATGAGTGACCAGTGCAGATGCTGTTTACCTTACTCAAGGAAGCAGAAGCTGATATCCGTGAAGGGGACATGACATGGTCCAGGACAGGTATAAGAGTTATACACAGTTATTGACATATATTCAGCAACTGTAGTCAATAAGTATGAGATACTAATTGATGCTCAAACTTGCACCAGTGGCAGGTACTTTAGAAGGAGCAAATGCTGTAAAGAAAAGGAAGTTTTGGGATGATGTTGGAGATATACTTGGAGGTATAGCTTAAGCATCTCAGAGCGTGGAAGATCACATTTTATGCAAAGTGACCACTACTTCATCTACAAGTCCAAGTCAATGAAGGAGAGCTACACTAGGACTTTAAATAAGAGTTATTTTCAGTTCGATCATTTTGTAATGAATATTTTGAGATTCTGGAACAAAGTTATGTTCGAATATTAAAGTATGTGTGGGAATTTACATATTGTGAATTCGGTTTATGATGATCTTCTTTATTGTAATATGTCTTTAATTTAGTTTTGTTAAGTCTTAAATGTTTTGATTCAAAATATCATTTAAAGTTTTGAATGATGTTTGATTATGGTTTAGTCTTTGAATTTTGGAAGAAGCTTTTCGTTGGTTCTCTTTTGAGACTCTTAAATTATTCCAAGATGAAATAGATAAAACTAAAAATTCACAAAGTGCTAGGCACTTGAGCAATTCGAAATTTATGGAGTGCTAGGCACTTAATAAAAATCGAAGTCCACAAATACTAGGTATTTGGTAAAATTCGAAATTGGCATAGTGCTAGGCACTAGTAAATTTCGAAAATTACATAAAGGTGTGAAGACTTCCCATTAATTAAATTCTATTGAAGATTTAATATGAAGTTGCATATTAATGAAATAGAGTTGATGAAATTATTGAAGTTGCAATGTTTCATAAAATTAAGTGGGAGTATGTGTGAATCAAAATAAGAGATCAATTTGATAAAGTTAAAGAAGGCTTAATAAAATGTATTATAACATGATTGACAAAAGAAAGTTTTCTTAGTCACATTACTCATGATTAATTTTGGTAATTCAAAATTATCATGATGATGAAATCTTTTGTGAGACAAAGATTAATAAGATTGTAATAATATTTATGTCCAAGTGTCTTGTTGTGTGAGATGTGAAATACTCCAAATTTCCCACTAAAGTAAATAGATTATTTTGTTTGTATCAAGGGGACCTAAATCAATATTAACTTAGAGTTATTTTGATAAAAGTTCCAAGTTTTCAATTTTGAATCTAAGTATTGATTCGAATTGAATAAATGTTTTGCATAAAGGTAAAGTCCAAAGTATTATATTGGCGGTTGTTTTCCACACATAATTCTAAATGCTTGTTGACTTTAGAATTGGAGGAAAGTGTCTTCTCATGAAGAGAGAGTGGAAATCAAAATACTAAATTAAGACTGGGAGTCTTTGGACAAGTGTTAGAATGAAAGGAGTAACATGCAAATGTTTCCATATCATTACTTTGTCCAGGAATACATGTATGGCATACATGGTTCGAATTAAGTATTATGATAAAAATCATGTAGGGAATTTAATGATTAAATCACAGAGTGGTTGAATTATTAAAATGTCCAGGAACATGATTAAAAGCAAAACAATTACAAACAGAATAATGAATACTCATAAATGATTGTATATGTCATAAAGGAGTCCAAGAAAAATTCATGTAACTCCAAGATTTAATCTTGAGAGTAGTTTGGACGTGTTGTGAAATCACTGGGCATGAATGTTTCATAAAGAAAGGACAGATGTGAATATCTAATATTCAAAGAACTAGTCTTGATTAAAATTGTTTTATCAAGGACGAATAAATGATAGTGAAAAGTTGCAAAACTTATCATATCAATTGCTTGAGGCTGTTATTGGACTAAAGTAGCAAAGTTAATTGCTAAGAATAATTCATTTGATTATGAGAATAATCTAGATAATTATATTATGAGTGTTTGAAGTCGGTCGTTTTAATGAATGAATAATTTTATTCTTTGCATTATATAAATCGAAGGGACTTAAAAGTCAGTGGGAGCTGATATTATATTTGTTGAATAAGGCTAGGCCAAATTCAAAAATGTATATCTTGTGAAAAGATGGATTTAAAAGAGTTTTAAATAAAAGTCAGAAAGTGTCTTATTAAAATTTTGTCTATGAGATAGATTAAAAATTTAATAAACATTAGTATGAATGTGCTAAGTACAATTTGAAAGGTAACTCGAATTGTGTCTTGAGTCAAAGAAATTTGATCAAGAAGTCATAGCATGATATTTGCAAGATACATTGACCTTCGTAGTCAATGATGAGCGAATAGAGAGGAATAAGATCAAATCATATTCAATGTGATTTTGCTTATCTCATTGCTATATATAGTACATAAAGCCGGAAAGTTTTCAAAGTGCTAAATTTTATTTGGCCACCGGCAATTAGAGAAATACTTGGTAAAAGTTTTCTTGTAAAGCCAGTTAATTAAAAGTTTGTGAATAACGCTAAAAGGTTATTGTATTGAGATGTTTCTCATACATGTTAAAGAGACCTAACAGTGGTATTTACAAAAGAATAACGACTTAGTAGATTTTGTAAAGCTTCAAATAGTGTATATAGAGAAGTTCCTCATATACGTATTTGTAGTGGAATTATGAAAGCAAATCTTAATTGATTTAATCCGAGAATGCAATTTTCAATTGATAAATACTTGGTGTTTTGATTTTATCAAATCATAAGTATATTATGAGTGGATTCTACAACATATATAGATTTTCTATAAAGGATAGTTGCATCATTGATGTGAGACGTCATGATAATAAGTTATTGGATAAGTCATTGACTTGGTAAGGTTTCAATAGACGGTATGATAATTTCATTCGGAGACGCTTGAAATTATTAATGCTACTACGGAACCGGATAGGCCGAAATCCAATTCCTAATATATCCAACTTTGCATTGTCATGTTTGACGTGTGAGGAGTTACATAAGTTTATGTATTTTGATTGGATCAAAATTATGGACACAGTCTCAGAGAGCGTGCGAAAGCGTGAGTGACACCTTAGTTCCATTTGGTGTCATGTCATCATGCAAACTAGAATCATTATTGAATCTAGTGCAAGTGGGAGACTGTTGGAGATATGCCCTAGAGACAATAATAATTTAGTTATTATTTATCTCCAAGTTTATTATTAATGTTTATATCTTTATGCTATAACTGTATTGGGCACTTGAATAGCGAATAAAAAGTATTCAAGAGGAAAACCTCCAATACACATGTAGAGATACGAACAAGTAAAATCGTTCCTGGTCTTGTCTCTAAGACTAGCCTATCTTGTTGTTTGATGATCATGTTTTGCTGATCATGGACTTTGTATAAGTCACACACCTATAGGAGTTTATTGTCGGAATGACAATAGTACTGAACCGACCCATTGTATGATCTTGCTAATAGACTAATTGTCAACGATGAAGGTAGCAATTGATCATATGTTTAGTTTTCATTAGCTGTATTCCTATACCATGAGAATATCTGGTGACCGCTTATTCGACACTCATGATTTGATTGTCACCTAACGTCTTACCGTAACTGGGGACCATAACGGTGGATTTTGGGTGTGAACTATAATAATGTATTGGAACAGAGATTATTCAATAATGGAACTTACTCCTCCAGACGATGGAGAGATACATCCTCTAGGCCATCTTAGTATTATTATTGTCACCCAATCGTCTGGCCAGACACAGCGTGATTTATCACGGGACAATGAAAATACAGAATGATAAAAGAGAATGATATTGGTACGAGAATTATATGTGTTATGATCAAAGGGTTTGATCACACTAAAGCACATTGTCTCAATCTCGTGATATCATTGGTATCGTGTACGTAAGGGGATTAGCGTAATGAGAAACACTCAGGTTCCGTCGTTCACTCGTGAACACATAGGAGCTAGTATGGCCGTCTAGGTCCCAATGCTAGTTATTGTCTGGTAAGCTCCCGCACATGTCTATGTGTTACCGAACGTTCCGGGTCACACACTTAAGCTGTGATTCAATCTTTTATTGAGAGAATAAAGTTATAGTTTTGTGGTTATGAGAAGTGGTCAGAGTCCCTCCAATGTCACAGGAACAACTCCGGAGTAATTCGGAGGTGTTCCGGTGAAGTTATCATGAGAGGGAAATAATGCCGGTATAGGGCAGAATTTCCAGAGAGAGAAATATGGTGAACATGAGATGTTCCGGGATGCCAGGAAGTGTTTTCGACATCAGTGGATAGAGTCGATGATTTATCTAAAGAGTATATATGGTTCCGGACGAGTTTCAGAGTTTTGCCAATAAGGGAGGGAGTGTCGGTGGAGGAAGGGGGGAGCCCTAGGGGCCGAACCGCACCTAGTGTGGGTCGGCCGGCTAGGCCCCACCTCCCTGGCCGGCACACCACCACCTCTTTCTCTCTTTCCTTATTTGATTTGGAGATTTAAAAGAGTCCGAATTGAAAATGGAAAGAATAAAAGGAAAAAGGCAAAAAGATAAAGGGGAAGGGAGGGAGTCCTTGTTGGACAAGGACTCCTCTCCCAAACCGACTTGGGAGAGGGGAAAGCCCTCCTAGGGTCGGCGCACCAAGGGGAGGGGCTTTCCCCTTCCCCAAGCATCTCCTCCCCTTGCTACCCTTTATATACTCCACCCCTCCCACAAGGAGAACACAACAATTGACTTGCACAAGTTCCTCTCTCTAGATATTGTGCAATTAGACGATGCTCTAATTAGATGTCGCTCTAATTGGACTTTGATCTAATCTCTCTCTAGTAGATCTCATGTGTTGAGAATTAGATCTCTCTAGTCTCATATAGATCTAATCAAGTTCGATTAGATCTACCACCTAAACTACGCCGAAAGGCAGTCTCTCTTCGTTGGTGCTAGTAGCTCTAGGCGGCAACCGTGCTGACGGATTGGTGCGGCGTACGTGTGGATACTATTAGAGCGGGGCTGCGCAAGTAGTTCCTCGACGACGAACCGGCAACAATTTCACCTCCCGGCGTGGACGTGAGATTCTTCATCAGGCTTCACCAACATCTACTTCGACAAACACAAGATCTTCCGCAACGGTGTTTGTAAGTATCTGGATCTAACATTATGGGGTGCAGCATATCTTCATAGAATAGATCTTGGCGGGGTTACGGAAAAATTTAAAGTTTTACCCGCAACCCAATAAGCACAACGAACCGACTCACCCTTCCGGAAAGGGCTCATGAGAGTTAAAGAAGAGTTCTTTGATAGAGTTTTTTTTAGAATTGGTAATGGGTAAACCACAAGGTTATGGGAAGACACTTGGTTAGGTAATTCTCCTAACCAATTTTGAAGGAAAAAACTGTAGGGTTCGCAGCATGGATATTTAGACTAAGTTCATGATGAATAGAGTTCAAACTTTAATTCTAAATTACTAGGTGAACTCCCACTCAAAACAACATCCCTCAGGTTGCCTTAGTGATTACACGAACCAAATCCACTACACCAAGTCCGATCTTCATGAGAGAAGATGTAGTTTCAAAGGCGAACAACAATGTGTTCATCATATCATTCATATGACTCATGCTTTACCTTTCGGTTATCCGTGTTCCGAGGCCATGTCTGTACATGCTAGGCTCGTCAAGTTAACCTTAGTATTCCGCATGTGCAAATCTAGCTTGCACCCGTTGTATGCACACGTAGAGTCTATCACACCCGATCATCACGTGGTGCTTCGAAACGACGAGTCTTTGCAACGGTGCATACTAAGGATGAGCACTTTATTATCTTGATATTTTGTGAAAGGGATCATCTTATAATGCTATCGTCGCGATCTAAGCAAAATAAGATACATAAAAGGATTAACATCACATGCAATTTATAATGTGATATGATATGGCCTTTCATCTTGTGCCTTTGATTTCCATCTCCAAAGCACGGGCATGATCTCCATCATCACCAGCGAGGCGTCAAGGTCCATGGCGCTGCTTCATGGTTGTCCATCACTTATAGCGACTATTACAACTACTTGAAATAAAGCTATTACATGATGAATTTTACACGCAGGTCATAAAATTATAAAGACAACCATTAGGCTCCTGCCGGTTGCCATATTACAACAAAGATCATCTCATACATCAAATATAATCATAATCACATAGTGGCCATATCACATCACATGCCCCTGCAAAAACAAGTTAGACGCCTCTAATTTTTTTTGCATGTTTTACATGGCTTGGGGCTTTCGAATAAGACCGATCTTACCTACGAAAATGAACCACAACGCTGATACAAATATTATCAAGTTACTGTTGTAAATTGAATCTTAACTATGGTGGGAGAGACTGCACCCGCAAAGCCACTTGTGCAATACCAGTTGCACATCAAGCGTGGAGCAGGTCTCATCGTCCGAGGACGTGTAAAATTAACCCGAGCCGCTTCATCCCACCATCCCGCAAGATGCAAAGTACACGAGAGTAAAAAGATAACAAAAACATCAACGCCCACAAAACCATTGTGTTTTACTCATGCAACAGATCTACGCATAGACACGGCTCTGATACCACTGTAGGGTTCGCAGCATGGAAAACAAAAAATTTCTATCGCAAAACCAATAAAACCAAGATCTAATCTAGGAGAAGAGCCAAGATCTAATCTATGAGATCTATGCTACGAGATCAGATCTATACCTTTGTAGATCGCTGAGCGTTTAACGAGATTGGATCTCGTGGTTGATGTAGTCGATCACTTGCCGATCTCAAGATCGTTGTAGTCGATCAATCCGGTGCTGTAAACGGGCAGCACCTCCGCACTCGGTCACACGTACGGTTGTCGATGTAGACGATCCTCTCCCCGTTCCAGCGGGCAGCGGATGTAGTAGATCTCCGTGGAATCCCAGCAGCACGACGGCGTGGTGATGGTGGTGGAGAATAATTCCTGCAGGGCTTCGCCAAGCCGGCACAGAAGCAGGAGGGAGGAGAGGGGCGGCTAGGGTTTTTGGTTTCTACTTCTATATCTTATCATGCCCCCTTGCCCCTATAGCTAAGGTAGTAGAGTTCAAAACAAATTTGAACTCCGCCATTGCTTAGGTAGTAGAGTTCAAAACAAATTTGAACTTTAGCCATTGCTTAGTAGCTAAGGTAGTAGAGTTCAAAACAAATTTGAACTCCGCCATTGCTTAGTAGCTAAGGTAGTAGAGTTCAAAACAAATTTGAACTCAGCCATGGCTTATATGAATCTTATTCTCCGGACTATTCCGAACCTCCTCGTGATGTCCTGGATCCCATCCGAGACTCCAAACAATATTCGGTCTCCATCTCATATTCCATATCTACTAAAACTATACCGAACCTTAAGTGTGTCATCCTACGGTTCGCGAATGATGCAGACATGATCGAGACACCTCTCCGATCAATAACCAATAGCGGGATCTGGAGATCCATAATGGCTCCTACATATTCAACGATGACCTTGTGATCGAAAGAACCATAAGCATTCGTTACCAATTCCCTTTGTCGCGCGATATTTTACTTATCCGAGATTCGATCATCGGTATCTCTATACCTAGTTCAATCTCGTTACCGACAAGCACTCTTTTCTCGTTCCCGTGATATGAGATCCCTTGTGACCTAGTCACATGCTTGCAAGCTAATTGGATGTCATTTCACCGAGAGGGCCCTGAGTATATCTTTCCGTCATTTGGATGGACAAATTCCACTCTTGATCCATGAGCTTCAACTCTCACTTTCAGAATACCCAACGCCACCTTTATAACCACCCAATTACGAAGTGGTGTTTGATGTCATCAAAGTATTCCTCCGGTGTTAGTGATTAACATGATCTCATGGTCGAAGGATTAGGTTACTATGCATTTGAGAGCTACAGCAAAAATGAACTTAATGACTTGATCTTATTGCTATGCTTACTATGGATGTATGTCCATCATATCATTCTCCTAATGACATGACCTTGTTATTAATAACATCCAATGTCCATGACCAGGAAACCATGATCATCAATTAATCAACAAGCTAGTTAAAACAAGAGGCTTACTAGGGACTCTGGTTTACAAAACACACACGTATCAAAGTTTCCAGTTAATACAATTATAGCATGGTATGTAAACATTTATCATGAACATAAAGATATAATAATAACAACTTTATTATTGCCTCTTGGGCATATCTCCAACAGTCTCCCACTTGCACTAGAGTCAATAATCTAGATTACATTGTGATGTACCTAACACCCATGGCTTTCTGGTGTTGGTCATGTTTTGCCCTAGGGAGAGGTTTAGTCAACGGATCCGCCACATTTAGATCTGTGTGTACTTTGCAAATCTCTATGTCACCATCTTGGACATACTCACGAATCGAATGAAAGCGCAGCTTAATATGCTTCATCTTCTTGTGTGACCTTGGCTCCCGGGCATTGGCTATGGCACCCGTGTTATCACAATAAATAACCAACGGGTCCAATGCACTAGGAACCACACCAAGTTCTGTAATGAACTCCTTCACCCAGATTGCTTCCTGTGCAGCTTCTGAAGCGGCTATGTATTCTGACTCAGTTGAAGATTTCGCCACGACGCTTTGCTTGGCACTCCTCCAGCTCACTGCTGCACCATTCAAAATAAATACGTATCCAGATTGTGACTTCGAGTCATCCGGATCGGAGTTCCAACTAGCATCGGTGTAACTGTTTACAACAAGCTCTTCGTCACCTCCATAAGAAAGAAACATATCCTTAGTCCTTTTTAAATACTTCAGGATATTCTTGACCGCTGTCCAGTGTTCCATTCCAGGATCACTTTGATATCTGCTGGTCAAACTAACAGCATGTGCGATATCCGGTCTTGTACATATCATGGCATACATGATAGAGCCTATGGCCGAGGCATAGGGGATTTTGTTCATCCTATCTCTTTCTTCTGCCGTAGCCGGGCATTGAGTTTTACTCAATTCCTTACCTGGCAACATGGGCAAGAACCCTTTCTTGCTTTCATCCATTCTAAACTTCTTTAGAACTTTGTCAAGATATGTACTTTGTGAAAGCCCTATTAAGCGTCTTGATCTATCTCTATAAATCTTGATGCCTAATATATACGCTGCTTCGCCAAGATCCTTCATCGAAAAACTATTATTCAAATAGCCTTTGACGCTTTCAAGAAATTCTATATCATTCCCAATTAACAATATGTCATCTACATATAGTACCAGGAATACTATAGAGCTCCCACTCACTTTCTTGTAAACACAAGCTTCTCCATAAGTTTGTATAAACCCAAAGTTTTTGATTACCTTATCAAAACGTTGATTCCAACTTCGGGATGCTTGCTTCAGTCCATAAATGGAGCGCTGAAGTTTGCATACCTTGTCTGCATTTTCAGGATCGATAAAACCCTTGGGTTGTACCATATACAACTCTTCCTCAATGTCACCATTAAGGAACGCCGTTTTGACATCCATCTGCCAAATTTCATAATCGAAAAATGCAGCAATTGCTAACAAAATCCTCACAGACTTTGGCTTCGCTACCGGTGAGAAAGTCTCATCGTAGTCAACTCCTTGAATTTGTCGGAACCCTTTCGCGACAAGTCGAGCTTTATAGACGGTTATGTTTCCATCAGCGTCTGTTTTTCTTTTGAAAATCCATTTATTCTCGACAGCCTTGCGACCGTCAGGTAACTCCACCAAAGTCCATACTTGGTTATCATACATGGATCCCATTTCGGATTTCATGGCCTCTTGCCATTTGTTGGAATCCGGGCTCATCATCGCTTCATCATACGTCGCAGGGTCATCATTGTTGTCCACCAACATGACACTCATAATAGGATCGAACCATTCAGGAGTGGTACGAATCCTTGTTGACCTGCGACGTTCAGTAGTTGCTTCGTTCAAAGTTTCATGATCATTATCATTAGCTTCCTCTCTTGTTGATGAAGGCGGCACTGGAACATCTTCCGGCGCTGCGCTACTCGCAAGTTCGAGAGAAGGTTCAATAACCTCGTCGAGTTCTACTTTCCTTCCAGTCACTTCTTTTGAGAGAAACTCCTTTTCAAGAAAGGATCCATTCTTGGCAACGAAAATCTTGCCTTCGGATCTGTGATAGAAGGTATACCCAATTGTTTCTTTAGGGTATCCTATGAAAACGCATTTCTCCGCTTTGGGTTCGAGCTTCTCAGGTTGTAACTTCTTTACATAAGCCTCGCAGCCCCAAACTTTGAGGAACGACAGCTTAGGTTTCTTCCCAAACCACAATTCATATGGTGTCGTTTCAACGGATTTTGATGGTGCCCTATTTAAAGTGAATGCGGCTGTCTCTAATGCATAACCCCAAAATGATAACGGTAAATCTGTAAGTGACATCATAGATCGAACCATATCTAAGAGAGTACGATTACGACGTTCAGACACACCATTGCGCTGTGGTGTTCCAGGCGGCGTCAACTGTGAAAGTATTCCGCATTTCTTTAAATACATGCCAAACTCATAACTCAGATATTCACCTCCACGATCAGAACGCAGAAACTTAATCTTCTTGTTACGTTGATTTTCTACTTCACTTTGGAATTCCTTAAACTTCTCGAAAGTTTCGGATTTATGTTTCATTAAGTAAATATACCCATATCTACTTAAATCATCTGTGAAAGTTAGAACATAACGATATCCACCGCGCGATGCTACGCTCATTGGTCCACACACATCAGTATGTATTATTTCCAATAATTCAGTAGCTCGCTCCATTACTCCAGTAAATGGACTCTTAGTCATTTTTCCCATAAGACATGCTTCGCATCTATCAAGTGACTTAAAGTCAAGTGATTCAAGAAGTCCATCAGAATGGAGTTTCTTCATGCGCTTCACTCCAATGTGACCAAGACGACAGTGCCACATGTATGTGGAATCATCACTAAATTTTATTTGTTTAGCATCTATGTTATGAACATGTGTATCACTACAATCGAGTTTCATTAAGAATAAACCATTCATCTCAGGCGCATGACCATAAAAGATATTATTCATATAAATTGAACAACCATTATTCTCAGACTTAAATGAATAACCGTCTCGCAATAAACAAGATCCAGAAATGATGTTCATGCTTAACGCAGGCACCAAATAACAATTATTTAGATTTAAAACTAATCCCGAGGGTAGTTGAAGAGAGAGCGTGCCGACGGCGATCACATCGACCTTGGATCCATTTCCAACGCGCATCGTCACCTCGTCTCTCGCTAGTCTTCGTTTATTCCGCAGTTCCTGTTTCGAGTTACAAATATTAGCAACCGAACCAGTATCAAATACCCAGGCACTACTACGAGTACTAGTAAGATACACATCAATAACATGTATATCAAATATACCTTTCTTCTTGATGTTGCCATTCTTCAGATCTGCCAGGTACTTGGGGCAGTTACGCTTCCAGTGACCATCGCCCTTGCAGTAGAAACACTCAGTATCAGGCTTAGGACCAGCTTTGGGCTTCTTAGGAGGCGCAGCAGCTTTCTTGCCACCCTTCTTGAAGTCGCCCTTCTTAGGCTTGCCCTGTTTCTTGAAACTAGTGGTCTTGTTGACCATCAACACTTGGTGCTCTTTCTTGATTTCTACTTCAGCAGTTTTAAGCATTGAGAAGAGTTCAGGCAGCGTCTTCTTCATGCATTGCATATTGTAGTTCATCACGAAGTTCTTGTAACTAGGTGGCAGTGATTGGAGAACACGATGTATCCCCAATTCATTAGGAATCACAATTCCCAACTCTTGGAGTTTATTCGCATGCCCAGACATCTTGAGCACGTGCTCGCTAACGGAGCTATTCTCTTCCATCTTACAGTTAAAGAACTTTTCAGAGGCTTCATAGCTTTCAACGGAAGCGTGAGTCTCAAATATCATTTTGAGCTCTTTTATGATTTCAGATGGGTCGCGGTTCTCAAACCGCTTCTGAAGCTCCGATTCTAAACCGTACAAGATGGCACACTGAACTACTCCGTAGTCCTCTTTTCGAGAGAGATAAACATTTTTAACCTCTTCGGGAGCATCTTCTGCAGGAGGGTCACCTAGCGGTGCATCGAGCACATAGGTCTTCTGACCAGCGTTGAGGACAATCCTCAGATTGCGGAACCAGTCCGTAAAGTTGCTTCCAGTATTTTTCAGCTTTTCTTTCTCTAAGAACGCATTAAAATTGATTGCAGGTGGCGCCATAATCTACAACATATTTGCAAGGATATTTAGACTAAGTTCATGATGAATAGAGTTCAAACTTTAATTCTAAATTACTAGGTGAACTCCCACTCAAAACAACATCCCTCAGGTTGCCTTAGTGATTACACGAACCAAATCCACTACACCAAGTCCGATCTTCACGAGAGAAGATGTAGTTTCAAAGGCGAACAACAATGTGTTCATCATATCATTCATATGACTCATGCTTTACCTTTCGGTTATCCGTGTTCCGAGGCCATGTCTGTACATGCTAGGCTCGTCAAGTTAACCTTAGTATTCCGCATGTGCAAATCTGGCTTGCACCCGTTGTATGCACACGTAGAGTCTATCACACCCGATCATCACGTGGTGCTTCGAAACGACGAGTCTTTGCAACGGTGCATACTAAGGATGAGCACTTTATTATCTTGATATTTTGTGAAAGGGATCATCTTATAATGCTACCGTCGCGATCTAAGCAAAATAAGATACATAAAAGGATTAACATCACATGCAATTTATAATGTGATATGATATGGCCTTTCATCTTGTGCCTTTGATTTCCATCTCCAAAGCACGGGCATGATCTCCATCATCACCAGCGAGGCGTCAAGGTCCATGGCGCTGCTTCATGGTTGTCCATCACTTATAGCGACTATTACAACTACTTGAAATAAAGCTATTACATGATGAATTTTACACGCAGGTCATAAAATTATAAAGACAACCATTAGGCTCCTGCCGGTTGCCATATTACAACAAAGATCATCTCATACATCAAATATAATCATAATCACATAGTGGCCATATCACATCACATGCCCCTGCAAAAACAAGTTAGACGCCTCTAATTTTTTTTGCATGTTTTACGTGGCTTGGGGCTTTCGAATAAGACCGATCTTACCTACGAAAATGAACCACAACGCTGATACAAATATTATCAAGTTACTGTTGTAAATTGAATCTTAACTATGGTGGGAGAGACTGCACCCGCAAAGCCACTTGTGCAATACCAGTTGCACATCAAGCGTGGAGCAGGTCTCATCGTCCGAGGACGTGTAAAATTAGCCCGAGCCGCTTCATCCCACCATCCCGCAAGATGCAAAGTACACGAGAGTAAAAAGATAACAAAAACATCAACGCCCACAAAACCATTGTGTTTTACTCGTGCAACAGATCTACGCATAGACACGGCTCTGATACCACTGTAGGGTTCGCAGCATGGAAAACAAAAAATTTCTATCGCAAAACCAATAAAACCAAGATCTAATCTAGGAGAAGAGCCAAGATCTAATCTATGAGATCTATGCTACGAGATCAGATCTATACCTTTGTAGATCGCTGAGCGTTTAACGAGATTGGATCTCGTGGTTGATGTAGTCGATCACTTGCCGATCTCAAGATCGCTGTAGTCGATCAATCCGGTGCTGTAAACGGGCAGCACCTCCGCACTCGGTCACACGTACGGTTGTCGATGTAGACGATCCTCTCCCCGTTCCAGCGGGCAGCGGATGTAGTAGATCTCCGTGGAATCCCAGCAGCACGACGGCGTGGTGATGGTGGTGGAGAATAATTCCTGCAGGGCTTCGCCAAGCCGGCACAGAAGCAGGAGGGAGGAGAGGGGCGGCTAGGGTTTTTGGTTTCTACTTCTATATCTTATCATGCCCCCTTGCCCCTCCTTATATAGGGGTTGGGGCTGCCTTGGCCCCTAAGCAAACTTGCTCCCCAAGTAAAGGAAGTAGAGTTCAAAACAAATTTGAACTTAGCCATTACTTAGTAGCTAAGGTAGTAGAGTTCAAAACAAATTTGAACTCCGCCATTGCTTAGGTAGTAGAGTTCAAAACAAATTTGAACTTTAGCCATTGCTTAGTAGCTAAGGTAGTAGAGTTCAAAACAAATTTGAACTCCGCCATTGCTTAGTAGCTAAGGTAGTAGAGTTCAAAACAAATTTGAACTCAGCCATGGCTTATATGAATCTTATTCTCCGGACTATTCCGAACCTCCTCGTGATGTCCTGGATCCCATCCGAGACTCCAAACAATATTCGGTCTCCATCTCATATTCCATATCTACTAAAACTATACCGAACCTTAAGTGTGTCATCCTACGGTTCGCGAATGATGCAGACATGATCGAGACACCTCTCCGATCAATAACCAATAGCGGGATCTGGAGATCCATAATGGCTCCTACATATTCAACGATGACCTTGTGATCGAAAGAACCATAAGCATTCGTTACCAATTCCCTTTGTCGCGCGATATTTTACTTATCCGAGATTCGATCATCGGTATCTCTATACCTAGTTCAATCTCGTTACCGACAAGCACTCTTTTCTCGTTCCCGTGATATGAGATCCCTTGTGACCTAGTCACATGCTTGCAAGCTAATTGGATGTCATTTCACCGAGAGGGCCCTGAGTATATCTTTCCGTCATTTGGATGGACAAATTCCACTCTTGATCCATGAGCTTCAACTCTCACTTTCAGAATACCCAACGCCACCTTTATAACCACCCAATTACGAAGTGGTGTTTGATGTCATCAAAGTATTCCTCCGGTGTTAGTGATTAACATGATCTCATGGTCGAAGGATTAGGTTACTATGCATTTGAGAGCTACAGCAAAAATGAACTTAATGACTTGATCTTATTGCTATGCTTACTATGGATGTATGTCCATCATATCATTCTCCTAATGACATGACCTTGTTATTAATAACATCCAATGTCCATGACCAGGAAACCATGATCATCAATTAATCAACAAGCTAGTTAAAACAAGAGGCTTACTAGGGACTCTGGTTTACAAAACACACACGTATCAAAGTTTCCAGTTAATACAATTATAGCATGGTATGTAAATATTTATCATGAACATAAAGATATAATAATAACAACTTTATTATTGCCTCTTGGGCATATCTCCAACAAAAACCCCGTAGGATTTTAATCCTACACCAATCTTCTAACAATGGTAAATGCCTCATAGCGCAGCTGCGCTATTTGGATGGATCTAGCGCTCACGCTACATACAGCGACAGCTACGCGCTTCGTCCCCAACAACCACCCAGGTTCCCGAGCGTTGTCCCCAAATCACGCACCAACCCGGCCATCTCTCCGCCCCGCCTCCAAATCCGGCCACCGGCTCGCGTACATGTTCCGCTGCCAGCGTGCTCCGCCCCGCCCCCATCTCCGGTCGTCCCCAAATCACGCTCCAACACATCTTCGGCCACCACAGCGCGCCATCCCTGCCCCTTGCTCCGGCCACCATGACGCGCAGTCTACCCGCTCAGGACACAACTTCGTCTTCCTTGTCTCGTTCCGCGCTCTATGGCTCCCTCGCTGCCGGCCTACACCACCGCGCCACCCTCCCCATCTTGAGGCGCGCTGCTGCCTACCAGCACAGGTTGCGCCGCCCTCTTATCGGAGACGACCCCCATCCCCTCGCCGGTGGCCTCCCTCTTGTTCTCACGGGCCACCACCGTCTGCGGGGCGGCTCCCCCGAGTGCCTCCCCCCGGCCCCGCTCCTCAATGGCTTTCCCGCCGCTGGACTCTTCCCACCGACGTACTATCTGCCCCGTCGCCGTGCGCGTGTCACAATACCCCGGGAAACAGGGTCCGGACGCGAGACGGGGCATGCGGTAGTAGGAGCAGAGCTAGCTGGGGCCGGTGGTTTGGGTCCTGCAGAGAGCACTGCCGTCTTTGAGCTCACCGGCAGGTCGAGGTTCTGGACATGGCCATTCTCTCTCGTAGAGGCGACATAAACAGAAGCAGGCATTGCTCTTTTCCATTTGACTGTGTTACCACATTATGTGCCTGCACCCCAATGGCGGTGATCTTCCATGCACAATGCACTTGAGCTCAATTCTACCAATTTGTTACCGCTATTGTGACGTTGTTTCGTCCCGCACCAAAGTTCGTTCACCTTGTACTTCAACTTTTTTCGAAGTTGCTGAATGTCTTGTGAAGTCGACTCAACGCACATAAAAGTTGCCTCGCCTCATACCGAAGTTGCTTCTATTTGTTAAGTTGATGCTCTCCGTTGTTGTTAAGTTGCCTCATTCTACACCAAAGTTGCTTACCTCTATTGTGAAGTTGCGTCATCGCACACCAAAGTTGTCTCGCCTCGTACCAAAGTTGCTTTTAGTTGTTGTGTTGTTACTTACCGCTATTGTAAAGTTGCGTCATTGCATATCAAAATTGTTTACTACTGTTGTCAAGTTTCCTCAACTAGCGTACCAAAATTTTCTTCAGTTTTTGAGCAGTTGTTGACCGCTGTTATGAAGTTGGCCCAGCGCGCACCAAAGTTGCGTATCGCTGTTTTTGCCTACAACTGTTTTGTGAAGATGGCTCATTGTAAAGACTTTGTAGGACAAGTTGCCTATTTCAGTAACCAAGACGCCTACTACAAAGAATGGTAGACAACTAGTAGTACAAGTTGCTGGTCCCAGTAGTATTGTTGCTGCTCACTAAAGTTGTTTTTGAAAAAAGTTGCTGATGAGAGTGTTTTGGTTGCGCTTCACCGCCAGCGGCTCGGGGCGGGCAGAGCTGAACCCACGAGAAGCCGTAGGGGATGTAGATTTCAGGTAGGCAGTGGCCAGCCCTCTGTGGAGGTAGGCCGAATGGTGGCGGGTCACCACAAGGGTCTTCCCTACCTTGTGGCATGAGTTCGAGGATGAGATGTTGCTGCGAAGCGCACGACGAGGTCGTTGCCTTCGACGACACAACTGACATGGAGCATAGCGTCTCTGAGGCACTGTCTGGCCTTTCCTTGGCGTGGGCTCTTCAACGGACATAAAAGTTGCTTCAATTTGTTATGTTTTTTTTAACTTTATGGTAGTAGGAAAGGCTCCTACTGCCTCAATATATTAAAAACAGGGGGCAGAATTTACATATGTACAACTCGGCCATGTGCCAGATTATTACAAAGAAGCAACAAAAGCTTTGATGAATGAATGTTTATCCTCCTTGGTCCTATGAACCAGAAGCGAGAAGTCCTCTTTAAACCGCGCAGTCCAGGAGCTGATAGTTGGAGCAATTCCTTTGAAGCAGAGATCATTCCTTTCTTTCCAGATGCTCCATGCTGCAACCGACAAAACCTCGATGAACATAGGGTTCTTCCACCTCGATTTCCCCCGAGAGATGAAGGCAAATCTGTCACTTGGACCCTTATGTTGCATAGAAATGCCAAGCTTGGACCAACAAGCAGTACTGAACGGTCAAGTAAAGAACAAGTTCTCAAGCGTCTCTCCTTCCCCTAGATTACAAAGTTTGCAGAGAAAGTCATTCGTGACATTGTAGCATCTTCTCTTGAGCATATTTTTAGTGTTCAATCTGTCCGAAAGAAGCAGCCAACAGAAACTTTTTATTTTAGTAACATTCTTGGATTTCTAGAGCCAAGAAAAGGCAACATCAGGTTTAATTTCCCTGAATCACAATTGGTAAAAGTGCTTGGCAGTGTGTATGTCCGTACCCAAAATATATGTCCACTTATCATGAGATTGGTCATCTAGTACAATGTGCGCTGTTGCCACCTGTAGCTGTCGGACCTCCTCCAGGGCTTCAGGTGAGAGAGGCAGACTAAAGTTGGAACTTAGAGTCGCAGCAGTCAAGAAGCTCTGAGCAGAGACATCTTCAGTTAGGGCATAAGAGAAGGCTCGAGGAAAGGCCTCCTGGGCCCTTGCATCTCCCCATAAATCCTTCCAGAAGAGAACTGAATTCCAGACACAATGTTGCAATTAGTCACTCTTGTGAATGTGGGGACCAATTTCATAACATCTCTCCACCAGAATGAGCCACAAGGATCAGAGGCATGGGGCACTTTATTATCATAGTAAAAATTCCAAACAAGCTGTACCCAAGGGATATCTTCTCTGTTATAACATTTGTGCAGAAATTTTAACAACAATGCCTCATTCTGAATCTTAAGATTTAGAACACCAACTCCACCCTTGTTCTTAGGCCGGCAGACCCTATCCCAGGCAATAAGAGAATTGCAATGCTCCCCATTCTTTGTTTTTTTGTTCCACAAGCAATGCCTCCTGATCTTATCCACGTGCTCAAGAATTTTAGGATGCAATTTAAGAGAACACATTGAGAATGTGGTAATGGAGGTCAGCAGCGAATTGATCACCTCTACTCGACCACTGTAGGACATCATCATGAAATTTGCCGACATACTCCTTTCGATCCTATCCACCAAACACATGAGGTCTGGAACCGTGGGTCTAGTAGTCCCAAGAGGAAGCCCCAAATATGTGAACAACATTTTTCCAACAACACACCCAAGCATCTGTACCATCTCCTCAGTTCTAGACACATTCATATTCATAGGGATCATGATCGAATTATGATAGTTAATGTGAAGACCAGTAGAGGTGGCATAGATGTCAAGAATATTTTTCATGACAACAATCTGGTTCGGGCAGGCAGGCATAATTATAATCGTATCATCCGCATATTGTACCACAGGGTAGTCCATTTCAACCCCAGGAGAGCAAGGAGCCTGAAGGAGGTTGTCTCTATAACCTTTATTGATAGATGATTGTAGCTGGTCAGCAGCTAGAACAAAAATGAGGGGCGATAGCGGATCCCCTTGCCTCACTCCTCTTTTACAATGAAATTGCCTTCCGGGTACCCCATTTAACATAACAGAGGACATACCTGAGCTAAAGATTATTGAAATCCAATTTAACCATTTCTGATCAAAACCCATTTGCTTCATTATCTTAATCATAGCAGCATGATCAATGGTATCAAAAGCTTTGTCAAAGTCCAATATTTGAGAAGAATAATCTCTTTTTTTGGAGATCTCACACTGATATATGTACTCAAACGCCCATGCAAGACAGTCTTGTATTTGTTATGTTGTTACTTACGGTTGTTGTTAATTTGCCTCATCGCATACCAAAAGTTGCTTACCTCTGTGTTGAAGTTGCATCAACGAACACCAAAGTTGCTTCTATATGGTGTGACTATTGTTGCTGAACTTTTCTTATAAGTTGATGTTGATGTTTTACTTGCAATCATACCCAATTGGGTTACAACTTGAGGAGTGATAATTGCTGCACCCCTTGAAACAAGTTGCAGACGGTGGAGTTTTAGTTGTAGCCATCTCACACTAGGTTGTAACTGAAGCATACGCAGTTGCTGCACTCCTTAAAATAAGTTCATTTGGTGATGTTTTAGTTGTTGCCATCCCCACTGGTTTGCAGCTGGAGCAGTCATAGTTGACGCACTCCTTAAATAAGTTGTTCTTCAAGGGTGTTTTAGTTGCGATTCACCGTCGGCAGCTGCGACGGGCTGAGATGAACTGCGAGAAGCCGAAGGGGATGTAACTTTGAGACTGGCGATGCCCAACACTCTGGACCTGGAGAATGGTGGGATTACCGGGATGCCACAAACTAACATAATTGGGGCAACTATTATTAGCTAATGTATGAACAAATCCTATAAAGATGTTAGGCAACAAATTGGTCGAATTACCTCTTCGCACACGAAAGTTTCTTAACTCTATTGTGAAGTTGCGTCAACGCGCAACAAAGTTGATTCATTTTGTACCAAATGTGCCTTTAGTTATAATAGAATTGTTGACCGATGTTGTGAAGTTACCTCAGTACACACCAAAGTTGCTTACCTCTGTTGTGAAGTTGGCTCATCGCACATCAAAGTTGCTTGCTGCTATTTGTACAGTTGCCTCAACGCACACTGAAGTTGTTTCGCCTTGTACCTAAAGTTGTCTTTAGTTGTTATAAAGTTGCTTTACTCATTTTAAGTTGTCTCGTCGCACACAAAATTTATTACCTCTGTTTTGTGAAGTTCCCTAGAGTTGTTTGTGAAGTTGCCTTACCGTAACAACTTTTGTAGAACTAGTTGATAACCATATTTTGTAAAATCCTTGGCGACTTGCTTTCTGGGTAGGCGAATTAGTAGCACCGATGTGCAACTAATTAAAACACAACCAACATTAACTTATTTTTAAAGAACCGCAACAACTACGCATGCTTTCAGTTGCAACCCTGTGGGGGATGGCTATGACTAAAACACTACCAACAGCTCCAAATGTAACCCATTTTGTGGATTAGTTCTTAAGTTCCCCAATGGAGTCACGAAGTTGCATGTAGTTGATGCTAAGTTCCATAAAACCATTGATGTTCCTTTATAGTACTATGAAGTTGCATACCATCGTTAGTAAGTTGCGTACTTCAATAACCAAGTTGCCTACGGTACAACAAACTATGGTAGGTAACTAGTAATACAAGTTGCCGCTCTTTGTACTAAAGTGGCTTTTCGAAAAATAATTGTTGCTAGTTGTGCTTTAGTTGTAGCCATCCCACACCGGGTTGCATTTGGTGTGACTATAGTTGCACTCTTTGAATAAGTAGCTGTCGGTGATGTTTTACTTGCAGTTATCCCCAATTGGTTACATCTTGAGAAGGCATAGTTGCTGCACTCACTGAAAGAAGTTGCAGCTGGTGGTATTTTAGTTGTAGGCATCTCCCACTAGGTTGTGACTGGGGCATACACAGTTGTTGCACTCCTTATAATAGGTTCCTTACTGGTAATGTTTTAGTCGTAGCCATCCCCACTGGGTTGTAACTGGAGAAGGTATAGTTGCTGCACTTCTTAAATAAGTTGTCTTTTAAGCCTATTTTAATTGCGATTCACCTGTGACAGCTGGAACAGGCTGAACTGAACTGCGAGAAGCCGACATGTATACAACTTTAAGACCCATAGTGCCCAACCCTCCGTTGAGGCAAGCCGAACAGTGGCGGGTCAGGCCTCTAGTACCGCGGGTAACCGGGATGGCAACAAACTAACATAATTGGGGCAACTACCATAATGTATGAGCAAATACTGTAAGATATTAGGCAACCAATTGGCCGAATTGAGCAGCCACTACGCGCACTTAGGCAACAATCTGATATTTTCTTACAGTTCTTACAAGTGGGACCCGCCATCACCTTATCTTCTTCCTCCCAGCCTCCCAGTCTCTCTCTCGTTTCCTAATTTTCTCTCTGCCACTTGCCCGCGGTGCTGATTCAGGACGCCGCCGGCCTCCTCTGGTAGTTCACCAGCGCGAGGCCCGCCGGCATATTCTCGCACAATTCTCACCAGCGAGACATCGTTCTGGCCCGGTGCTGTTTTTCCACCGGTTGCCGCCGGGCTGCTGCTCCAACCTATACGAAGCGCGTTCGCCGCAGAGGAGAAAATCAAAGGATGCTTGGACTCCTAGGAGTTGAGGGAGCCTCGCGGTGAAACAGGAAGGCAAATCCAGTGAGGAGGCGCCGGCGCCGCGATGCGCGTTGTATAGTGGCGGCAAGGCTCGTCTCGCGGTGGAGTACGGCGGGCCGAGCGCTGAGCAAGGGGGCGGCGGCGTTCGACCTCGCCGGGAGGTGCAGAGGTTCCTGGAGCAAGGGTGCGGTGGAGGGTGGATTTGGGCGGCGCTGGAGGATTGGTTGCGGGGAAACTCCAGGTCGGCGGCATCAGGATGTCCGCTATTTCGCAGTCTTGACCGCCCACAGCGGCAGGACATGTCGCTTTCATGTCCAATGTGGCAAGCATTTATTTAGGATTGGGCGCCCGAGCGCCCGCTAAATTTGTCCTTTAGAACAACTACAATAGTGGGATTATAGCCCGCCTACGTGGCATTTTTGCCTATGTAAACGAGAGAGACAATAAAAAAGTGATGAAGTGGGCTCTCATGCAAGAGTCAGGCTTTACGCGAGGCAAAAACAATAAATGCGAGGAAAGATAACAACACAAAGCGAGAAAAACACTAACCTAATAGCCAAATCTATTGTACTCCCTCCGTTAGTGCGTAATTTTCCTAGCGCGACGATTAAGGAGCAGCAGAGTACGCCCGTCTTAGACGTTTTTACCCCTAGGAATCTCTCCAATCGTATTCCATAGCATTAAATACCCGTGAGCCATGCGCATGCACCAGCAAGGCAGCAATTAAAGTGGCGTGCAAGGTGTTCCATTGGCTACTCGACAGTGCTTGCAACTGCAGCACGCATGGAGGGGCATGCTTGGCACAATCGCAACAATATCACATCCACGCCTTGCTTTGTGGGAAAAAAATGGAAAATGTTTTACGCCTTGTTCATAGGAACGGAGAGAGTATGAGCTAACTATAAATCTAACTTGGACTGTGCTACGGGGCGGCGCCGTATATTCGTCATACCGTGCGGCGGCAGCTGACCCTGTCCCACCCCTCCTAATCGAGCGCACATGCAGACCCGACGACGCAAGCGAGCCGTGCATGTATACAGACCCGACGACGGGAGCTCTAGCCGGCCGAATAAAAAAATCTAGTAAATAAAAAATAAGCTAGCAGTGCATGTATGTCCCTATATAAGTGTGTCATGCTCGTACCCATTTGCACATGTTTGACCGGGTTGCAACAATATAAAGGCTGTTAACAAAAAGCTCCTAACTATGGATTAGTTTGGAGGATGTCATCCGGGATTTATAAATAACTATATAGTTAAATGTAAGTTGTTTAAAAAACACTCATCTCTTAGATTTTTTAATGTAGTCATCAGTTTATTCGATGCAACCGTCAGAAATTTTAAATTCAATTACCACATTTTTAAATGCAGCAATTTGACACACCCATCAGATTGTTTGAGAGCAATCACCATATTTTTAAATGCAGTTATTGTGTTGGTTTCACCTACCGGGTTTTTGAGAGCAATTATCATATTTTTTAAATGTATTTACCATATTAATTTGACACATATCGGGTTCCGTGAGCAATTGTCATATCAGGTGTTTCGGTAGCAATTAACATATTTTTAAGTACAATTATCAAGTTGATTTGACACATTTGCCGGGTTTTCGAGAGAAATTATCGATTTTTAAATACGGCTACCAAGTTGATTTGATACACATGTCAGATTTTTCGAAAATAGCCACCGGGTTCTCCGCTTCACCTACCAATTATTTGGACAGAATTACCAGACGTTTCGAATGGACCCGCCAGGTTTTCGTGTTCAGCTACCGCATTTTTCGGGACACGGTTATTATATTTTTTTGAATGCAATCTTCATGTTCTCTGGTTCAGCTACAACCGTGTTCGGATATAATTATCGGATTTGCTGAATACACCCGCCAGGTTCTCCGATTCAGCTACCAGATTGTTCAGACATAGTTATCAAAAAATTTGAATGCACCTACCAGGTTCTCTAGTTCAGCTGCCACAAATTTCGGACACAATTATCATATTTTGCGAATGCACCCATCATGTTCTCCGATTCAACTACCACATTGTCTGGACATAGTTAACGGAATTTTGGAATGCACTCGCCATGTTCTCCGATTCAGCTAGCTACCACATTGTTTGGACACAATTATCAGATGTTTTGAATGCGCTCGCCAGGTTTTCTCGTTGAGCTACCACATTGTTCGGACACGGTTATCAGATTTTCTTAAGTTATATAGTCACAGTTTATCATGTTATACATGTAGCAAATAACATATCGATCGCCTCCAAACAGATAAATGTAATTCAGTACCGACGTTTTATATGCACGTACACGAGCTAAGCTAAGCAAGCTGCCTAGCAGCTGAATGGATAGGAGTCAACACAGTTAACTATCTAGGCGCCTGTTAATTGCATGCTCGCGCGGAAGAACTAGGCATGGCAACCAAGGCCATCAGGCAGGCCAGCTGCAGGTGTTGTTGTCGAGAGCAAGGGTCGTGTGTGCGGGAATAGGATATATGGCGTGGTGTGGCTGCTTCCTCGCGCATGGAGAGGTCGGTGAACAAGGCGCCAAGGTCAGAGCACTGCAGTAGAGGAGGCTCCTTCGGCGAGGAGCGCTCGAGGACCGTCCCCTACACGGGACGCAGAGGGCGAGCTAGTCGGCGTCGCAGAGCAAGGCCACGAGCCACGGGAACTCACCGCGCCGGTGGTACTCATCCGAGCGACGACGACATGGAGGAGTCTGCGGCCACGAACGCGCCACGGCGGGGCCGTCACCACCAGCTCCACGAAACGCCGCCCCGCGACCATCGCGACCCGGCTGGTCGCGGAGCCGTGCCTCGACGGCGGTGAACACGTCGTGCCGAAGCACGTGTCCTGGAGCCGTGTGTCAGAGCGCCCCTCCGCCGCCGTGACCATCGCTGACCGCGCCGGCTGCAGGGTAGCCGAGCCGCACCTCAACGGTGGCGAACACGTCATACTACATACTGCAGCCGCGCGTCGGACCGCCGCGCCCAGTAGTCGCGCCTCCAGCTCTCGTCCCCTTCCTGACGAGGTCGGAGGTCCTCGCTTAGAGGAGGCTCCCCGTCATCTCATGGCGTCATGCTGCTCTCCCGCGGTGGCTTGACGTCCCGACGCGAGGGTGCTCCGCGGCCGGCCGACGAGTCCTTGAGGATTCTCCGATCTGAAACTCGACGAGAGAGAGGAGATGAATGTGTGGCTGGTTCGGACGTATGAGGGGATAAAGTTAGGTGATTAGGTGAGAGAGGGCAAATCGAATCGGACGGTTCGCTGCGCGCCGCACGGGAGAGACGTGCATATGGCGCCTCTACCTCGCTTTTCCCATCTACTCACTCCGTTCTAAATTAGATGACTTTTCATTCGTACACATGTGAATGTACCTATACATGTAACATGTTTAGATACATCCGCATGTAGACAAATGGAAGTCATCTAATTTGGAACGGAGGGAGTAACTTTTAATGACATGGCGGTTTTATATAACCGGTTGTTAACTCTTCAAGAGGCCTAAAAAGCACAGTTGGTTCCGTCGTCCATGCGGCAGAGTAGGGGTGGGCATATAACCCGAAAACCGATTTACCGAACCGATTAAACCGGTACCGAAGCCGAATTGACCGAAACCGAAATATTCGGTACTAAGCTCGGTTAGAATAATTGCAAAACCGAATTATGTTCGGTGATTTCGGTACTTGTCCTCGGTCAACCGAACTGACCGTAGAACCGATGCCCCTCGCGATATTCCCTACTCTAGCCTCCACCTGCATACGAGCCCTCGCCTGCTTGGTTGAACAAATCCAAATTAACGATTCCCTCACAAATCCGCTCCCCAGAAATCACGGCGCCGAGAGCGCAAGTCCAGCTTGAAACATGATCTTCTACCTTCCCAATCCCTTGTCGCTTGATCCCTCCCAATTAATTCCTTACATGGGCCGCGATTCGCTGGAGGTCGATGCATCAATTTGTCGCTCGAGTATCTTGAATCCCTAGCGGCAGCTCGCGGGCGACGGCAACCTCCGGTCGAATCTGGGATTCGAGAAACAACCGGCCACTGCAAGGCACGGCGACTTGGCAAGGGCGCAGGCACCGGAAGACGTCTGCACAGCCCGCTCCAAACGCTCCTACACTGCTAGCATCTAAGCTGCATCGTAAGCAATTGATCGATCCTAGTTTGAATGTGTACTATTCAATGTTGATTGCCATGTGATTCGATAATTATCTCTTCTAGCTGAACGAATCATTTTTATTTGGATGTCATCCGAGACTGAGAGGAACATGGAGACAAAAGCTGCTGGGGTCGGAGAAGGCTATTAATGGCGGTGGCGAGATGCAAGCGGTGAAAGCAGAGAAGGCCAGTGGTGAACCCAGTGAGATGCAAGCAACGAAAGCAGGGCAGGTCCAACGGCGGAACCAGGAAATACACTTGGGGGGAGCCGAACATTGAGCATAATTCTAAAATGTTAGCCTCTTGATGTGCTCCAACTAAGGTTTTGAATTTTATTTTGCAGAATTTGCCGCCCTAGAACAAAATGGCCAAAATTCGTTTTTCAGAAGAAAAAAATTCGGAAAAACTAGACGAAAAAACAAACGAAATTTGAAATTAGGAGTAAGAATTGGCTGAAATTTGATGATTTTTGTTGGTTTGCTCTTTCAAAGACGGAAGAACAGAGAGAAGAGAATTTCTGAAACTGCAGTAAAGGCACATGGGGATGAGAAAGTGTGCATGTGCAGCTTCGTATGTGTGAAGAGAAGTAGGAAAAGTCAAAAAGACTACTCTAGTCTCTATACGATCGTCTGTGGGCAGCTACCATGTAGTCTAACTATTATATTCATGCTTGGCTTGTGTATATAGAAGTGGTTACTTTAAATTTTGGACAAACAATCTAGGGGTCTTTAAGAAATATTCTGTTCAACGACGATTGAGGAGATTAAAACATTGATGAAGGCTCGTCAAACTTGTATTACTCATATTAAGAGATGCCAGAATATTAGTAGCCATTTTATGGCTAATTATGCTAGAACTAAATCTCATACGGCTGTGTGGCTCGCCTCTGGTCCAGAGGGTTTCATGAACACATGCTGTGATTGTAATTCTTGATATGGTTGAGTAATACAAGTCTATTCGCAAAAAAAAAAAGAAATATTCTGATGTTGGGGGGAGCCACGGCCCCTGCTTGCCCCCCTTGGTTCCGCCATTGGGCAGGTCCGTTCGGTGCAAGACTGAAACCGAACCGAATTCTCAGGGAACCGAAGCCTCGGTTAGATTAATTAGGATTGACCGATCGGTTTTGATTTCTTCAGACCCGAAATTTCTTAACCACCGAAGTACCGAACCGAACGGTTCGGGGAACCGAACGCCCACCCCTAGTGCTTCGTCCGACTATCGCCCCACCCCGCGAAACGCTTCGTCAAAAATTTCCACCGTTTCGTCGTCCGCTCTCTACCAGCTCCTCCTCTCACACGATGGCTGCTCCCCATCGATTCCCCAATCCCCTCATTCAATCCCGCGAATCTCTCTCTCTCGTCTAGATCCATCCTTTCCTCCCCTGATTCCCAGCGCTGCCTCCCCATATTCTCTCTCTCTTCCGGGATCCGGCGGCCGACCGGCAGTCTGGGCGAGCGGCCTATCACCACCCATCTACCCCTCTGCCCGAACCCATACATCCACCCTGTTCCCCTCGAGCTGTCTTCACCGCGGACGCATGCCTCTGCGCGGCGGCGCCCAAGGCCCCTGCATGGCTGCATGGCGCCGACTGGCTACCCGATTGGGCACCACGCTCTCAACGGGGCACGCATAACAACCAACCGAGCAGCATCCGGCCAATGAGCACGACGCTCGATGAGTACACGTTTGGTGGATCGGTATGTTTCCAAGGCAAACCAGCCCGTGTCGTAAGAATCAACTAGTAACAACTAACATGAAGTAAGTATTGATCTAAGATTCTACTGACATGCAGTACAGTTCATTGAAACACTTGATATTTATATTCAAATATACTACCACGACCTGATGATTAAATTACAGTATTGTTCATTCAGAATCCTAGATCACGCTATGCATATTTAAGATAACATGCCAAATTTAATACAGTTCAGCTATGCATTTGATTTCTCAAGATACATTTGTATTCTACATCGACTCGCTCTTCCCTCCCTCCCCAGCCTTTGTCGCTCCACTTCGACTCGCTCCTCCCCTCCCTCCCCAGCCTTCAGTGCTTGACCTTGACTCGCTCCTCGAGCGCGAACTCAATTGCAACCCATGGGCAGCGGCCGAGCCCGACGAAGCCGCAATGTTCTTCGCCCCCCTCTACGACCTATATATACAAAAAGACTGATTCTCTAACTAAGGTAATATATTTACTTTGTGCTGTCTAGAAAAAAGAATCTTCCTAATTAAAGAGTTCTCATTTTTGTGCTAAAGGGGAGTGATTAAAACTTGAGATGCAGATGGAATTCTGATACTAATATTGCTCCATATTGATTTTTGATAAATTTAATGCTGTGCAGCTTACTTCTTTGTTGTACATTTGATTCAGTTATAAATTTTTTGGCTTCACCAAGATAACACAGTGGTTGGATGGAACTCTATGCAATATCTAGGCTTGCTGCTATGGATGCCTAAGCAGGTATGTCTATAATTTCTAACAATGACGTTTTTATGTATTTTTAGTACGTTCTCTCATAAATTTTGTTTAAATGTACATGCAGATGGTACAGTTTTGAAAGAGAAGCTCTAGGCATTGATTTCTCAAAGTGAACCCTCGGTTTTTTTGAAGCGGTCACCGGGGGGGGGGGGGGGGGGGGGGGGGGGGGGGGGAGAGAGTCCCCACCTGAATATTATTGCATCAAAAAGAGCTTACAAGACCAGGCTCCTGCCCACCCTTGCGGGTTGACATCGGTGATACGTAAGAGAGTTACAGAGGGAAAGATGGGTCTCGCCAACAAGAGGCGGCCACCTGATGTTGATCATCTCTAAAAAGAAAAGGAAAATGAAAGAGAAAAGGGAACGACAAGAGCCACCTGACAAAACACTACTAAGCAGACAAAAACATGAACCCATCACCTAAGATAGCTAGCAGGCAAAACATCCATCACCATGAGAGGCACAAGTTGAGGGGTGATGTCTAAGGATCACAATACCAAGATTCAACAAAGAGCCTAGCGCGCCACACCGGCGTGCGTATCGAAACCCACGGCACAACTGAGGAGCTTCAACAATCAACGAGTGCCAAAGCCTAGCACCTAGCACGAACCTTGACTGGGAGCTCCGCCACGGGAGGTCGAGACGATTAGCAGGTTGGGGAGGCATCATTGCGTCGTCAATGAGCAAAGATGAGCTGAGACGACACCAAGAGCCTGAAGCTCCCGCAACAGAACAACGACCATGGCAGGGTCTTGAGCAAGCACAGCAAGGAGAAGCAGCACAAGGGCAGCGGCCATCGCCAAAAGACGGAGCCAAACATGTTTGAGCAGTAGCAAAAGTCAAGTGCCGCCGCACATGCTTTCACAGCAGACCGAGAAGAGGAACATGGCACCAAATGGCAGTACGGCGAGGTCAGATGCCTCGCCGTCGGATACGCCACCAGCCAAGCACACAGCAGCAAAATGCACCCGCACGGCGACCTGCAGCCTCTCAAGCCCCTGGAGCAGTCTGGGAGCACTTCGGGGTTTCCATCGCGACTCCTTCAAGAAGGAAGAAAGGACGCCTGCGGCGCCATCGTCGCTGAGCTTTCGCCCGGAACCACCGCAGTCGCCGTACCGAAGCCAGGGGGTGTTCGCACTGGAGTAGCTCTAGAAACCACGCCTCCAGAGAGGTTAGCGGCACCAGGAGGCGCCGCCGTGGTCTGCCCACGCAAACAACATGAGCACGGGTTTCCCCGAGAGCAGGCAACCAGTTCCCGAGCCTCACCTGAATAGTTTTGCCTCCGCCGCCAGCGGTGGAGCGCAGGAGGAGGGGAGCAGCAACGGGCACCGTGGCGACCGGAGAAACTGCAGCGCGTCGAAGGCGTGGAGGCCCTGGTGGCGTAGGCGCGCGGGCAGCACCGCCAGGCTGCGTGCGAGCACAGCAGCGGCCGGCGAACTGCTGCGCGCCGAGGGTGTGGAGGCCCTAATGGCCTAGGCACGCGGGTGCCACAGAGAACCAGGGCCGCTTGCCGCGTCGGTGGAGGCCAGCTCGTCGCGGCCGTCGGACGGCGCGGAGGCCATGGAGGCCGGGCCTTGAGCTCTAGGGACACCATGGCGCAGAGCAACGGCCAGATCTTGAGCATCTTGAGGTGGGGATTTGGATTTTTTGGGGAGGGGAACGAACGGAGGAGACTCCCCGCTGCCGCTGTCCGCCGTGGGACGGCCTCCTCCGGTGGCAGCGGGGGTCAATGGGCGCAGTGGGGGCGGTTTCTGGCGGCGGCGGTGCGGGCGCCTCGGGGTCGCCTGGGAGCGACCAGGAGGCGGCTAGGGTTTCGATCGGCTGCAGGAATATGGCGTCGTCAGTTGTGTGTCTTCAAGATGTGTGGGTCAAAGTGAACCATCGGTGATCTCTGTTCAGTTGGTAATTCCGTTGTACTGCTGCGACGTGACATAAACCTTGAAGTACTTTGCTATATTTTGGAATACCAACTTTGCCAATCAAATGGATATGAATGGTTTGGGTAATGATCAGCACATTGTTATAACAGTTCTAAGTTTTTAGATCTTTGGATGCTACCTTGAAACTGAATCTGTTGCAAGTTTTTTTAACACTGCATCTCTCCCTGCAGCTTTCCAAACTAACAGACGAAGATTGCTTAACATGCTTGGATCTTCTTCAATCACTTCTTCTGGATCATCTTTTCCGGTCTGGCTCTCGTGTTCCTAAATTGAATTTTTGTGTTAGACCAGCACCCTTTGATTCCCTCGACTTATTATTTTTCTGAACTGCAGGGTCCAGGAATATTTTTCTATCCAGTCATTGCTACAGATAAACATATCGCGCAAGAATGCTCCAAACTGTTTAGTTTGACTCGCTTATCTCAAGTATTTCAGTTAATGTACAAGTCCTGATTTTATTCCACTCTAGATTGATGCATCGTGTCATACATTTACAATTAAATACTTGGTGTTTCAGGATATGCTTATAGCAGTGTTGATGAGATGGGGTCTCCAACAGCTCACGCATCTCCCGAGTAATTCTTGAGCTCTGACAACCCAAACTACTCCAGTAGGCGGCCGATGAGCTTGAGGTGTTGTGCGAACCAGCCGATGACCTAGTGCATCCACGACATGGCCACAACCTTTACGGAATGGAAGGAGTACATTTGTAAGGCCATAATTACATATAAATTGATCATCCAATGTATTCTCCATTGTAAGGTTTTCACCCATTCATGTAGGATCAAGGCTTTTTGAGTGCTAAAACTTTATTTTATAATTCTTTTTGTGTTTTGCGATCTTCTATTTTGATTTTAAAGTGAAGACGAGAACTAACTCTGAGAGGTTGTGTGAGCGTCGGGCCAACGAATTTATGGGAGAATTTGCGTAAGCACTGGGGCGAAGAACTTAAAATAGTTTCATCGTAAACCTATATAGTTTTGCATAACCATGATGCAAACAAAAAATATTAGAAAGTTAGCTCTTTTGAGATGTTTGTTTTATCTAGAACATGGGAAATAAGAAGTGAAACATATCATATTGAAATATCTTTGCTCTCAGTCACTAGACAGTGAAACCCATGCGATCACTTATCACTGCAATTCCCCATCGTCCTAAGGACCGAAGCAATAAAAATGCGACAATTTTTTTATCAAACCTGCATACCACTTTGTAGAACATATATTGCTGCTCCTTTTCCCCTATAAATTCAACCGCCGTATTTCCGTACCATGTCCAAGACATACATTCTTTTGGTAGATAAGTCACATGCAACTATTATTTTGGTAGATTTGTTTCCTTATGCTTTTTATGTAATCTTGTGTTTTTCTTTCCTGTACACGGATGATTTATATTTTGATGAGTTGAATATATTTTGTTCTTCTTTGCGAGCTACTGTGTACTTGAAAATTTTGTCATATACGAAAAGGAAGTTCTGATTTGTTTTGACTTGTAGCCGTAACATGTCAAAATAAAGGATTTATAACTGTCTTAAAGTGGCTTCCTGCTAGATCAGTATCCTTGCCTAGATGATGCCTTAGTTTATTTGCAGTAATCAAAGGACAGTGACTCAAGAGTAAGACTGCCAATTTGCTAGCATTTAGTTTTCTGAATGCTATGTTGTTAGATGTGGCTTTACAACGTAACTACACCATGTATGTTTTTTCTATGTCCTGCTTGAATAGCGAACAAAAGAAGAGTGCATTTCCGGAAGCGAAGGTGCATTATGGACTGTCCCAAAGAACTTACAATCACCAAGGAGAAGAAATAATATACTTGTAAAAATTGTGTATATTTCTGAGTTGTGTATGCTCAAGGATACATTTTGATTTGAACCAGATGCTTTGTCAAAATTGCTGCTGGACCAATTTTCAGAGTTGCATGTCATGTCTTTAATTTGATGATAATTCGTCAGTGAAACCTTCGGCATCTCCGATGTTGGAGCGGACATTGCCGATGTTGCAGCTTGAGAAAGCATGAGACCACTTAAAAGTGTTGTACGCTGAAAATCATTTGGTGCAGAATATATGGAATCACATCACGGAAATGTGTGGTCAATAACCAAATTCAATTTCTGTCTTCCTCTACTTGGTCTACCCCTCGACACAGGAGGCATGTGAATACCTTGGCGAAGTGGCACGAGGTGACGATGGCGACACATGTCTTTGTTGGCGCACCGCAGAACGTGTGGTGGACATGTTGAAACTGGCTTATTTCTGTGACATATTGTGTGGGGACCCCAGACTAGCTGTCCGAAATACCCTTATGCCTACAACATCAGCGATCCCATGATCAGTGTGTCGCTGAGCATAATCAAACTGGTATCAAAAGAACATCTATAAATACCAAATGAATTTACTTACTTGATTAAAGTCATAAACTTCAAGAGATACTTGCAGCGGAAATCACCAAACAACGTGGAGCCCAAGTCATTTGCCACAACCCTACAGACAGCTGACTGGGAAGTGACCTAGTTCGCATCGACGTCAATGAAGTCTTCTTCTTTGAACTGCTCCTCTTCAAAATCTGGCTAAGACAATAGTCAGGGACGAAACCAATATGAGTACTTGTGATTGTACTCGCAAACTACCCAAGCATGAACATGCACTAGTTTAATAAGACTTTTATTTTTAGAAAAACATCTCTATATCTTTGTTGAAAAAGAAACGTATAGACTTTTGTTTAATAAAACTTTGTTTTGAAATCTCTATATTTTTGTTGAAAAAGGTAAGAATTATCTTTTAAAACTTTTTCCGAAAATATAACTTTGTTGAAAAAGGTAAGAAGTCTCTTTTAAAACTTTTCCTGAAAATATAACTTTGTTGAAAAAGGTAAGAAGTCTCTTTTAAAACTTGTTTTCGAAAATCTACCTTTGTTGAAAAAGGTAGGAAGAATTTTTAGAACTTTTTCCCAGAAAATCACCATCATGTTTATTTCTCCAAAACTCCTCCTTTTTCGACCATAGCCCTTCATGATCAATCATTTTCCCACAACCTCATACCAGCCCTTCGGTATAGTTGCATAAAACATTTTTCCACTCCATTTTTAAAACACAAAATTTGCACATCTCGACCATAGCCCTTCATGGTCCTCCTCTTTTCTAGCAACCTCATGCCGACCCTTTGGCATAGTTGAATACATAAAACATCTCCATTTTCTTTTCAAATCTCAAAACTTTGCACATGGTCATAGGACAGCCTTCCAACTGTCCATTACCGAGGACTCGGCTATTCGAATAGTTTTACACTCTGCAGAGGTAGCACGCTTTCCCCACATCCATCCGGTAACTCATCGTGTCAGCCACGTTCCGCCATACAAGGTGTATGCGAGTTGAGTCACCGACCATAGCCTCTCATTTGCTCATGCTAGTACAAGACCCTTCCCTTATGCAACTTTCCATCGACACTCAATCCAGCCCTTCGGAACCTAAGTGTGAGGACTCATAGTTTTGCCCGGCGGTGTATTGGGGACAGTGCGAGGACCCGGGTCAGGGGGTAGGTCACCGAACCATCCCCTCATGAAACTGAGTCATCTCCGTTGTTGAGGTATCCCATACTAAAATTAGCAAACTACATGACTACGCCCTTGCCCATATGTGGGTAAATGTGGTCGCACAGGGTATGGTTGATCGACGTAAGTACTAAGACACAATGTGCTTTTTAACAAAACCACCATTCTCCATTTCTCCACTTCAACACCGACATCTCGGCATTCCATATCCATACAAGTATTTTCAAAAGAGTTTTGAGTAAACAATATTTTTCCCATCCTATAGTTTGAAAAAGAATTTCCATCTAATACCTCCATATAGGGTGTCAAAATAATATACTTGTATTTTGGGAAAGGGTTTTCAAAATCATAACTTTAGTGGCAAACACCACATAAACCACTTATGCTCTTTATAAATAAAACATGTGAACCAAAATAGATGTATATAGATGCAAGCTCAGAGAAGTAGCTTGCCTTGCTCAGCAAAGTGACCCTAGTCTCGATCTTCTGGTTCAACAAATCCCCCCTCCTCGATAATCCCGGCAATGTTCTCTTCTAATCGTTAAACAAGCAAATACAAACAATCACTACACTATTCAACCAAGCATTACAACATTACAATCTTAATTCTACAGAGAGCTACTGTAACACACAAGGCAAAACAATTGGGTTTAATTTAATGGAATTAAGCATTAATCTTCTATAAGTGTTATAGTACAAAAGGGTTTGCTAACTTTAATCTAATGCTCAACAAATACTGTTGCTTAATTAATTCTACCAAAATTATGGAAGCTAAGTGATCACAGTACTAAGCTATCAAAGTTGGATCTACCTCATTTGGATTCATAGAGCATCAGAAACAAACAAATTTGTGTTTTAAACCTTCTATCGCACTTTGATTACTACACATTTGTTATTAATCTAAACAAGATGAAACCAATTTTGTTGCATAAACAATTTCATAAGCTAACCAGAGAGTTTCGATTCGATTTATTTGGACTTATAAATCTCGAGATATTGATTTTCAAAGTTAGATCCAGTACTGATTTTTCCAGAGGGTTTAAATTTGGATTTGATTTGCTGTACTGGATAATGTTGAGTCAATAACCACACATACATAATAGGTGCAATGCACAAACACATGATGGCAATGACAGTTTAATGCACTGAACTTACGTATAAAACTATCCAGCAATTTAAATGGGGTGCAGAATTAATTATTTCCACAAGAGAAAATTATAAAATCCTTTTTCAACCTGCCCTTTTGTTAATTTATTTTAAACAACATTACAACTAATTATCCATGTTTGGAAACAAGGTGGAACATGAAGTACATCACTTGCTGAACATTTTGATAGGTCAAACTTAATTTTTGGATCATTATTTATAAAGTTATAAATTTTCCAAAACTCGTTTCTATCTGCCATTTTCATTATTTTAATAAAACAGCAACTGAACTAAATTAGTTGCATGTGTGTGTTATGCCAACAGATATACTTTATTTTTTTGAATATTTTGGTACCTCATTTGTAATTTTTGGACAATTATTTCAGGAGATATGAATTTTATAAGTTTTATCTAATTTTCTGTCAGTTTTAATAATTTACAGAAAAATGCCCGAAATGTTTTTTACTCAGCCACGGGCTACCCACAGCCACTGATCAGTGGGGCCCGTGGACACGCTGGCGTCCATGTCAACGCGGAGGTCCACGGCCAGGTTTGACCAGGAAGACCACGGCCGGCGCGCGCGCGGTGATCCCCGACGGCGATGCGCACGGATCCGGCGTTACGGCGTGCGCGGAGACGATCTACGGGACGCGTTCTATGCGTGCGAGCACGGCGAGCCTATCTACGGCGGCGCCGCTACCTAAAGGTCACCGGAGACACTGGAATCGACAATGACTAGCGGCAGCCGGCGGCGAGCTACGACGGATCTACTTCTCCGCGGCGAACTAGAGCTATAGGAAGGGAACAGAGATGTCCCGGAGGACGGCGTGCTCACCCTCGACGCGTGAGTGTGCTAGGATGAGACTGAGGAGGTCGAGGATGGCGGCGAACTTGCTCGGAGCGCGACGGCCGGAGCGGAAGAAGACGAGGACGGCCCGCTCGATTCGCGGCTTCCCGGCTCGATTCCTGCGGCGAGGATGTAGAGGAAGACGAGGCGGAGACGCTGACGTGCTTCGATCTGGACGAGGCGATCTCAATCGACGGCGGTGAGCTCGGCAGCCATGGCTAGGGTTCAGTTTCGTAGGGAGGAGCAGAGAGAGGGAGGGAGCAGGTGAGATGCAGGAGAAAATATCTAAGGGAGAGAGAGAGAGAGACAGAGCCTCGGTGGTGGTCTTATCCACCACGCGCTGCACAGCGGCGGGCGGAGGGCATGGCGGCGAGCGAGCGGGTGCGGTCGAGCTGCTCGGTCGCTACAGGAGGAAGATGACAGTTTTGAAGAAAACCCCCTGCACTTCTCTGAATTCCTCTGTTTCAGATTCTTTTAAAACCAGTAGCACTTTAGGGATTTAATTGAGTCATTTAAACTATTTCAAAATTATGAAAATATTTGAGTAGGCTCCCCTTACCATGTAGAGCCTCCACAAAAATTGGTGTTGCAAAATAAAATGTTTTGAACTACATTTGTTCATAGGGTTTAAATATGCTATTTTTGGTAAAACCAATTTGATACTCCTTTAGTATTTCAAAAGCAAGTGAGAGATGTTGTTTTGAACTCTTGGAAATTCCTTGACCAATAAATTAACTTCAAATAATTTTTACTTTCATAGAGAAAATATTTGTTTGAAGAAAATAGAGAGTTAGGTAGGGAAAATAATTTATTAAGATCATTTCTTTAACTCATGATCTTTATTTCCATTTGTTGAATAATTTGAGGAGTTTGTTTTAAATTTAAGTCACATTCCAAATTGTGATCTGTGTGTTTTCAACTTTAAGTTCAATTACATTTGTGTAATTATTCACCCAAGCAACAATAAAACAAGGAAATAACAATCACCACAAACATAAGTCAAACAAGCAAATAATATAAGTTTTCAGCCAAATTTCAAATATTCAGATAGGTGGTGGGATGGTAATCAGGTATCATCATAACAATAATAATGTTGAAACAAGCTTGACTCAATAAGTTTGATATTTTTCAAGAGGGGTTGCTAAAATACATGGGTAGTATATTTCCCACTTTTATGGTTTCCAAAAGAGTGAAAATAGGAGTTTATAAAATAGGAGTTGAAAATATCAAGGTTGAGCAGTATATGGGAGATAGCATATAGATCCCCATATTTTTGGAAACACATAATTTTTGGAAAACACTTTTGCTCATAAAATAAATTAATAACCATTTCTAGCCTCTTTTGAAAATAGTTAAAAACAAATACCAAAGATAATTATTGTTTTGAGTGAGGTGAGAGAGTACAGAATATTGATCACAAAAGTGATTCTTAATAAAATCCTACTTTGAAAATATTTATCATTTCTTGTAGAACTTTGGAATTAGGCTTTTGGTTCATAAATAAGGAAACATAGGCTTCAAGCCTAAGAAAGATAATAAGAGTAATTTTATGCTCTCCCCACACAAGTAATTGCTAACTAGGATGAATTTGCAAGTGTGAACTCACATTGCTTAGGTTCAGATAATAATACACACCAGCAAGCCACTCAAGTCAAAGCATTCAACAAGCTAAAATCAAACAAGCAGTTCAACATCCCAAGCACATCAGAACACTCAAATAGTTGGGGAGATGATGATCAAACACAAACAAAAGCAATCAACAAATCTCCAAAACCCTTAATATGTTTAAGTGGTCTGGTGACCACACATGACAATAAGATGCTGAGAGATCCCACAACACAAAATCTTATAGTTTTCAAAAGGCTTAGTTAGTAGAGAACATATGGGTTAATATTTACCACATGCATTATTTCTAAAAGAAGTGAAACTAGAGGTTTTAACATAAGTGTTGTAAATACCTTGAAAACTAGCGAGATTGAAAATAGGTAGGAGATATCATATAGATCTTCATAGTTTATAAACATGAAATTTTGGAAATACTTTTCTTTCTTGAATCCTAGGATTTTGGGTAGTTAATAAAACCAAAGCATCATTGAAAAGGAGTTGGCCAAAATAAGAGTGGAGAAGATATATGGAATATTTTTTTTCTTGTCATGACCTAATCACCAAGGTTAAATATATTTTTTATCTTGGTTGGGTCTTTAGGTTAATATTTATTGGCCAAGCAACTTAAACATAAGTCACACAAGGTCAAACAGAGCAATAGGAAGGAAAATACAATCATTAGTGAAGTATTTCAAAAAGTTTTTGTTGGCTCTAAATTTTGGGTCTTGTAAAACTAAGTTTTTCTTAGTTCCAAAATTTGGGATGTGACATATTGCGGCTGTATGAATGAGAGTTTACTTTGTAAGGCCCAAAACACAATGTTTTTCTTACCCGTTGCAATGCACATGCATATTGCCTAGTATACTACAAAATTAGAAATGGTATACACGGAAAAATGAAAGATCAATGATTTGCCACTAAGTGTGGCCCTTACATATACGCGGCCTAGATCAACTTGCCAATGAGATAACAAGATGTTAAATCATTAGGCCCTTGTTTGCTTCAAAGGATTTGAAAACACGCGAATAGAAAAAGTTTGTAGTAAAATATAAAGGCATTTTGAATTGTACAAGAATGGGGATATAAATTTTAATACGTGTCGTTTGGTTGCATTTCAGAAAAAAAACGCCGGATTTTTTCTGAAGAACTGTGTGTACGTCATTGCTGTCATATATAGAAATAAAGGAACATTTCACTGAGGTTGGTTCTAAGATTTTTTTTCCCATGTAACTACATGGAAAGTAGACCATAAGAAAACTTTCTGGATTCAAATCCTACAATAACATCTAGCACTATAGAACCTGAAAAAAACAACCATCCAAAATTCATATGAAATTTCAGCAAAACTAGACCATATATTTCTAAATCTTAAATTTTCGATGATCATCTGATTGTTGTCTTTGCTATCATTCCAAGCACGGGCAAACAAAATATCAATCGTTCAGAGCCACATTGTACTGCTTTTTTCTAGATAAGAGGGTGCGGTCCCCGGCCTCTGCATCAAAGAGATGCACACAGCCATCCGCAATTATTCATCAAATCTTACAAGTTACAACATTGGTCAAACCGAAGTCAGCCATTCGGCAACAAAAAGTCGCTACAACTATGATGGGGGTGGCCATGATCAGAGCCGCATGCCTTGACCTCCCACCTACACGCATCATCTAGAACCGGAGTACCGGTCCAGCAAACCCTCAACGCGCACCGCATGCGCGCGCTACAGAAGTCGCTTCCGCCGTCTTCCTCGAACCCATCTTCAGGCAAAGATCAATGCCATGACCTTGCAAGCCAGCCGGCGACGTCGCCATGACGCCAAACAGCATATCCAATCTGCGGGTCATCATCATCACACGTCCAGCGCCGAGACTCCGCTGCGCCGCGCCGCCAAGACTCGCCGTCGACGACGTGTTAGATGCCTCAACACGCCACCTCTCCTTGCCCGTTCCATCTAGCAGCTGCTCCAAAACAATGCCCTCATGAGGGAGAGCGACACCGAGAGCGCCGCCATTGTCCGATCCGGGTAACACAGACCTAGGGTTTCCCCGGAACAGTGCAAGTGTGTAGATGGTGGCTGCATCGGCGATGCCTTCACGAAGGTAACGACGTAGACACGCCGCCATCGCCGGCTTGAACGAATTCAAAGCACGGATTTCACCGGCAACCACACACCCAAACTCGCCGCCGGGACAAGATGACGGAACGGATCCGTCGATCCAGTCGCGAAGCCGGCCGGCCACGTCCGGCGAAGGACAAGACCACCACCGCCAGAGCCAGGGCAGCCGCCCCGGCCGTCCTTGTGGTGCGGATCCAAAGCCGAGAACTCCTCCACGAACCGCCGGCCAAGACGAGCAGGGAACGGCCGCGCCGCCTCCTGCCCACCTCCACCGCACTCGCCATGGAAGATCCCGCCGCCGTTTGTCCGCCCCCACCGCTGGCAAGACCTAGATTAGGCCGCCGCCGATCCAGATCCCTCCGTCGCTCGAGGATACGCCGCCGCCGCCGCCGTGCCGCCCAGGCTCAGCCCTGGCCACATTGTGCTGCTAAATTATGTTATGTTTCTCTGAACGAAACACAAATGATTTTTTAAATTCATACAAGTGATTTCTACCTTCAAATAGGCGTAATCATTATTTCCAAAAGAAACGACATGGCTTGCAAGACTGCGTTGTGCATCTGAAATTAAAAGATCTAGAGGGCAGTGGTTGAGCTTCAGCCAGTTTTGACCGACTGTATGGGCTATCTACTAGGGAATACGGAAGTCATCTTTGCTGGGCTGGGGGTGGCGGCCCAGTTTCGTCTACACTAAGCTCTGCCACTGTTGGAGGCGAATCCTATTTGACTCTCATAACGCCCGGTACGAGCGCTAGTACCCTCAGCCTAGCGATTTTCTAAGCGGGCCGGCCCACTAGACAAACCCTGATTTCTGGTTTTTCTGGTTTTGGGAAGATTCTAGAACATGTTGATCGAGTTTTTTCTTGTTTACCGGTATTCTATTTGTACCAGTTTTCCTGTTTTCTGGCATTTTTTTGTTGGTTTTTTTTCTATTTCTGGTGTTTTTTTAAAAAAAATTCACATTTTTATGATTTTAAGAAATGTTCAGATTCGAAAAAAATACAATTTTTTTAAAAAGTCTAGATTTCGGAAAATCCAGATTAAAAAATGTCAATTTAAAATTACTCATATTTGCAAAATCGTATAAATTTGAAAATTGTGCACTTGTGCACATTTTTAAAAACTATTTTTTTATTCCGAAAATGTTAATTTAAAAAATATTCAGATTTTGAAATATTCGTATTTGAAAAAAATTCAGATTGAAGTCAAAATTAAAAATTGTGGGAACATTTTTTATTTCACAAATTTTCTCACAAAATTATTTTCTAATTTTTTCGGAATTAACAGGAAAACCGGATGTTTTTTCCTCGTATTATCGGAAAGCGAAATAAATAGCTTTTTGGTAGAATCGCTTTTTGGTGAGAATTCCATAAATTTGTCTGGAAATTTCATCAAGGTAGAATCGCTTTTTGGTGAGAATTCCATAAATTTGTTCACCGCGGGACTTAACTTTGGTGGTACGCCCAGGGGTGTGCGCCACTGCAACCCAACCACTGGGCTACTCTCGGCTAAACCGTATTTCGTCGGAAGATTAAAATTGCCTATCACAGTCCACTGCTACATTAGCTTGAAGAACACCACAGTGCAAACGAGCCGTGTGGGAATTGGCGCACTACTGCACAATGGTCGGAGCGTTATTTGCTCCCTAGACATAGTGGCATCTGAAACCGAGAATTTATAGACATCTTCCTGCTCATTTTTTATTTCGAACACATCAAGACAATAGATAATTCTACTCCCTCCGATCCGATTCAAGTGTAGCTGGAAAATAGCTGGTCACATATGATTGAATAGTTGTACTCACGACGGTCTTTCCGGATCGGACGGAGTACTTAAAATCCACTTGGACAGTGAAATTGATGGCTTATAAAGTTTTCGCGGGAGCTTAATCATAGAACTGTGACACTAGTAGAAAAACCACCTTTCGTCCAGAGCCGAACCAGCCATTAATCCAGGTTCATAGAAAAACCGGGACCAATGCGAGCTGCCAGGGGTCCGTGAGCATTGGTCCCGGTTCGGTTGGGGACATTGGTCCCGGTTCGTGCCACGAACCGGGACCAATGCTCCAGTGCAGGACACGTGGCGTGCCGCGGAGCTTTGGTCCCGGTTCGTGGCACGAACCGGGACCAATACCCCTCCCCTGCCTATAAATAACCCACCCCCTCTCTTCTCTCCTCTTTTTTTTCTGGTTGGATTGGTGGGAAGTGGGTGCTAGTTTTTTTTTCTTTGCCACGCACAAGATGTGTTCGATGAAATGCCCGAGCCACACTTAAGTTCACACAAGATGATATCCTCGGCCGAGGTTAGCAACTTTATCCTTTTCATCTGTAATTGATACAGAAATATTGCACGTGTCGATGTACGGTGGTCATTTCACTATTCAAGATGTTATTGTAATGGTATTTGATAAACTTAATTATATGATGCAGATGGATGCACGGATGCGATGGATGTACGGCGAACGACGCAGTTCCGAGTTTATTGCAGGCCTGCATAAATTTCTCGAAGTGGCTGAGGCAAACAAAGTGGATAATTTTATGCCTTGTCCATGTGAGAAGTGTCGGAACGTCAGGGAGTACTCTGACCCGAGAACCATTCAAGACCACGTGATTCGGAGAGGTTTCATGCCCAGCTATAATTGTTGGACCAAGCACGGAGAAAGAGGGGTTAGGATGGAAGACAATGAAGAAGAGGAGGATGATGACAACTATCCTATGTTCCCTGAGGAATGCGGTGATACTGTAATGGAAGACGTTGAAGAAGAAGGAGGTGAACATCGGGCATCAGATGAGCCCGCTGATGGTCTTGGTGGGGTCATTTCTGATGCAAAGCGAGAATGCGATACAGAAAAGGAGAAGCTAAAGTTGGAGGCCATGCTAGAGGATCACAAAAAGTTGCTGTACCCAAATTGCGAAGATGGCAGCACAAAGCTCGGTACCACACTGGAACTGCTGAAATGGAAGGCAGAGACTGGTTGTTCTGACAAGGGATTTGAGAAGTTACTGAAAATAATGAAGCCGAAGCTTCCAAAGGATAACGAATTGCCCGAGACTACATACGAAGCAAAGAAGGCTATCTGCCCTCTAGGATTAGATGTGCAGAAGATACATGCATGCATTAATGACTGCATCCTGTACCGCGGTGAGGAGTACGAGAATATGGATAAATGCCCGGTATGCAATGCACTGCGGTACAAGATCAGACAAGATGACCCTGGTGATGTTGAGGCGATGACGAGCCCCCCCGGAAGAGGGTTCCTGCTAAGGTGATGTGGTATGCTCCTATAATACCACGGTTGAAACGTCTGTTCAGAAACAAAGAGCATGCCAGGTTGTTGCGATGGCACAAAGAAGAGCGTAAGAAAGACGGGAAGTTGAGACACCCCGCCGATGGGTCCCAGTGGAGAAAAATCGACAGAGAGTTCCCGACATTTTCAGATGACGCAAGGAACTTAAGATTTGGTCTAAGTACAGATGGCTTTAATCCTTTTGGGGAGCAGAGCTCCAGTCATAGCACTTGGCCCGTGACTCTATGTATCTACAACCTTCCTCCTTGGTTGTGCATGAAGCGGAAGTTCATTATGATGCCAGTGCTCATCCAAGGCCCGAAGCAACCCGGCAACGACATTGATGTGTACCTAAGGCCATTAGTTGATGAACTTTTGCAGTTGTGGTCCGAACCAGGTGTACGTGTGTGGGATGAGCACAAACAACAGGAATTTGACCTACGAGCGTTGTTGTTCGTAACCATCAATGATTGGCCTGCTCTTAGTAACATTTCAGGACAGTCAAACAAGGGATACAATGCATGCACGCACTGTTTAGATAAGACTGAAAGTATACATTTGGGAAACAAGAACGTGTACCTGGGGCATCGTCGATTTCTTCCGAACAGTCATGCCGTAAGAAAGAAAGGCAAGCATTTCAACGGTGAGGCAGATCGCCGGAAGAAGCCTAACCTCCCTGATGGTGATGTTATATATGACATGGTCAAGGATTTAGAAGTAATCTTTGGAAAGGGTCCTGGCAGTCTATCTGTTCCGAATGACGCTGACAACCACGTACCCATATGGAAGAAGAAATCTATATTTTGGGAGCTACCCTATTGGAAAGTCCTAGAGGTCCGGTCTTCAATCGACGTGATGCACGTGACGAAGAATCTTTGCGTGAACCTGCTAGGCTTCCTGGGCGTGTATGGGAAGACAAAAGATACACCAGAAGCACGGGAGGACCAGCAACGTATGAAAGACCCATACAACAAGCAGACGGATAAAGGGCGTCAATACTTAAGCAGCTACGCTCTTACCAAAGCAGAGAAGGAAATCTTTTTTGAATGCCTGAGCAGTATCAAGGTCCCGGCTGGCTTCTCGTCAAATATAAAGGGAATAATAAATATGGCAGAGAAAAAATTCCAGAACCTGAAGTCTCATGATTGCCACGTGATTATGACGCAGTTGCTTCCGGTTGCATTGAGGGGGCTTCTACCGGAAAATGTTCGAGTACCCATTGTGAAGCTATGTGCATTCCTCAATGCAATATCTCAGAAGGTCATCGATCCAGTAACTCTACCAAGTTTACAGAAGGCTGTGGTCCAATGTCTTGTCAGCTTCGAGTTGGTGTTCCCCCCATCATTCTTCAATATTATGACGCATCTCCTGGTTCACCTAGTCGACGAGATTGCCATTCTCGGTCCTGTATTTCTACACAATATGTTCCCCTTCGAGAGGTTCATGGGAGTCTTGAAGAAATATGTTCATAACCGTGCTAGGCCAGAAGGAAGCATCTCAAAGGGCTATGGAACAGAGGAGGTCATTGAGTTCTGTGTTGACTTTATTCCTGACCTTAAGCCGATTGGTGTTCCTGAATCGCGGCATGAGGGGAGACTGAGTGGAAAAGGCACGCTAGGAAAGAAAGCACTGATATGTAGGGACGGGCATTCTTTAACTCAAGCACACTACACAGTTCTACAAAGTTCCACCTTCGTGGCTCCGTATATCGAGGAACACAAGAATTATGTACGCTCCAAGAACCCGGGGAGGATGACTCCTGGATTAAAGAAAAACACATGGAGACTTTCGGCAGTTGGTTGCGATTACAGCTCATGAATGACACCACTGTCGGAGATCAGCTCTACTTGTTGGCCGCGTCACCATCTTCGACTGTATTGAATTTCCAAGGGTACGAGATAAATGGGAATACATTTTACACGATCGCCCAAGATAAAAAGAGCACCAACCAAACAGTGGTGTCCGCTTTGATGCAACAGACGAGAATGGGCAAAAGGACACATACTATGGTTACATAGAGGAGATATGGGAACTTGACTATGGACCTACTTTTAAGGTCCCTTTGTTTCGGTGCAGTTGGGTCAACATGAATGGAGAAGGGATAAAGGTAGACCAGCTGTACGGAATGACAACAGTGGATCTCAAGAATCTTGGTTGTTAAGGAACGAACCATTCGTCCTAGCCAATGATGTGGCTCAGGTTTTCTATGTGAAGGACATGTCCTCCAGACCGAAAAAAAGAAAAAAATAAGCAAACGAATACATCAGACGATGAGCCAAAGCGTCACATAGTTCTTTCAGGGAAAAGAAACATCGTGGGAGTCGAGGACAAGACAGACATGTCAGCAGATTATGATAAGTTTGATGAAATTCCGCCCTTCACAGTGAAAACTGACCCAAGCATCCCGTTAAATAATGAAGATGCTCCATGGTTACGGCCGAAGCGATCATAGGCCAGGGACATACGCGAAGAAGGGTTCATGGCATTTATGTAAATCAATGTAATGTATTAAACCTTTATGTGATGTGTAGTAATGTATTAAACCTTTATGTGGTGAAAACCATAATACATCACGAATAATATCACTAACTTTTGTCGGGTCCTAAGCCACGGGGTGCTGAGCGGCCGGCGATGCGCACCCAAAGAGCAGGAACCATCATAGGGTCAATACTCACGTGAGAAGGATCCCTATGAAGAACCATCCATCTACTGTTATACACCGCTGGCGTATACAACATAAACACATAGCGATTGACGTGCTCGTCCTCCTCCCTGATACGGCGACGTACCACCTCCTCGGGGGCCGGCTCCCTCTGCACCGAGTGTGGCCCAGTCCCGGACATCGCCCCTCGCATCCAACAGGCCGGACATCGTTGCCGAGATCTGAAAAAATGAGTGGGGAATTTGATCAAACACCTAGGTAGGGGAGGGAGAGGGCAGCACCTTGGGGATTTTGTATTCGGTCGACGAACTGAAGGATTTTCTATATAGAACAAAACACATGGTTTCTCCTGCATATAGCCCAACGCTGGCTCGTGAGTAACACTAACCGGACTCACGATCCCTGATCCAACGTCTCACAAGCGCTTGAAAGAAACACACGATCCGTGTGCTTCTTTAGTCCCGGTTGGTAACGGGCTTTGCGGTCACGACACGTGTCCTCCCCCAGCGCTGCCCTGGGCATGTGTCCTCCCCCAGCGCTGCCCTGGAGGTGTTACACGCGCTCGAAAAAGTTGGAACAAAACACACGGTTCCCCCTGCATACAGCCCGACGGTGGCTCGTGAGTGCCCGCATATCAAATGCACCGTAGGACGTAGCTAGGGAACCTGAATGTTTTGTGTTTGAGCGCCACTTCGATCCAAGAAGCGGTAAGACGTCTCTGATGATCTACAACCGTCTGGCAAGACATCTCTGATGATCTGCAACCGTTTGGAATGGTCGCAGGTCATCAGAGACGTCTTGCCGCTGGTTGCCCAAAGATGCCTCTCCGAGTGACGCTGGAATGTTTTGTGTGAGTGAGTAACCTGTCTGAGGAGGGGGGCTATATATAGGGTACGTGTGCTTCTTTTGTCCCGGTTGGTAACACCAACCGGGTCATGTGGCTCACGAAGTGGTCGTGATGATACTGCTGATCCAACAGCTCACAATCCCTCAAAGAAACACACCCCTGATCCAACGTCTCACAAGCGCTTGAAAGAAACACACGATCCGTGTGCTTCTTTAGTCCCGGTTGGTAACACCAACCGGGACTAAAGGCGGGCTTTGCGGTCACGACACGTGTCCTCCCCTAGCGCTGCCCTGGGCACGTGTCCTCCCCCAGCGCTGCCCTGGAGGTCTTTATATATTGTCGCCGACGTGGTAAACCCTAATCCACCATTCCTTACCATGAACACATCGTCTCCACGAGATGGATCCGCCACGCCCGTCGCAGCGCCTTCTGGACGAGGTCGAGCGTGCTCGGCAGAGCGCGCTTGGGCGCAACCGCGGGAGCCTATCCCGCCGTATGCCCACGAGCCCGGCGTGGAGAGGAATGCCCAGCTACCGGCCTCCTGCTCCACCAGGTGCCGCCGCACCTCCACCAGGCGCCGCTGCACCTCCACCAGGCGCCGCGCTCCTCCCACGGAGGAGGAGGAGGACGACGACTTCGACTAGAGCGACGACGGGGAAGAGGGTTGTGGGTTGCAGATACAGGAGGCCATGGAAGCCTCCTTCCAGTCTGTCCACGACTACCCTGTCCAGCGAGCCAAGACTTCCTACCAGCTCAAGGCGAAGGAGGCTTCCGAGCTGGATTGGGAGCTGAAAGACTCATCCTCCATGGATCTTGCCCTCCGCCGCAAACGTGCGCGCGAGAACCTTGCGGCTGCCCACGGGGCTGGCTCCTCCCGCCGTTCCCCTAATCCTACGGCCTTTGAGCCAGCAAGTCCGTTTATGTAGAATAATGTTGGTGATGTTGGATCATGGGTGTGTTTCTTTCAAGCGCTTCTGAGACGTTGGATCATGTGTAATAATGAATTAAACTTTTTATGTAATGCATTCTATGGAATGTATTAAACCTTGATGTGGTTCACGAAGTGGTCGTGATACTACTGATCCAACAGCTGACAATCTCTCAAAAGAAACACACCCCTGATCCAACGTCTCACAAGCGCTTGAAAGAAACACACGATCCATGTGCTTCTTCCTTATTGGTGGGATTCCCATTAGTCCGGGTGGTGGCTCACAAAGTGATATCCAACAGCTCACAAGCCTTCAAAAGAAACACACCCTGATCCAACGGCTCACAAGCGCTCGAAAGAAACACACGATCCATGTGCTTCTTCCTTATTGGTGGGATTCTCACTATATATATGTAGTCATGCATGGCCTCCATTGGCATAGCACATCTAAACTCATATCTGCAACCTCATCACTCTCCCATGGATTCCACCGTACCCACTCTAAGCTACTCGGAGGCGGAGGCGCTTTGCGCCTCGAACTACCCCTGCCCGCCCGGCTACGACGTCCCCGCCGGCTGGAGGCTGAGCACGGAGGCGTGCCGGTCCCTCCTGTCCCTCAAGGTTTGGCGCGCCGGGCGGCCATCACGAACCACTACTACCTCGAGCTCACTCCGGCGCAGCGGATGGATCCCCGCTGGCATCCCGACTACGCCCGACTTGGGACGCCTTCTTCATCAATCGGCGTGAGAGGGCGCTCGCCAGGTACGAGGAGGACGACCCGCCTCCTTCGAACTTCAACGAGGCCGGCCGTCGGCTGTGGTGGAGCGGCCGGACTCTCCAGAGCGTCATGAACTACATCACGGCCCTCGATAACCCCGCCTGCTGTACCCTCGCTTCCAGTCCAGGCGAGCGCCGCCCGACGACAGCGACGACAACGGCGGCGACTACGATGACTACGAGGACGAGTATTATAGGCCTAGGCAGGAGTATGACTAACCTGAGCCACATCGTTGGTTAGGACAAATGGTTCGTTTATGTACGACGACGATCGTGTAAAATGTTTGTCTATCTACGACGACGATCGTGTAAAATGTATTCTTTATCTCTGCATTTCCAACTAATGATCTTTAGCATTTGAATAAGTAATCTGGTTTTGAGTTAGTTATGCAAAAAATAAAAGTTAATGCATTTTTTAATTCAAAATGGCAAAATGGTTAATAGTTTGAAAGTTTAGTGAGATTCAAATTGAAAATGACAATAATAAAGTATGCAAAAGATATGAGTTAATGGCACAGTTGATACATGATGCAAACAGATGTATCGATGATATATTCAGATTCCTTATTTTTTCTGATAATAATAAACATATTATTGTATTATTTGGATTTATAATAATAGACATATAAATAGATGGGGTTCATTTTTCTTAGCATTTTGATACATTAATAATAATTTTCTGATAAATAGATTAAAAGTTATTGATTTTACAAGTTTAAATCATTTCCTGGAAATTATATAAAGAAAACAATTTTTTTCGAAAAGCCCATTTAAAAGGCCTTTGGTCCCGGTTGTTCTTACCAACCGGGACCAAAAGCGGCCCAAAATTGCGCGAAACTCAAGCGGCCCAAAATTTGACCTTTGGTCCCGGTTGTTCTTACCAACCGGGACCAAAGACCCTTTCGTCCCGGTTGGTAAGAATAACCGGGACCAAAGGCATTTCTTTATAACGCTAGCTCCTTTCCTCTTCTTACACCTCTGGCGCACAGTTCCCCGACGAGAGACTCTGGCGAAGCCCTGCTCCGGCGATTTTTCGATCTCCGGCGCGGCCCGCCCTCCACCTCTGCCGCCACCCTGCTCCGGCGCGGCCCCGCCCTCCACCTATGCCGCCACACTGTCCGGCGCAGCCCCGCCCTCCACCTCCTCCGCCGCGCGGATTGACCGGCCACGGAGCCGCCGCCGCGCCTCCCTCTTGCTCGCCGGCTCGAAGCTCGCCCTGCACCGCCACCCTACACCGGCGCGCTCCACCACCACCGCCGGCCGTAGCTACTCAAGGTGAGTGTTTTTTTGTTCATAATTTTGCAATTTGTTAATTGTTAATTGTTAGATATGTTAATTTGTTAGATATGTTAATTTGTTAGGTATGTAGATTAAAATGTGTACATTCATAATTTGTTAGATATGTTAATTGTGTTAATTTGTTAGATATGTTAATTGTTAGGTTAATTGTAGCATTGTAGATTAAAATGTGGAGATTCATAATTTGTTAGATATGTTAATTGTTAGGTTAATTGTAGCATTGTAGATTAAAATGATTAATATGTTTAGAGATTTGTTAGATATAGAAATTGTTAGGTTATAGAAATTGTTAGGTTATAGAAATTGCTAGGTTAGTTGTAGATGATTTTTTGTTAGCCATTTGTTAGTGTTAGTGGCTAGGTTAGTTGCTAGGTTTTAGCTATTTTTTGTTAGCCATTTTCTGTTAGCCATTTGCTAGAATTAGTTTTGTTAGTGGTAGTTTTAGTTTTGCTATATATTGATGTTAATTTTAGTTTTGCTATATATTGATGTTAATTTTAATTTTAGCTTTGCAAATGATTTTGAAGTGGTAATACATGCTTTTCAGTATATTTTAGCTTGAGTCTTATGTTCTTGAGCTTAATGGCTTTAATTTCTTGATGGTTTAGGGTTTAGGGTCTCCGAGTTCGCCGTCGCGCCCAAGAATCCCCGCCCGAGGTGCTCTGCCGCTCCCCGCCCGAGGTGCTCTTGCAAATGAGATTATAAGGCAGCATATGAAGTTTCTAATTTGTTCTTGCAAATGAGATGATATTGTGTATGTTACACACAAAATCAAATTGTGAAGTTTCTAATTTGTGCTTGTCATAATTATATTTGAATTTTCCTGTGGCTTATCTCCCTAGTGTGTGCACATATGGTCCTAGGCACTGAATAAAAAGGTTGCCAAGTGTTTGCATTAGTTTTTATGGCCTTTTCTTATTTTCTTAGTTTTTGTACTGAAAACAAAAGGGCAAAAATGTCTAAATTATTTGGGTTCTACAAGTAATGAGGATCATTCCCTAAAGTTTTGTGCATTGTTCTTAATTTGCAGAAACTATGGAACGAGATGAAAATCAGGAAAACATCCTCGAGGATATAATCTGCGGGTCGGAAGATGTTGGCGATGTCACCTCGCAGTTTTTGAACAATTCCGGTGAGGGAGATGAGTCTCTCAACCGAAGAGACGGCTCCGGTGAGGTAGAACCCGACGGCTGGGGTGGGGGAGAAGTCGGCGAGGGAGAAGCCGACGAGGGAGAAGCCGAAGGCTCCGGTGGAACATTAAATGTTGCAAACTCTGGCGAGGTGCATATACATATATTAATGAAGCCGAAGATTGTACTCCCTCCGTTCCCTGATATAAGGTGTATAGTTTTTTGAAGAAAAATCCATAATATAAGGTGTATTTGCTATAAATGGGCAATTTGACCCATCAAACAATGAGATCTAGTCTCAAAAGAGGGATTTAACGGATTGTATTCATATTGTGCCTATTAAGAACTCATCGCTCGCTATTTTTTCTAGAATTTTTTTCCGTCCACTCTATGTAAAATTCTTTGTCTTAATATTCGTGCAGAAAACTATACACCTTACATTCAGGAACGGAGGGAGTATTAATTAAGCCTCTACTGTCTATATACATATATTAACGCTCTTTCTTCTTTAGCCCTCCGGATCGAGCAAATCTTCTGTAAGGACAAAACGAGGCCAACCAAAAAGTTGGGCGACCAAGAAAGGTACATGATCGAAAAGTCGCTGAAGACGGCACACCAACTGCTCCCCCTGGTGTTAAAAATAAAATGGTAAAGCAATGCGGAGTTCTTGTTAGGGACTACATCCCGATCACCGTTCGAGAATGGCATCAGCCAAAGGAGGGAGGAGTAAGATATGTGAGGAGGGCAAAGAAAGACTTTGGAGAAAGCTCATGCTTAATTTCACCCTGGCGCCAGAGGTGGATCCAGATGAGGAGGATCCAATGAGGCAGAAAAGATTGCCCGGAAAAACATGGAGCAAAAAGTCAGGGACTGGGCTATTAAGAAGATGGCCGAGCTATTCAAGAACTGGAAGAAAAGATTGAACATCGAGTTTGTCCAGAAAAATAAGACTCCGGACTTCGATAAAGGGTATGAGAAGATAAAGGACTACTGGGAAGAATTTGTGGCGTACAAGAAATCGGAGGAAGCTCAGGAAAAGTCTGCAAAAAATAAGGCAAATGCTACTAAAAAGATCTACCACCATACTATGGGGGCTGGTGGCTACGTTTTAGCATGCCTAAGTGGGAGAAACTTGAGGCGGACCTGCTGGCTAAAGGGATCACTCCAGAGCCACTCGCATGGATCGAACGGGCAAGAAATTGGTTTTACGGGCATGGGGCACGTTGGACGCAGAAGGGAAGTGCATATATAACAGAAGACACAAAGATAATCCCCTACTACCCATCGAAGGCATTAGAAATGCAGTAAAGGATGTTGAAGAGGGACGGTTCATTCCCGATAGAGAGGATGACGAGCTCACACGCGCCCTTGGGAATAAGGAACACGACGGACGGTTACGAGGCGTACCAGGCTCCAAGCCCAAGACAATTGCGATTCCCGAGCACAGGAAGAAATTTCCTGATAGAAGCCATCAGAGGAGAAAGGAAAGGGAGGCAATGGAAGCACGCGCTGCTGCAGACCGGCTACGTAATATAGAAGAAGAATTAAAGCGGCAGAAGGATCAAATTGCCGCACTTAGCCAGCAAGGTACTAGCGGCCAATCTCAGCGGCACATGGTAGAAGCTGCATGCGATGGTACCGGCGGCCCATCGAATCGGAAAAGCAGCGTGGCTTCCACGGAGCTCCAGGATGGTACTGATGATGCAGTGACGGTGGCTCCACTTCGTCGCTACCCAGTGGATGATATCACGGAGAGCACACCTTGTGAGATGCATGTGAAAGTTTTTAACTTAACCATGAAGGTGGCGGTCGGCTATGTCGTACCAATTGGACCTAATCCAACTTACCATTTCTCTCCGGTTCCAAATGGCTACGCTGTTGTCGCGGTGGATGAAGTGATGAAAGATTATGGAGCTGAAGCTGCAACACCCTGCAGGTGAAGATGGGGAGGTGCTTGAACTTGGAGAAGCCAAGAAAGCGACCATTCTATGGCCAAAGGAATTCATCGTGCTTCCGAACTGGCAGCCAAGGCCATCGACTCCTCACCAGTCTCCAGCGCAACAGTCCTCTTCACCGCCTCAGCATTCTCCAGCGCAACAGTCCTCTTCACCGCCTCACCAGTCTCCAGCGCAGCCGTCTCCGCCGCCGCGTCAGCCGTCTCCGCCCACCGCTCGTACTATGAGGGGTAAGCGATCACCGAAACGTAAAAGGTCGCCCCTCCCAACAGTACCTCATAAGAATCTTCCCATTAGACCTTATGACAGGACTGTAGCGGAAAACGCCGCGGAGGTGGCTGCCTACAATAAGGCTTTTTTTGCACCAAAAAAGCCCGAGCAAAGCCGGTATACGATGAAAAATCCAAAAAGTGGGAAAGTCCTTCCTTGCGCAGCCATCCCAATATCGATGAATCTGCAATCTGACTATGGTCGTGAACTTAGTAAGCTAGCACGTGCCCAGTCTGAGCAGACAAGGAAAGAAGTGCAAAAAGCGGGAAACAAATTGCCCAGCTCGGACAGCAGAAAAATCAATCGGTCCCCCCGCTCATAGTGTGTTCCGATATCGACAAGGACTTCAGAGCCGATATGGATAAGGACCTGCAATTATTGGACCCCAGAGCCATAGCTGCTGCTAGAGAACATGGTATCACTGTATCGCAGGCCATGGAAAATGCTACCGCCATGGGTATGACTCTTGGTCAACTTTTAGGCTATGAAGAACACCAATGTTAGAGATAGCACGGAAATATGTCACAGGGGAGTCTATGGTCAGTAATGAGGAGCTCGCGGTCTATCAACACATATGCGAAATCTGCACAACTGGTACATGGTGCACACATCAAAGAAGGACGCGAAGGAGTGGATTGCGGTGGACGTTCGAGTGGAGCATTTCTTCAAACCTTACAGTATACAGGTTCAAATGACTGAACTGTTTCAGTTATTCAATCAGCGCGTCGACAAATCTATCCTCAGTTGCTATTGTCTGTAAGTGATTTATTTTCGTAATTAAGTCTCTAGCTCAGCTCGTTCATTGCCTGTATTATATTATCCTGACTATATATATCCTTTTGTACGCTATTATGTAGAATGAAGATGATGGAATGCAAAGCATCTAGACATTATGAGGTTGGGTTCGTTGACCCATATATCGTTAATGAACATACGTTACGCAATCACCCCAGAGACGTGGAGCATGACCTGACCACCTTTTAATCAAGCAAAACTTCTGTACGGAAATACTATTTCCTTACAACTTCAAGTGAGTGTTTCTGTCTTGTACATATTTTTATTTGGCTTTCTCGATGTTAAGTGTAATTGATGAGCTATGCATGTCTGCTTTATGTAAATCCGCAGGTTCCACTGGATTCTGCTAAGCATTCAATTGACAAGTCCATAGTTGAAGTCCACGACTCATTAAGTTGGGACCAAGCGACGTGGACTCAATGAAAGAAATGCTCAATAAGTAATTTCAATCATTATCGCATTATATCGGCCTCTTTCGTTCGTTTCCTGATATCAAGTAATTAATAACTCCTTTGTTCATTTTTTTGCCAAAGCAGGTGTTGGACACTATTCAAACAGAATGTAAAGGTCCATTCAAAGATGAGCTAACTTATATATCGGTGAAAAGTCCGCAGCAGCCACCGGGAGTAATTTATGTGGATTCTACGTTTGCGAGTTCATTCGCGAGTTGACCTCTGAGCGGAGAACAACTTTTTGAGCAAAATGCGGGAGAAGCTCGACCCAGAACGGCGCATACGAGCAATTCAAGAGGAATTGGCGGGATTTCTGCTTAGGGAGGTCATCGATGAAAGGGGAGAACATTATGCTGCGGACGATGAACTACATATGTGATCTATCTCCATGTAATTAAATAGTTGTATTCTCGCAAGAGATCGAATATTAATTATATATGCATCAACGTGTACTGTGTATATAGTAGAGCGTATAATATGCGTACGGAAACGATGGAGAGCACGTCGGCGATGCGAAGAAGGGGGAGACGACGGGGCACCGGCGAGAGGGAGAGGGGGCACCGGCGAGGGGGCACCGGCGAGAGGGAGACCTAAACCCTAAATACAAAAAAAAACACTCATTGGTCCCGGTTCGTAACACGAACCGGGACCAATGAGTCTCCCCCACGCCCAGCCAGAACTGGCCACGTGGAGCCCCATTGGTCCCGGTTCGTGGCTAAACCGGGACGAGCATTCGTCCCAATTGGCTAGTCCCGGTTCGGGAACCGGGACGGATGGCCCAACCGAACCGGGACCATATGCCAGTTTTCTACTAGTGTGATCTCTTAATTTATATTTCGGTTCCACAATAAAATATCACATGCACTCCAATATAGAGGACAAGAAGTTCCCTTACATTGGATAGAGCACACAAAAATTAGTAAACAACATCACACGTAATGCAACTAAGGATGCTGAGACCTTAAACCATCTAGTTTGAAAGCCTCCACGGATATTTATTCTGCAACATATTCTCCATACTTCTGTCCGATACATGCCAGCGGTAACTGGTAACCGGGAGGTCCTTCTTTCATGTTGTAAGTTATGGAGCTGCAGGTGGGCAACCGTAGACATGCTTACATCCACCGCCGGTGTAAGGCTGGCCTCTAGGGGTAGCCGGCGTGCTGCCCGGTTCAGTGGATCGGAAGAAGCGACGACTTCTTTCTAGTAGCCGCCAGGGCCATTGTAGCCGCCTCTCCCTGCATCAAGCATGGCCAAACGGTAAATGTACTGCACAGTTAGTGTTGGATACAAATGCTTCAGGAAGACTACTAGCATGAATTAGTTGGATCTAATTTGCAATTTAAACGAAAGATTTTGAATGAAATGGCAGGCCCTGAAAAGGCAGTAACTGAACTGAAATCAAGCAAACGAAAGAAAGGGTATTTTACCTCCCTGTACGTAGACGGCCTGGAAAGCACATATGAGCATGAAAGCCATCACGATCAGCGTGCGGAAAGACAGAGCATTTCGCTGCGTCCTCATCTCTGAATCTCTGATCTGATATCCTTCTCACTTGCTAGTTGCTACGCTGCTGGCCCTGTACTCCGGCTGTGTACCTTTGTGTTGGCGTTAAGGTTTTATATAGACCATACGAGCGTAGACGAGAGGCGCAGCTTCCATGTCATCCACTACCAAGGGATTGGAGCGTGGACGTGAGGCAGTGAGTCACTGCGGCGACCCTTCTATTGGCATCTTTTTGGAATTTTGGGGAGAAGTTGGAACGTTGCAAGTTAGTCGCCAACTTTTCCAGGCCACGATTTGCCACTTCGCTAGTTACTAGTTAGTCGCCATTTTTTCCAGTCCATGTTGATAAGTCAGTAGACCATGCACGAATTTGAGTAGAAACAAATTAAGGATAGATAAGAGGTAATTGCACCACTCATACAACAACTTGTACGTGATGTGCACTTTCATACAAAAAGTTGCAAGTTGTGGTGCGGTGGTACAAAAGGTTTCACCGTATGTGCAATTTCATACAAAATTAACCTGCAGGCGACACGTGTCCAGTTCACGCTAAAAAATGGCAAGCGCCCAGCAAATTTGCATTTCACCCCTCCCCTTTCTCTCTATCGCGGTCAAGTCTCCGTCGGCCAGGTCTGGCTCGCGTGACCGGCATGTTCTCGCTCCCCTGCGACCTGTTCTTCCTCTCCGCCTCTCCCCAACACCGGCGGCCGCCGATTCCTTTGCTTACCGCTGCCCCTAACCCCTCATCTGTAGGAGAACGCCGATTCCGTCGCTCGCGTCGAGCCCTAGCCCCTCCCTGCCGTTGATTCCTCTCTCCACCGATGGATCGGTCCGCGCCCGCGACGGGTGTGGAGTCAACGGAACCGACCACACCGGAGCTGGCGAGCGCCTCTCCCCAACACGCTCCCCTCCCCGCGGTGACGGAATAGGATAACGAGGTCGAGGGCACGGACGTCGCGACCGACATGGTCCGATTCATCTTCGTGAACTCCGGCGTCAGGCTCTGCGGATGCGAGACCGGGAAGCTAGTGCCCAGACCGGTCTCGCCCCTAACCCTAGCCGCCGGCCCGCCGCCGGCCCGCCGCGCCGCTCCGCCCTCCCCCTCTCCTCCGCCTCCCCCTCCTTCTTCCCGCGTCCGCGCCGCCCCCGCGGCGGTCGGGCGCGGCCTCGCTCCCCTCCGCCCGAGGCCAACTCCGGCGGCTCCTCTCCCGCCGCCGTCGGCGCGAGCCCCCGAGCGTTGCTCGGGTGGTGCCGGCGGCGGCGGTGCTCTTCTACCCGTGCACGAGGGGGCGGCGCGCGCGGGGCGGCTCCTCTCCTGGCAGCGGTGCGTCTAGGGCGACGGCGGCCCGGCGTTCCGGGTGGTGCTCCTCGATGGCGTCTCCGGCGCGGCGGCGAGCTCTTCCTGTTGCAAGCGCAGGTGGCCAAGGTGGTGGGGTGCTGCGTTGGTGGCTGGGGCAGCGGTGGTGCACCCGGCCCTGCAGGCCCAGATCTGGGCCCTTTGGGCCCGATGGGGGTTAGGGGGGTCTGCCTCGTTGCCCCCGGTTTGGCCTGATGCGCGGCTCGCGACAGCGGTGACGCCACCCTTGCTGCAGCGTGGCGGTGGGAGCTTCACGGGCCTAGCTGGGTCCGGCTGAGCCTAGGAACGAGTGGGTAGCGGCGGTGGCGGCCTATGTGCAGCAGCATGGCGGCGGGGACTTTACGAGCCCCCGGGCTCGGCGTGGCCTGCTTGGCCTGGTGTGTCCCTGCTACCGTGTCCGGTCAGCACCGCCGATGGTGGTGGAGGACGCCCTCCGGGTGGCTGCACTGCTGCCACCTCTTGTTCCAATGTGGCTCGGTGTGCTCTTGTCGTAGCGTCCGGTCGGCTATCGTCTTTGACGGTGGAGGTTGTTCCCTCCCGCGTGGTTGTGACTCTGTCGGACCTTGTCTACGGCTGCTTGTCTCGGGCTGACCGGCCCTGCTATGTTTGCCGTGGTGAGACGACGTTGGTGACTTCAAGACCGTGGTGACGTTTGTTGGTGGGAGGCAAGATGGGCGGAGCGCTTCAGATTGTCCGAGACGTGATTTTTTTGGGGGTTGGGAGAAATCCCTGCCATTGGCACCGACGTGGTGACGCTTGAGAGTGTCACCCTTCCTTCTTCAGGGGCGTCGGGTATACCTCTTCCCCAGTCCTCGGAGCGTACCGGGGGAAACCCTAGGTCTGTCCGGGCAGCAGCGTCGTCGTCGTCGCTTTCCTTCTTGGAGGTGCTGTTTGGTACGCGGTGATTTAGAGTGCTAGGTTTGTGGTGGGACTTCGCCGGGGAGGGCGCAGCGGTTGCGGGTTACCTTTGTTTTCGTTGATCGCCGGTGTCGGCTTTGTTTTCTTTTCTGTTTCTCCTCCTTTTCTTTTGGGCATGATTGTGCTGTTTGCCCCAGCGGTGGTCTCAGTGTTGTATGGGTGGTTGCTATATTAATATAGCGGGGCGAAAGCCTATTTCTTCAAAGTGCCCAGACCGGTCTTTACCCTGCCAAGTCTCTGTCCCGTTTCGCCGATGTCGTCGCGATGCATGTCCAGGTATGAACTTTATTGCTTAAAAATGCAGTTAGTTCGTATCAACCCATATGCGCATACCAGAATTGTGAATCATTATTAACCAATGCCTCTACTCTTTCTAGCAGCTGACACAAACAAGGGAAAATAAAGATTGAATATTCGAAGGTTGCAGAAGAAGAGGAACCCTGATAGGTGAATTTGAATATTGCCTGCGGATGATCAACAGCGTCAGTCTCTGCGGATGCGAGAGGATGGTCGTTGCCGTAAGTAGGGAGGAAGATGCCCACATTCGATGTTGTGAAGGAAAGCAGATAGTATCTGTTAGTAGTATGTAGATAGGTAGCAGCAAGTGTGTGTGTGCGCGCGCTAGTTTGTAATTGTGTGTGTGTTGTATCGTTGTGTTCCAAGAGATAAATGAAACAATGCTGGTTTGCAATCAGTACACGAAATAGACAGAGATTTGCTAGGTACTCCATTACTTATGAATGAATAGACAGAAACTAAAATAAATAGACCCAAATTTATGTATCGCATAAATCTCATATATAGTCAAATACATAGGTACTCCATTCCAAAATCAAATGCATAATAAAAATTATGCCAAGTACGCATATGAACTTAAATGAAGTAACCAGTACACACTTGTTCTCGCTGTCATCTCATTCCCTCCTTGCTTAATAAACTCCTCAATCCACTAAAGTGAGAATGTATCTGTATTGCAATTGTCCCAATGATCCTCACTCCCACTCACGTAGCACAAATTATCCTTCAGACCTCAAAAAAACCCATTATGATCCAAATGTATAGTGAATTTGTCAGGATCATCTGCACATATCCAACAATAGACAAAAAAAAGAGTTAGTGGTAACACATGACAAAACAGTGCACGAATTTAGTTCATGACACTAACACTTCTTGTACTAATAATGCAGGGCTGAAAATTGCTAACCATTCCCAACTTGTACTAATAATACAAATTTGCAATACCATTTATTTGGCTGCACAAACCATACTACAGTATTTTTTTTGAGGTCATACTACAGTATTTAAATAAACATCCTACCCAAATTCAGTTTAGTGCCACACAACAAAAAACAGGGCATTCATTCCCGGTTAAAATTCAGTTAACATGTGCAATACACGTTCGAATAAGTTCCTGTACATGTGCTTCCTATTAAAAAATTAGATAAAAGGTTTTAACAACCTAGAGAAAAGATGATTACGGTGTCAAAAAGTTCAGAAATTCAGTCCTACCACACCGAAACAGGACAGCACCAAAAATCAAAATAATTCCACAATAATTGCGGTGAAACGATTCGTACACACTAACACGGTAACACCACGTACATCAACTCGTTTTGCATCAGATTACAGCTCAATTCCATGAAAGTTCTACAGCTTTGCGGCAACAATCCAGACCGAAAACAGGACAACATGAAAAATCCGATTTCATGCATATTATTTGCGGGGAAACATGCCTACACACTCACAAGACAACATCACCTCGATCCGCATAAGATTATCGCGGGGGAACGGTACCTAAATCCATACCCACACCGAGGCCATGAGCGGAGCACAGAGTTGGTACATATCGTCGCCGCGAGGGAGAAGGAAATCACCGTAGTGCGGAGGGTCTTCGTCCCAGTTCCGGCAGTGCGGATCACCGGCCATCTTCGCCTCCGTAGAGCTCCTGCTCCATACCGACTCCGTCCTCCTCGCCACCGTCCTCCTCGCCTCCAGTTGCGAACAAGGCAACTGCCGAAACAGAATCCCCTAATTGCTGCGTACCGGGTCCTTTTCATAATTTGCAGCGCCCTATGACCCTTTTCCACGGGAGGAGTTGAGTGAGAGACATAAGGATGGTAAAGGGGGTTAAACTTCCTGGCGCTGGGCCCTTGCCATTTTCCAGCGTGGACGGACACGTGTCCTGCAGGTTAATTTTGTATGAAAATGCGCATACGGTGAAACCTTTTGTACCACCGCACCACAACTTGCAACTTTTTGTATGAAAGTGCACATCATGGACAAGTTGTTATATGAGTGGTGCAATTACCTCGGATAGATATGTGGTTTCTTGCATCGGCATTCTGGTTTGTTGACTAGCTTCAGTAAATCCAGAACATGCGTACATGCACCATCGAGGTATCAACGAGACAAACATGGATGAAATCAGTACCATGTAGAATTCAAAACTACTACTCCCTCCGTTTCTAAATATAAAATATTTAGTTATTTCCCATGTTGATTAGAGCATCTCCACCGGCACCCTCCAATTGAGTGTCCGGCACCCCAATTCAGGCCCAATTTGGGGGTGCCGGGCATGTGTCCGGCCAATTAGGGGTGCAGCCCACAGCGGCGCACCCCAAACAAGCACCAATTTTTTTCATCTAAACCATACGGCGGTTGTTCTAGCATTTCAATACGAATTGAAAATAGAAAAGTATAAATTATTACAACACAAGTTTAAATTCGAATGCAAAGTTCAAATACGAATTCAAGTTTAAAACATGACATATCAACCCGGTGCCGGCTGAGTTGATTTGATACCCCACAAGTGCATCACGAGGTCATCGTGCAGCTGCTTATGCCTTGTTCCATCATGAATTTCTCGATGCATGGCGAGAAATTCGGCATACTGCGTCGGCACGCCCGGCTGTGGATGGCCATAGGCCACTGGAAATCAACACCTCGTTGATCAATGGTTTCCCGTATCACGCTCATTCTCAATGATCATGTTGTGCATGCTAACGCAAGCACTAATGATCTCACACATTTGATCTCGCGACCATGAAAGACAAGGGTAGCGGACGACGACAAACCTGCCTGGAGCACTCCAAATGCCCGCTCCACATCTTTGCGGACAGACTCTTACCTCTTTGCAAAATGACAATTTGCCTCGCCCGCAGGGTTACGGATAGTCTTCACAAATGTTGACAAAATAGGATAGATGCCGTCGGCAAGGTAGTACCCCTTGGTGTACTCAGGGCCATTGATCACATAGTTGCATGGTGGAGTTATGCCTTCACAAAGTTTCTTAAACACCTGGGAGCGTTGGAGCACATTGATGTCATTGGCGGCATCGGCCGTGCCGAGAAACGCATGCCAGATCCAAAGATCATAATCTGCCACGACCTCAAGTATGACACTACACTTCCGTGATGTCCTGACTTATACATCCCTGATGACTCCCAAGTGCAGGAAATCAATTGTAGTACCTTTCGAATAGAAAAGGTTGTCGAACCCACGAGGAGCTGAAGGTATTGGTTATTAGAAATGATAAATAGACAATAAAAGATGCAAGTGTTTTTGGTATTTTCGATTGTATAATTGCAAGACAGTGACAATGCAGCAGGTAAATGGTAACAAGTAAAAGCTCTCAAAGAGAGAGAAAGCCCAATCCTCTATGTGTAAGAGGACAAGCTCAAGTGATGTGTAACTTATATGTGGAAAACGTTCCCGAGGGCGGCATGGATATTGCTAGGCATATAGATTTATTAAACAACACGTTGAATATCTTGTCTAGTTTTAATCTTCTTCGGACGGAGCTATTATTAGGTACAGCTAAATAAATAGACTAAACCCCTTATGATGGATCATGTGGCCAATTAAATGACAGCACAAGAATTATTAAGATATAAAATCCCACCATAGCATTACGCTCTAGGTCCCCGATACTAATACCCCGTAAAGTAACTTAATGATTCGGTCTCAGGCTTTCGTGTCCTCCCAAGTCTCCCTCACGCCATTACACTACGGTGTTCTCCTATGAGCCCATATAGGTGAAGTGTTGTGCAGTCGACGTTCGCACAACACCATCATAGAATCACACAAAAAGATAAACACTAGACAAAATACCAACACATGTCATATATAAATCATTGCCAATTCATCCTATGCCCTCAGGAACATACGGGAACTACTCACAACGTGCAAACATGGTGATATTCAGTGGCATAAGTGGTACAACACAATCTGAAAATATAACTTCACCCCAAATAATGACAAGTACTCAATCACAAACATGAATAGTAGCACAAGACAAGTATCTAGGGTATAGCAACTCTCAAACTACGAGGGGGACGGAGTGGATCACGGAGATGATGATGGAGATGGTGCTGGTCTTGGTGATGGTGATGATGTAGAGGCCTCCTCCCACGCCAAGGAGGAGAGGTGATGATGACGATGACGATGATTTCCCCCTTCTCCGGAGCTCCGGAGCAGCAGGATCTGATCCCCCTCGGAGGGAATCAGGAGTTTCGCCGCCGCCGCGACCTCGGATAGTCTCGTAAAAATTAGGGCGTTACTTTTCGGGCGAGACGGAGACCTCGTTAAAAAGCCCCAGGCGAGGAAGTGCCCGAGGCTCCATTTGGTGGGTCCCACGCGGTCAGGGAATCTGGCCGCGTGGGCCCACCCATTTTGGGCCTCGTGGCCTTCCTCGCTTGCTTCTTCTTCCCTCTGGTGTTCTCCCGAAGAAAAACCAGCTGTGCAATTTTCCTTTTATTAATTGGGCCTTCGTAGCTCCTGAAACAATAAAAACACAAAAAGGAGGTTTTCTGCCTCCCAGAAATTAAATACTAAAAATAGGGACTTTGTAGGAAAGTCCCCTAAATCATCTAAAACATGTAAAAACAATGATATAATAATGCAAATAACATCCTAATATGGTGGTATAAGTGGTATAGATGATGATATAAAATGCACGTATCAACTCCCCCAAGCTTAAACCCTTACTTGTCCTCAAGTAAGTAAGGACATAGATCATTACATGCATCAATGGACTTATGGTTGATAAATAAATACGAGCATTGTATCATCATCATATTCAATTGCAATGTAAGATTAATGAATTAAAACTCATACACATAAGGGCAGCATAAGTAGAAGCTCTAGCAATCACCCCTTACACTTTGAAAGCAAATAACCATTGTATGTTGGACAATTGAATCACACTATTTTTAACATGCTTTTGCTCTTATGGCTAGCATCATAATGTTTAATACTTTACTGAAGTTTAAAGACAAGATAAACTCTCATTGGATAACAAGTTAAAGAATACAAATGAAAAGACAGATATAAAATTATTTGCACCCTTGCTTCACTAGTAACTAGTGCAAACTTTAGTCATGGATGTTTCAATCAAGTTCTTATGCTCAAACAACCTTTATCTCACACTTTCCATGGCTAACCGAATCCTCGGGTGCCTTCCTTTCATACACTTTACAAGAGCATAAGTATTGACACATCCATGATCATTCATTTGCTCAAAAGATACTAGATTCTAACAAGAGTGTTTCATATCCTTTTCATTAACTATTCCCAACTTTTTATGCTACAAGACTATATCTCAACCTTAAACTTATTAATTCTCAAGTCATAATGACTCACTCTTTTCTTATTTATATTGAGCTAGATTCTACAATTGTCCAACATACTCAAGTTAATTAAATTCAAGGCAAGATGTGACTGAAACCTCTAAAATAAACCACGCTCATTTGCATGAGTGTTACCCATAAATCTCCAAACAAGAGAATCATGGATGACACCATACTTTAATATTCATTGATAAACCATAAGATAGGGATACATGATAATGCTCCATGAGCTCACACAAGCCTAAAAGAGATTGATAACTAAATGATAAAAGCAAAACACACCATGACTAGATAGATATGATAAACTAGTAAAGATAAAGACTAGGTGGAACTCCCCCAAGCTTGACGTTCTGCCAGTGCTTTCTCTGCTGCAGCCTCTTCTTTCTCATATTCTTCCTCCCATTCAGCCCTCTTCCATGGGAAAGGCCTCCCATTGTAGAAGGAGTTAGGTGGATCATTATACCTGAGGGTAGCAGCTGCTGCAATCTTCTTGAAGCGCTCTTCATACTCACAGTTTTGATTTTCCACATCCCACAGTAGAGCTTGATGCTTGTCCAACTCAGATGTGACATGTAGATACCTCTTCTCCAAGTCCTCCAGCCTCTCCTTGTACTCTTCAACCTTCTTCTCCAGCTCCAGGTTCATGAAGTGATGAGCATCAAGGCTGCGTTCAACAACAGTATTATACCTGAAGATCTTCTGTTCCAGGTCCTCCAGCCTCTCCTCCACCGTGCCAATGATCTTGGGAGCCTTCACCTCCTCTATGAGCATCGCGCCCTCCTTGAAGGACAAGGTCTTCATTGGTGCCATCACGGAGTTGAGGTAGCGGTTCACAACACCTCCCTTGGGGAAGCTCTCCCCCTCATGATCGGATCCGGAGCTAGACATGGCTAAAACCTGACAGACAGAAACAGCAAAAGCAAAGAACGCTCGAAAGCTCTCGGTACGAGATTAGATTGACGAAACGGGGTATATATTGACGGTTTTTAGGCAAGACGAAGAGTCGGAGTCGAAAACGGACGAATCGGGACTCCGAGGGGCAAAAGGAGTGGGCCCACGCGGTCAGGGAATCTGGCCGCGTGGGACCCCCTCTTTTCCTTCTCGAAGCTCCGTCACGTCCATTTTCTTGTCCCACACGTTAATTTCCATAAAAAATGATGTCCGTAAAATATTACGCAATTCCGAGAAACTTTCCAGAGTAAAAGTTACCTTTTATTGATTTTGGATTTCTGAAACTGCAAACTTCTTTGCAATTACCTCCTCCGGTGTCTGTAAAATGAATTCCTCCACCTTTCCAATGAAGCTTTTTCCTGCAATATAATGTTTAAGGCGTTGTCCATTAACCACATGAGGTTTACCTTTCATATCACCATGAAGACGGATAGCTCCTGAACGGTATACTTCCTGTATCACTAATGGTCCCTGCCACTTTGAAGCTAACTTACCTGCAGAAAACTTGAAACGAGAGTTGTATAATAGCACTTGATCACCTACTTTGAATTCTTTCTTTTTAATTTTCTTGTCATGCCAAATCTTAACTTTTTCTTTAAACATCCTGGCACTTTCATAAGCTTCATTTCTCCATTCATCTAGTAGGTTTAAATCAAGAATTCTCTTCTCTCCAGCAGTTTTAAAATCAAAGTTCAATTGTTTAATAGCCCATCTAGCTTTATGTTCTAATTCAACAGGTAAATGACAAGCTTTTCCATAAACCATTTTATAAGGAGACATTCCCATAGGATTTTTAAAAGCAGTTCTATAAGCCCATAATGCATCGTTAATTTTAAGTGGCCAATCAGACCTAGACTTATTCACTGTCTTTTCCAAAATGAGTTTAATTTCCCTATTACTTAATTCAACTTGTCCACTAGTTTGGGGATGATAAGGTGATGCAATTCTATGGTTAACATCATATTTTGCCAAAGTTTTCCTAAGAATACCATGTAAGAAATGAGAACCACCATCAGTAATTAAAAACCTAGGAACACCAAACCTGGGGAAAATGATGTCCTGAAGCATCTTCATTGCCGTGGCATGATCTGCACTTTTGGTTGGAATTGCTTCCACCCACTTTGTAACATAATCCACTGCAACCAAAATATGAGTATGCTTTGTCTTTGATTCGGGGAAAGGTCCCATAAAGTCAAAACCCCACACATCAAATGGTTCAAGTGGTAAGGAATAGTTCATAGGCATTTCATTTCTCCTACCAATATTTCCTACTCTTTGACATTTATCACAAGATTTAACATATTCAGCACAATCCTTAAATAAAGTAGGCCAATAAAAACCAGACTGTAATACCTTTGCACCTGTACGATCTCCTGCATGATGTCCTCCATAGGGACTGTCATGACAATCTCTTATAATAGCCTGTTGTTCATACTCAGGTACACAACGTCTAATAATACCATCCACACTCTTCTTATAAAGAAAAGGATCATCCCAGAAATAATGTCTAAGATCATAAAAGAATTTCTTTCTTTGTTGAGTAGTGAAGTGTGGAGGTAAAACTTTACCAACAATAAAATTTGCATAATTGGCAAACCATGGAGATGCAACTTTAGCACTAGAAACATTAACAATTGCAAGTTGTTCATTAACAAAGCTATCATTAATAGGAATAGGATCATCAGGTATATTTTCCATTCTAGAAAGATGATCAGCTACTTGATTATCTTCCCCTTTCCTATCAACAATGTGTAAATCAAATTCTTGCAATAGAAGTACCCATCTTATTAATCTAGGCTTAGCATCTTTCTTATGCATTAAGTATTTAATGGCAGAATGATCAGTATGCAATGTGACTTTCGAATCAGTAATATAAGGTCTAAACTTGTCACAAGCAAATAGCACTGCTAAAAATTCTTTTTCAGTTGTGGCATAATTCCTTTGAGCAGCATCAAGTGTTCTACTAGCATAATAAATGACATTCAGTTTCTTATCAACACGTTGGCCCAAAACAGCCCCAACTGCATAATCACTAGCATCACACATAATTTCAAAAGGCAAATTCCAATCAGGTGGTTGAATAATAGGGCACTTATTAAAGCATTTTCAAAATATTAAAGGACTCAATACAATCATCATTAAAAGAGAAAGGAACATCCTTTTGCAAAAGATTGGTTAGGGTTTTGATATTTTAGAGAAATCTTTAATAAACCTACGGTAAAAACCTGCATGCCCAAGAAAACTTCTTATACCTTTGAGATCCCTTGGGAATGGGAGCTTTTCAATAGCTTCTATCTTTGCTGGGTCAACTTCTATTCCTTTCCAGAAATCTTATGCCCAAGAACAATACCTTCAGTAACCATGAAGTGACACTTCTCCCAGTTTAAAACTAAGTGTTGGTCTTCACAACGCTGCAAAACTTTGTTAAGGTTGAACAAGCAATTATCGAAGGAAGTACCATACACAGAAAAATCATCCATAAAGACTTCCATTATCTTTTCAATATAATCAGCAAATATAGCATTCATGCATCTTTGAAAAGTAGCAGGAGCATTGCACAAACCGAATGGCATTCTCCTATAAGCAAATGTACCAAATGGACATGTAAAAGTGGTTTTCTCTTGATCATCTTTATGAACAGGAATTTGGGAGAAACCTGAATAACCATCTAAATAGCAAAAGTGAGAGTGTTTAGATAACCTTTCTAACATTTGATCAATAAATGGCAATGGGTAATGATCTTTACGAGTTGCTTTGTTTAACTTCCTGAAATCAATACACATTCTATAACCAACAACAGTGCGTTGAGCTACAAGTTCATCCTCATCATTTGGAACAACAGTCATTCCACCCTTTTTAGGCACACAATGAACAGGACTAACCCACTTACTATCAGCTATGGATAAATGATACCAGCTTCAATAAGTCTTATTACCTCTTTCCTTACCACTTCCTTCATTTTTGGATGGAGACGGCGTTGATAATCAACAACAGGTTTTGCATCTCTCCAAATTAATTTTATGCATACATAGAGCTGGGCTTATACCTTTAAGATCATCAAGAGAGTATCCAATGGCTGGTCGGTGAGCTTTAAGCACATCAAGTAATTTCTCTTCTTCTTCAGCTGAAAGGTTAGCACTAATAATGACAGGATATATGCTCTTCTCATCCAAATATGCATATTTCAGATTTTAGGCAAAGGTTTTAATTCAAACTAGGATCCCCTTTAGGTGGTGGTAGCACTCCTAAATTATCAGGTGGGATATGCAATTGTAATTGTGGTGGCTGTTGTGAAAGTATTTGTTCTAAAGCATCTTTTTCTTCTTCATTAAATGGTTCATCTTGATTAAGCATATGTTCTACACATCTGTTGAAGCTACAGCTACATGAGCAAGAGTTTCAATTATATCTTCAGAAATGGCTCTTTCAAATGTTTATCAGCAAATTTGAAAATTGAATCAAGTTTTTCACCAGCACATTAATAAACACTTTCTCTTTAGCAAATCAATTTCAGCACCAACAGTGTTTAAGAAAGGTCTACCAAAAATGATAGGACAAAAGAATCTTGAGGCAACCAAGCACAATAAAATCAGCAGGATATTTATTTTGCCAATCAATACTTCAACATCTCTAACAATTCCAATGGATTAATATAATCTTTATTAGCAAGTTGAATTGTCATACCTGTCTCTTCCATAATGATAGGATCAATATCAGGCTTGATTTCAAGATACAGAGAATATGGAATGACACTAATGCTTGCTCCAATATCACATAAGCCATGATAACTAGAAGTCCCAATAGTGCATGATATAACAGGCTTACCAACCTTGGCCGAATTGCCTTTAACAACTTTAGTAGCATCTTCACATAGATAAACATCAACAGGATCTTCTTCATTTAATTGTTTGATAATAGAGATTTGACTGTTGACTTCCATCTGTTCATAAGGCTGAGATCTTCTTCTTTTACTCTTGTTAGAAACAGCAATAAGTAAATTTTCCTTGACTTGGTTTGGATATGGTGGTGCCTCAACATACTCCTCAATTGTCAAGGATGACACTGGTTCTACCTGTTTAATAACTTTGGGTACAACAATAGATTGTTTAACAGGTTCAACATAAGCTTCAAACCCAGTTTTAGGAATACCAATATGATTAGCAAAAGATTTAGCTACCTCAATTATAACATAAGGATCAAGATTAAAAGTATCACTCAGATTTTTAAACAAGGTAGAAGTAGAGAAATTCTCTACACATGAATACTCATAGTCCAGATAGGGCTCATTACCTTTATCAAGATCCCAATGACCAGTATTCTCAGAAATAGTCTCCAATAAATTCCATGCTTCTTCTTCAGTATTATTTGTAAAGCTTCCACTAGATGAATTATCCAGAAATTCCTTTTGTTGCCTTGGTAGCCTCACATAAAAGTTTATCAGAATAATTTTCCTTGTAAGATCATGACAAGGATTCTTGCGGAGGAGTTCCTTTAACCTCCCCCAAGCTTGAGTAATACTTTCTCCCAGATGTGGCCAGAAATTAAATATATAGCAGCGGTTCTCATAAGCTTCTCTAGGAGTAAAATACTTAAGAAAGAAAACCTTCCTCAAAATACTCCAGTCCATAGTGACTTCTTCATCTAAAGACCTGAACCAAATACGAGCATTACCAGATAAAGACAGATATAACAGCTTCCTTTTTACCTGATCTTCAGAAATACCAGGAAGTCTAAATAAACCACATATAGCCTCAATTGTTTCCATGTGTTCACGTGCAGATTTAGTTCCATCCCTGTAAATGGATTTTTCATAACTCTTTTAACATGACCAACGGGAATTTTATATCCCACTTTAGGTATCTCAGGCACAGTAGTTTCAACAGTTTTAGGAGCATAAGCACTTTCATATAGAGCAAGATGTAGCGAGGCACGATTCATAAATGCCATAGTAGCAATGAGATAAAACAGTAAATAAAATTCACCTTTCAAGTTTCCTTACCAAACTTCTTACCAATAGCGCTACGCTCCCCGGCAACGGCGCCAGAAAAGTATCTTGATGACTCCCAAGTGCAGGAGATCAATTGTAGTACCTTTCGAATAGAAAAGGTTGTCGAACCCACGAGGAGCTGAAGGTATTGGTTATTAGAAATGATAAATAGACAATAAAAGATGCAAGTGTTTTTGGTATTTTCGATTGTATAATTGCAAGACAGTGACAATGCAGCATAAATGGTAACAAGTAAAAGCTCTCAAAGAGAGAGAAAGCCCAATCCTCTATGTGTAAGAGGACAAGCTCAAGTGATGTGTAACTTATATGTGGAAAACGTTCCCGAGGGCGGCATGGATATTGCTAGGCATATAGATTTATTAAACAACACGTTGAATATCTTGTCTAGTTTTAATCTTCTTCGGACGGAGCTATTATTAGGTACAGCTAAATAAATAGACTAAACCCCTTATGATGGATCATGTGGCCAATTAAATGACAGCACAAGAATTATTAAGATATAAAATCCCACCATAGCATTACGCTCTAGGTCCCCGATACTAATACCCCGTAAAGTAACTTAATGATTCGGTCTCAGGCTTTCGTGTCCTCCCAAGTCTCCCTCACGCCATTACACTACGGTGTTCTCCTATGAGCCCATATAGGTGAAGTGTTGTGCAGTCGACGTTCGCACAACACCATCATAGAATCACACAAAAAGATAAACACTAGACAAAATACCAACACATGTCATATATAAATCATTGCCAATTCATCCTATGCCCTCAGGAACATACGGGAACTACTCACAACGTGCAAACATGGTGATATTCAGTGGCATAAGTGGTACAACACAATCTGAAAATATAACTTCACCACCAAATAATGACAAGTACTCAATCACAAACATGAATAGTAGCACAAGACAAGTATCTAGGGTATAGCAACTCTCAAACTACGAGGGGGACGGAGTGGATCACGGAGATGATGATGGAGATGGTGCTGGTCTTGGTGATGGTGATGATGTAGAGGCCTCCTCCCACGCCAAGGAGGAGAGGTGATGACGATGACGATGATTTCCCCCTTCTCCGGAGCTCCGGAGCAGCAGGATCTGATCCCCCTCGGAGGGAATCAGGAGTTTCGCCGCCGCCGCGACCTCGGATAGTCTCGTAAAAATTAGGGCGTTACTTTTCGGGCGAGACGGAGACCTCGTTAAAAAGCCCCAGGCGAGGAAGTGCCCGAGGCTCCATTTGGTGGGTCCCACGCGGTCAGGGAATCTGGCCGCGTGGGCCCACCCATTTTGGGCCTCGTGGCCTTCCTCGCTTGCTTCTTCTTCCCTCTGGTGTTCTCCCGAAGAAAAACCAGCTGTGCAATTTTCCTTTTATTAATTGGGCCTTCGTAGCTCCTGAAACAATAAAAACACAAAAAGGAGGTTTTCTGCCTCCCAGAAATTAAATACTAAAAATAGGGACTTTGTAGGAAAGTCCCCTAAATCATCTAAAACATGTAAAAACAATGATATAATTATGCAAATAACATCCTAATATGGTGGTATAAGTGGTATAGATGATGATATAAAATGCACGTATCAATCCCCTGCCAAGCGAACGAGTAGTTCTTCCAGTTCCAATGCATGCAATCGATGCTTCCAATCATCCCTGGAAATCCTCTTGCTTGGCCTTGTGCCAAGAGACGAGCCGTGTCTGCCTCATTTGGTGATCTCAGATATTTTTCTCCAAACACTTTCACAACTACCTTGCAAAACCTGGAGGTGGCTTCGACGGCGGTGGACTCAGACATACGGAGATAGTCATCCAATGAATCGGCTGGATCTCCATAAGCAAGGCACCGTATGGCCGCCGTGCATTTCTGAATAGATGAGAACCCAAGGAGTCCAGTGCAATCTCTCTTCAGCTCAAAGTAGTCATCGTATTCTCGAATGCCATGCACGATCCTCCTAAACACGTCCCTGCTCATCCTAAAGCGCCGGCAAAATTCATGAGGAAAGTTCGCCGGCCTCTCGGCAAAGTAGTCGTTGTACAAGAGCATGCGCCTAGTTGCTCTGTGAGGTTCCTTGTTGGCCTTCTGCCCCTTCGCTGATCCTCCAAAATTCGGCGCCGCATCTACCTCAACTGTCGTATCTAGAATAGCGGCCATGACCATCTCATTCTCCTCGTCGTCGGCCACAAGGGCGGCATCCTCCGCCATCATTTGGAAAAGCATGAACTCGTCATCGCTGTCCATAGCCTAGCAATGGATCAAGGCCACAAATGAACAATCAACGAAATGAGCCTATGAACGAATGGTCGAACAGCTTGCGTGCGGGGCGGGAGAGAGGAAGAGCCATACCGGCTGAATTAGTTGCGCTGGCGCAAGACGAGGTCTTAGACCGCGGGCAGCGGCGACAAGCAGGCTGCATGAGCGTTGTGGCTTGGGCCTCGAGTTGCGAATCAAGCAGGCGGCGACGAGAGTGGCGGCGGCGAGAGGAGAAAGAAGGAGGGGGTGGGGAGCGAATGAATCTGGTCAAGCCGGCGCTGTGTGTATGACGGGCGGGCCAGACCTGTCGGAGGGCATGTCCGCCCCATGTCCGGCACCCCCGAGAGGGCCTCTAAAGTTAGGGGCCTTTTGGGGGTGCCGGATACGACTTTTGTCGGGCCGACCCTTTGGGGGGTGGCACTGGTGGCGGTTTTCACCATCCGGAACCCCAATGGGCCTTTGGGGGGGTCAATTGGAGGGTGCCGGTGGAGATGCTCTTAGATGCAGACTGATATGAGTGAACATACACAGTAAAACGGGTCTAGATGCATGTAAATACATGTGAATCTGGAAAAGACCTACAACATCTAATATTATGAACGGAGGGAATAGTTAAGAGCATGTTTAGCATATCCCTATATTGGCCTGGCCCTAAAAAACAATTTTTATACGGTTATAGCACAAAAAAATGATGTGCGAAGATCCGCATTTTGGTCAAATCCGAAAATAAAATTTAAATATGCCATCAAATCAACATCCAACCACGGTATATTTCCAGTTTTCACGTCCATTTTTTCACTTAATTCCCTCATTTTTCGCAAAGCTTCCCGCGGGTGAAATATCAGCCTGCACCATTTGTGTCGTCGACGATTATGTCCGCCCCCTTCGACGCCACCCTGCATAGAAGAGCCCATGTCATCCGCTACACGATTCTACCCTCCAGAAGTCGTTGGCTCGCCGTTTACTTCGGCCACCAGTTGACCCGAGTGGACGCCATGGATCGGGCATGGAGCTTCGGGTCAGCCACCACCAACTGCTTGTAAGTTGCTCCGTGGAGCAGCAGTCAACCCCAACCCCTCCCCGTGGAGTAGTGGCCTTATCCTCGCGGTATATTGCCCGATTCATTTGCCGCCGCTCCCACCGTCTCTCCCCAAATTTGTGCGCCACCGCCGCTGATTTGGAGGTAAATTAGCTGTTTTGGTTTAGGATTTTTTCCCTTGCTGGACGCCGGTAGACTTTCTCGATTTCGATACAGAAATTATTAAAAATCTGTATGTGAGTTCATACATGACTCTGTCCATGCATAGAGGACTTGATTCAAAACGACGATGTCGAGAATCTCATTTTGATTCTCGCAGCGAAGGAGCTTGAGGATACGAACAAAGCAGAGTGGATCAACATGCGGTAGTGTTTGCATTCCTAGGAACCAAGCTCTCGGGCATGACATGCTCATGAAGGATTATTTAACTGAGATCTCATTTTCTTGTAGACTTGCTAGTTGAGGTGCTCTGGTTTGCAACTATAGCGTAAATGAGCATGACTATACCATGGGGGTACTATCTAGCCGACCGCATCTATCTTTCATGCTCAACATTTGTGAAGACCATCCACCATCCGCATGATGGCATATGTGATTCTACACAACATGATTGTAGGGGATGAGAGATTTGAATTTGGAGTTTTTATTTGATAATGTCGGTATCAACGATTTCTGAGATGTACTGGCAGACCGAAAATAGGGGTATGCATACCTAGCTTCGTGATGATCCCATTGAGCACCAGTGGCAATTATATGCGAGATGGTCTCCCAATTGGTTCACTTTTATTCATGTATGATTTGAACTACTCTTTGCATTCTAGACCATTCGTTATTTTCTTAATTATGGAATAAAATATTATTGTAATGTGGGTTATAGTAATTTGGGCTATAGTTGTATTGTATGAAGTTAAAACATTAACAAGTTTGATTTATGTTGTTGTTATATTAAGATTTTCTTGTCCAAAATAACAAATATGGGCTAAAACCCAAACTTGTTTTGCGGTGCCGTGCAGGATGCGGAGGAACAGATCCCGCAAATGTTTACCGTAGGACTTTTTTTTGGTAAACCTTTGTGGATTTGTTCCGTAGCAACCCGCACGCGATATCGTAAATTAGATTTTTGGTATCCATTAACGGCACTGACGTGTACCGAGGAGATAGAGAGGTAGAGAGGGAGGAGCCGACGCAATGCTCCCTAGTGCGCACCGCGCAATTGCACGCCACGCTCCGCAGAGATCGTTGAGAAGTCCAGGGAGTGCTACCGATCTGCCGGCGAGGAAACCTATCTCATCAACATCGATAATCCTACTGATCTGCCATTGTAACCTTGTAGTCAGAGTTTTGCGAACCGCCTTGACAGAACAATTCTTCAGAGAGACGGGCCGAAAAGGAGCTGGGGGTCTTGATTCCAGCATTTAGTCCCATACTCTTTATAGTTTTTTTGTTGTTGTACAATAAAATATCATCTACTATACCTTCCTTTAAATAGGGAAGGAGGTTTCTTACAAGGGATAATCAACAAAATTAAAACTATACCATACAACTAATTTTCAATGCAACAAAAGAGACTGAAATCTTACAGAGGGGTAGTTTAAAAGCAGTCACATATATATAGCCAGTAACATAGTTTGTTCATATTCTTCATGCTGTCGTCTGGTTAATAGCTGGTGATCGTAAAGACTTCCTTTGTGACTTATGGTGCTGCCGACGGCGGGTCGTCACAGTAGTCCCCACATCCGCGGTGTTGGCCGCCTCTAGGTGCAAAAGGCGTTCCGACTCCGATGTCCCGTGGGATTCTTCTCCCTGTTACATGCATGGCTCTGAGTTAAAATACTGCATCTATGGCTGTGTGATATACTGTGATCCGACTCAATCCCTCCACGTAGAGAACGATAGAAGGTAATTTATCTCAGAACCATTCTAGCCTGATGGGATTAGGCCTAATCCTTTTGTGGTAATTTTCACTAAAGAAAGTGGGAGAAGGCAATCAGGATGTAAATGGATAGGTTGTTGGTCGTTGTGGACATGCTCCCGGGCGTCGTGTGCCGCTTCGCCTCGTGAGATGCTCCCGGGCGCCGTGTGCCGTCTTGTTCGATTCCAAGCACTAGTAGAAAAGAGGCAATAGAGCCGGACCTTTAGTCACGGTTCCTTTCCGAACCGCGACTAGAGGGCTCCGGCTCCGACATCTCCAACGGCTAGGACAGGTGTCCGGTTGGTGCGGGACATTTAGTCGCGGTTCCAGCCACGAACCGCGACTAAAGGTCCGCGAGGACCTTTAGTCGCGGTTCGTGGCTGGAACCGCGACTAAAGGTGACCCTTTAGTCGCGGTTTGTGGCTGGAACCGGGACTGCAGGTCCTTCAACTACATCTTCCACCCCGAGCCAGCCATGGCCATTTTGAGCTCGAGTTTCATCTCCATTTTCTCTCCACCGAGCTCGATTTCTTCCACGATTTTTTGCCCCATTTGTTAAGATTTGACGGCTGTGCATCTATCCAAGGGTTAGCAACTGCAAACTCTCTCTTCCGGCGCTCGTTTCTTTAGTTGTTTAGCTTATTTAGCTCATTTTATATTTCTAGTGCTAGGTAGGTGTTTGATGAAATGCCTAAGTTAGCTCATTCTGCTTATTTAGCTCAATTTTGTTTATTCAGTTTGAGCTTAAACTAAATTATGTTTTTGTATTTCAGTGTCACAACATTCACGTCCTCACCGTCGTAGATAGTTCTATGTTAGTTTAAATTAATGAATATTTAATGCTACAATGTATTACATTTGTCGCCACTCTACTTTGCTTGAAGAACTTGTAAGAATTATTATGGTCACTTATCTATTCATTACTGGCATGCATAATGCAGATGAGACGTCAATGGATGTACAGTTCCCGAGTTTCTGACGATTTCCTTAAGGGCATGCATGAATTTCTCACTGTGGCCGAGATAAGCAAGCGAAAAAATGGTTTTATGTGTTGTCCATGCAGTCTCTGTGAGAATAAGAAGGATTACCCTTCCTCAGCCAAGCTTCACCAACACCTGTTGCAAAATGGTTTCATGCGTGGTTATTATTGTTGGACCAGGCACGGAGAAACAGGGGTTATAATGGAAGAGAATGAAGAAGAAGAGGATAATGACAACTATCCTATGTTCGATGAACACGGTGGTACTTCAATGGGGGAAGACGAAGTTGAAGAGGATGAAAAAAAAGATGAGCCTGACGATGATCTTCGTCAGGCCATTCATGATGCACAAATGGACTGTGGAAGTGAAAACGAGAGGTTGAAGTTGGAGCGCATGTTAGCCGATCACACCAAATTGTTGTACCCAACTTGTACAGATGGCCAGAAAAAGCTCGGTACCATACTGGAAATGCTACAATGGAAGGCAGAGAGTGGTACTACCGACAAGCACTTTGAAAGTTTGCTGAAAATAATTAAGAAGATGCTTCCAAATGAAAACGAATTGCCCTCTAGTACGTACGAAGCAAAGAAGGTTGTCTGCCCTTTAGGATTAGAGGTGCAGAAGATACATGCATGCATTAATGACTGCATCCTCTACCGCGGCAAGCACGCAAATTTAAATGCTTGTCCTGTATGCGGTGCATTGCGGTTTAAGATTGGGCGAGATGACCCAGGTGAAGTTGAGGGCGAGCAAGGTTGTCCAAGGAAGAGGATTCCTGCCAAGGTGATGTGGTATGCTCCTATAATACCACGTCTGAAACGTTTGTTCCAAAACAAAGAGCATGCCAAGTTGTTGCGCTGGCACAAAGAAGAACGTAAAAAAGACCTGATGATCAGACACCCCGCTGATGGGTCCCAGTGGAGAAAAATCGACAGAGAGTTCCCGAAATTTTCGGATGACGCTAGGAACTTAAGATTTGGTCTAAGTACAGATGGATTTAATCCATTTGGAGAGCAGAGCTCCAGTCATAGCACTTGGCCTGTGACTCTATGTATATATAACCTTCCTCCCTGGTTGTGCATGAAGCGGAAGTTCATTATGATGCCAGTGCTCATCCAAGGCCCGAAGCAACCTGGCAACGACATTGACGTGTACCTGAGGCCATTGGTGGAAGAACTTTTACAGTTGTGGAGTGATGAAGGTGTGCGTGTGTGGGATGAGCACGGACAAACGGAATTTGACCTACGAGCGCTCTTGTTTGTAACCATCAATGATTGGCCTGCTCTTAGTAACATTTTAGGACAGTCAAACAAGGGATACAATGCATGTACGCATTGTTTAGGTGAGACTCAAGGTAAACATATAGGTAACAAGATTGTGTACCTGGGCCATCGTCGATGGCTTGTACCGAGGCATCAGTAAGAAAGGAAGGCCAACATTACAAAGGTGAGGAAGATATTCGGCGGAAGCCTACTCGACCTTCTAGTTCTGTTATACATGATATGGTCAAGGATTTAAAAGTAATCTTTGGGAAGGGTGCTGGAGCACTATCTGTTCCGAATGACGCTCAGAACCACGTTCCCATGTGGAAGAAGAAATCTATATTTTGGGAGCTGCCCTATTGGATAATGCTAGAGGTTCACTCTGCAATCGACGTGATGCACGTGACAAAAAATCTTTGCTTGAACCTGCTTAACTTGTTGGGCGTGTATGGAAAGTCAAAAGATACACCGGAAGCAAGACAGGCCCATCGACGTATGCATTCACGAGACGACGATCATTCTGATAATCATCAAGGTCCTGCGAGCTACGCTCTTACGAAAGGAGAGAAGAAAATATTTTTTGAATGTCTTCGCAGTATGAAGGTTCCATCTGGCTTCTCGTCGAATATAAAGGGAATAATAAACATAAAAGAGCAAAAGTTTCAGAACCTGAAGTCTCATGACTGTCACGTGATTATGACACAATTACTTCCGGTTGCATTGAGGGGACTTCTACCAGAAAATGTTCGAGTACCCATTGTGAAGCTATGTGCATTCCTGAATGCAATTTCTCAGAAGGTTATCAATCCACTTACTCTAAAAGATATAGAGAATGATGTGGTCCAATGTCTTGTCAGCTTCGAGTTGGTGTTCCCACCAACCTTCTTCAATATTATGACGCACCTTCTAGTTCACCTGGTGGAAGAGATACGTGTTCTCGGTCCTGTATTTCTACACAACATGTTCCCCTTTGAGAGGTTTATGGGAGTCTTAAAGAAATACGTTCATAACCGTGCTAGGCCAGAAGGAAGCATCTCCAAGGGTTATGGAACTGAGGAGGTCATTGAGTTTTGTGTTGACTTTATTCCTGATCTTAAGCCGATTGGTGTTCCTCAATCGCGTCATGAGGGGAGACTGCGTGGAAAAGGCACGCTAGGAAAGAAAGCAATCATATGTGAAGACGTGGATTCTTTCACTCGAGCACACTACACAGTTCTGCATAATTCCATCTTGGTGGCTCCGTATATCGAGCAACACAAGAATTATTTACGCTCCCAATACCCAGAAGATGAGATTGATGGAGTACACTTCAAGACTTTTGGCGGTTGGTTACAGAAACTTCTGATGAATGTCACCACAAATGAACTACAGCTATACTATTTGGCCAAGTCACCATCTTCGACTATATTGACTTTTCAAGGGTACGAGATAAATGGAAATACATTTTACACGGCCGACCAAGATAAAAAGAGCACCAACCAAAACAGTGGTGTTCGCTTTGATGCAATAGATGGCTGCAGTGGGGAAAAGGTAACATATTATGGTTACATAGAGGAGATATGGGAACTGGACTATGGACCTTCATTTAAGATTCCTTTGTTCAAGTGCAAATGGTTCAACCTAGATGGCGGTGTAGCCGTAGACACACGTACGGAATGACTACAGTGGATTTCAAGAATCTTCATTACGAGAACGAACCATTCATTTAGCCAGTGAAGTGGCTCAGGTTTTCTATGTGAAGGACATGTCTACCCTACCAAAAAAAAGAAAAGATAAGCAAGCGAATACATCATACGATGAGCCAAAGCGCCACATAGTTCTTTCAGGTAAAAGAAACATCGTGGGAGTGGAGGACCACACGACATGTCAGAAGATTACAATAAGTTTCATGAAATTCCGCCCTTCAAAGTGAAAATTGACCCAACCATCACGTTAAATGAAGAATTTTGTCCATGGCTACGGTGCAATAAGAAGAAAGGGACACACACGAAGAACAAGTGAACACTAGCTAGGTAGGGATGTTGTTGGTGATGTGTAATAATTAATATGTATAAAACCTTTTATGTAACCGTGCGACATTTCTGTGCCGTGGTCCTTTTTTCTATTTGTTTTTCAACTTGAAATTGCAAAGCATTTGGCGGGAAACGGTGGCGGGAACGATAGCGGGAAACGTTGGCGGGAAACGGTGGCCGGAGGACACGAGTCGTGACCGCAATTTTTAACAATGTGTTAGCAATCTTTCTTTTTTTTTGCATATTTAGGTTAATTATTATCTAGTGTTAGAACTAGATGCAATTTTTGATGCAATTTTGTGTTAGAACTTTTGATCAAATTTTTAGCAATGTGTTAGAACTATAGATGCAAATTTATAGATGCAAATTTATACATGCAAATTTATGCAAATTTTATTGAGTGTAGGAAATAATGTTATGAAATTTAGAAATATGTTGGAAACTTTAGCACTTTGCAATGTGTTGGAAACTTTATCTAGTGTTAGCAATTTTTGTAATTTTGCAATTTTTAACAATGTGTTAGCAATCTTTTTTTTTTTTGCATATTTAGGTTAATTATTATCTAGTGTTAGAACTAGATGCAATTTTTGATGCAATTTTGTGTTAGAACTTTTGATCAAATTTTTAGCAATGTGTTAGAACTATAGATGCAAATTTATAAATGCAAATTTATACATGCAAATTTATGCAAATTTTATTGAGTGTAGGAACATTGAGCTATGGAGCCTGGCTATGTGCGAGACGAGGAGAATGAAGACATATTAATGCAGAGTATTTTTGAGCATCGCGATAAAGATGCTGCCGGTGGAGAAGGCGCCGGTGCCGGTGTAGATCTTGATTTTGAGGAATTTGCCTCACAATTTCTGATGGACTCTGGTGAGGGTCTTTTAGATGAAGAAGAAATAACACCCGCCACATCAAACACCCTCCACCTCGAGGTATATATATGAATTCTATATTTTGTTGATCACAAAATGCATTAACTGATTTGTATTGCACTTAGTAACGCATTATATTTCTTACTTTAGGCCTCCACCTCGAATAAAAAGGCTAAGAATCAAGCTCCTCGAGGCCGCACGAAAAGAATGACGAGCAAAGATGCAAAGTTACCGATCTATGAAATTGATGAAGAGGGCGATCCGGTGGAACCCCAGAGAACCGCAAAAAATATATAAGTCAAGCTGGAGTTATTGTTAGGGACTTGGTCCCGATCTCCATACCAGAATGGAATAAGCCGGCGGGCGTTGCCGAGGATGACCCCTGCTATGTCCACAACCATTTGAAAGATTTGTGCTTTGCTAAAGATATCACTCCACAGACATACTACTGGCCCGAAAGGTCCAAATTCTGGTTGTTCGCGCATGGCGCAACGTTGGACGAGGAAACAGGGAAAATCGTCCCGAAGGTTGAAAAATTCAAGAAAAAAGTAGAAGAAATCGTCCCGAAGATTGAAAAGGTAATAGAGGAAGTTAAACGGGGTGTGTGGAAACCCTATAGAGAGGACGACGAGCTGACACGGGCCCTAGGGAATCCTGAACACTGGGGACGTTTACGAGGCATGCCCGGCGGTGTCACCATTAAGAAAGCGTATCCGCAACACGCTGACACTTATAGAAGCCGTGCAAGAAAGAAGAAGAAGGGTGAAGAGCGGCTAACGGAATTGGAACTCAAGGTGCAGCAACTCATGGAGTCAATTAATAGTCAGACAGGGCCGTCTCAGCAGCAGCAACCCATGGATGCTCGATCTCAGCTTAGAAGCAGCGTGGGTTCCACGCAAATAGATGTCGATGCTCACTACCCCGTGGATGATGTCACGGAGAAGACACCATGTGAGCTACATGCACCTGTGGTTAACATATCCACGAAGGTGGCGGACGGCTATGCTTTACCGAGTGACGCCGGAGCAAGCTACCATAATGGTGACATTGCTCCTGGCTATGCTGTTGTCGGGGTGGATGAAATTGCGCCGGGATTTGAATCATTGGCTCTTGAGATTTCTGGACGTGACGGTGAGGAGACATTGTACGATGTCAAGGGTGGTTTCGTCCAGTGGAACAAGAAATACATCAAGTTCTCAAAGCCACCGACTCAGCAAAGCCCATCCTGCCCGGGTATCGATGAGACACATCCATCTCCGGCACCGCGTGACAGGGACCCCCCACCGGAAATTGATGTAGAGGACCATCTCAGTCAGCACAGTCCATCTCCATCTCCGCCACCGCGTGAGGAAGTGTCCGTAGCGCTTCTCCGGAGAAAGCGCGCGTCTTCCCCGGTCAGGAGGCGAACTAAAAGGGCCACATCGCCTGATCCGAGGTTACCTTGGCAGAAGACTCTCGAGCAAAACGAAGCAGCCGCGGAGTATAATAAAGCATTGTTCGCACCGAAAGTGCCGCCGCCAAATTTTACCGCCGGCTATACTGCACAGGCTATTAATCGAGTCATCGACAACTTATATGTCCCTCCAGAGAAGCCGCCATCTGACTATGACCGTTATATTCAAAAGTCATATGACGCGGTGACAGAGGTGGAGGCGCCGAAAAAAGGTGAACAAGACGCAGAGTCAGTCCCGCCGCCGGCGGCAAAAGATAAACAAGCAGCACCATCGGACCCGCCGCCGAAGGAAGCTACAAAAGCAGCACCATCGGTCCCACCGCCGCCGAAGATAGGTAAACAAGTTCCCCAGCTCGGAGAACAACCCGTACGTTCTGTCCCCCCGCTAATTGTCCCGCCGCCGACGAACAAAGATAGTCGAGTTCCCCAGCGCGGAAAACAACTAGTACAATCTAACCCTAAAGCGCCGATGGTGTTTGACTTAGAGGAAATCCGTCGTCTTGCCGCCGAAGCGCAAGTTCCTATAGACGAATATGCTTCGAGATTGAACTTTGAGACTGCACCAACAGCTCCACCAGTAAGTAAATTTGTTATGGGGGAAGCTTTGGTGAAATGCAAGTTACCAACAAAAATGCGTGCTCTCCATTTTTGGTACTTGAAAGCCGCAAAGAAAGGGACAGCTTCTGTCGTTCTGAAATGTAGGAAAGACGATGAGCACTTCTTAGAAGACTACAACCACATTGTTCGGTTTAGCGAACTTTTTCAGCTATACAATCTGCGGGCACTCGACAAATCTATCATGAGTTCCTATTGCCTGTAAGTGATTTATTTAAGTCTTTACCTAGTCTCGTTCATTGTTTGTAATTATTCTCACTTTAATCTTTTGTGTGCTATATTATGCAGATTGAAGATGCTCGAGCTCAAAAAGCTGAACCAGCATGACATTGGGTTCATTGACCCGGATAAATATAACGAAGAAACCATAATAAATCCCTTGTATAACAAGAACACACCGGATGATTTGCTAAGGGTGTTCAAGCGATACCGCGACAAAAGAACTATATATTGGCCTTACCACTTCGGGTAAGTTTTAGTGTCTTCTACACATTCTAATTTGCTCACCCGATGTTAAGTTTAACTGATGAGTTATGCATGACTGTGCGCAGCTACCACTGGATTCTTCTTGTCATTGAACATCGCAAAGGACTTATTCATTCACTTGACTCATTGAGGTATCATCCTGACAAATACAGGAGTTGTTTCGACTTACTAGCAAGGTACATTCATTTCTTACCGCCTCTGTCATTCATATCTTGATGTCAAGTCATTAACGAATAAATCATTTGTGAATGTTCTTTGTCGGGCAGCGTTTGGGCAAGGTTTGTCGAGGAAGATCCTGCAGGTGGGTGGCCCAAAAAGCTGGATTGGAAGTTGAACAAGGTAAGTACTGCTACCTACGTCCACACAACATTCTCATGCATACTTCATTATTATTGATTGAAATCTATTCTTGTATAGTCTTGCTTGGAGCAACCAAAGGGAACTGAGTTATGTGCATACTTCGTTTGCGAGTATGTACATGTACTAGTCACCGAGAAATGGAATATGAAAAGTGCAGAGTTGGCAAAAAAGCGCTGCAAGCTACCATTCGAGCACCGCTTCAAAGCAATTGGAGAGGAATTGGCGGGATTTTACCTTTCGGAGGCCTTATCGGAGAAAGGAGAGTACTACGATGCTGAAAGCATGAAAGCGTTGAAAGCGTGTAAATAACTTGTTGTTTTGCTTCAACTCTTGTACTACGATAACTCTTGGCGCATCAACTCTTGACTACGATCTAAAAGTACTTAATTTAATTGTATGTGTTATAAATATGTGCATCGACTTCATACGACACGGGAACGGTTACGACGTGGAAAACGTTACGGTAACCGTCACCGTTACCGTAACGGTTACCGTAACCGTCACCGTAACGGTCACCGTCACCGTAACGGTTACCGGTTACCGTTACGGGAAGGGTTACTAGTGAAACCACGGTTACGACATGGGACACGGGAACCTATAACCAAACCCCGGCATATATAAACCCTAAACCCTGCAATTAAATCGAAAAAAAAAATCCAAAAACCCTTCCCGGTTGGTTCTACCAACCGGGACTAAAGGTCCCAACACACCACGTCCCCACGTCCCCACGTGGAGGGACCTCTAGTCCCGGTTCGGAACCCGCCGCGACTAAAGGGGGGGGGCTTTAGTCCCGCCTGCTTAGTCGCGGTTGCCAGGCCGCGACTAAAGGGGCTCTGGAACCGCGACTAGAGGTACTTTTTCTAGTAGTGAAGCTTCCTGATGCGCTCAGCTTAGCTGAACATTCAATCGATTACTGGGATTTGGTCCATTTGGAGCTAGCTCAACGTGCAATTGATTCCTGGGATCTGTGGGATACGGATTTGACCGGAGAGAGGAGAGGAGGAAGAACAAGAGACGCATCACCGGAGAGCAGAGAAAACCGACCGTCCGGCCAGTGGCAGCGACGCCGGAGGCTGGGGCGAGAGGGCGCTGGTGTGGGCGGAGACGAAACGGCGACTCGCGTGGTAGGCAAAGGTCATCTAGAAATAGGCGAATTTTTGACAGAACAGACCACCTTGCCAAATGAATTGTCAGAAAAGACCACCTGCGAGTGAAATTGTCGAAAATACCGTGGCGGCGTCTGCGAGACACGTGGGAATGCCGCCGTCAGCGGCGGCGGCATCTCTTCAGAACGGAACCCGGGCGCGCTCGAACGGAATCTCTTGGCGTGTGGGTCCCAGCCGCCGTGGTTGGCGGCGGCCTCTGGATGGATGAATAGCAACGAGTACTGCAGCACATCGTCCCGGCTAAGCTTGCACCAGCACTGCAGCACATCGTCCCGGCCTCCTTTAATCTCTCTGTCCAAGCCCCAGGAAGGAGCAAATAGCAATCGCAATGCACTTGAGCCATGGCCATCCGCCAACCAAAGGCCGCCACCAACCACGGCAGCCACCAGGCGACGGCGACAGGCCGCCATGGACCTCAAGAGATTCCGTTCGAGCGCGCCTGGGTTCCGTTCCGAAGAGATGTCGCCACCGCCGATGGCGGCCTTCCCACGTTTCCTTTTTGACAATTCATTTGCCAAGGTGGTCTGTTTTGTCAAAAATTCGAAATTGGCCGGCGGCGTGGCGGAGCTACGGAAGGGGATGAATCACGAGCGAATAGAACGAGGCAAGCGACGCCGCTGGTTTTAGTGGGCTAATCCATTTACGCTAGTTAAGTTTTGTGGCTGTCGATTTACGCCATTTAGACGTTTTTTGGTGGGTGGCGTATATGGGCTTGTTGGGCGCCATTTAGGCATGCAGGCGGACGTCCGCTCCGACGAAATATCTGTCCGTCACGTTCGTGTTTGACTGATTCTCTGAACACTTTAGTTAGCTGGTCCCCTGATTATCAACTAACAGAGAGTCTGGCGGACGTCCTGCCCTGTCCTGCCGGACCGTCCACTTGCATGCCTAGCGCCACTGCCACTTTCTTCCTGAGAAGGCATGCGTGCAAATTTCGTAACTGAACGAAATCAAGCAAATGGAAGGAGGTCTTGCTGCTTGCACAAATGGTATTGTACTATATATACCTGCATGCACGGAGACAGCCAACAGAGCACATATGACCACGAAAGTCAACATGAGCAGCTTGCGGAAAGACAAAGCTTGTTGCCGCACCATCTCCGACCCCCTACTCACTTGCTCCTCCTCTGCTGCCTCTTTCCACTCTCCGGGCGGCGTAACTTGTTAATTTAGAGGCCAAGGCTTTCTACGAAGCACTCATCAAATTCAACAGTGGTTCTTCCATCTGATCCACTCACAATTTCAACAATGTTCCACGAGAGCATCGGGCGTTGACTCAACGCCAATGCTGCGAGTGCCCTTTAGATTTACCTTTTTACTGAAACTAGCATGATGGGCCTCACAAATGCGAGGGCATTGTCTTTAGTATGCTGAAGGCTCCAAGGAATTAAATTATGTTTTCATTGCTATCACATTATGGCTCTACCACCATGTCATATGCAGTGTCCAGATACATCCGTGGTTAGACAAATCCATGTCAACTATTTCCAAACGGAGGTAGTAGTGTCTCTAAACAACATTAATTTCAAGGCCAAGGATTACCACGTCATCTATATAAACACCCATATATGTTATTTGTGCAATATTATATTAGTAAACATAACTTTGTTTTCTATATGATGTTATATTAGTAGGCGAGGTTAACGTTGGTATTATATACATAGTAACAAAGGTCTTCATTTTTGTTTAAATAACAATTAGATTTTCGAGTGCATCGACTTTAGTACGTTGAAAATTTTCCAGAATGAAATGGTGTTTTATGGATATCACATTATGTGAGAAGAAATAGTACGGCTCTAACACCAACGAAAATGATATAGTAAATAATATTTCACATATTTTGGGAATATCTTTAATTTTGGGCCACAGATCATTATGATTTGGGGGTATACTCAATATTCATCATTCATATGCTCTTTTATGTTTTGAAATCATAATTAGAAATCTACATATCTTAAAGAACTAATGTGTTGTTGTATGGCTAGAAGGGAGCTTGTATCTCTAATAACCATATGTCAACACCCTCAATGATAAATAACATATGACAATTGTGAGATTCATTAGCATTCCATGCAGACCTATATTAACCCTAGATCATATATAGCCTCTCATCATTGCTCCTCTTCATGCCTTTTGTCACTTTGTATGAGCAACCATAGCATTATCCGTGATTGCTGTCGGTTTTAGGTCCAATTATTATTTAATCCCAACCTTGTGCATGTCTCTATTTTTCAATATTATTTTTAGAATATTTAATTTTGATAATGTATTGGTGGTGATACTTATGAATATACATTACTTAGGGTCTACAGATAGTATGAAAAAAAGGATCCAACAAATCGACAATCGGAAGGCTGGTGATTTTATAGGTTTTTCTATTATCTCTTTGTTTTCAAGTTTTACTATAATTTTATCCTACAATAAATTAATTTAAGAATAACCTAACTATTTTTGGTATTAGCTATTTTATCTATGTGATGTGTCCATATGGTCTAGATGCTTAGAGTTAACAAAATAAACAACCGGGAACCATGTTTTAATGATGAAAGTAAAATTCATGAAGATTGTGTGTTTCTTATGTTGGAGTGGAACTTTTAATCTTTTAGTCTCATCACAGTAAGATGTGCATCCTTCAAAAGAATTTTTTCATTAGTTGATATTCAAACCATTCATAGGCTCTTTTATGTTTTAAACTCGAATTAGAAATGTAGATGTTTTAGAGAACCAACGTGTGGTTGGATAGCTAGAAGGGTGCTTATATTTCTTATCACCACATATATTTTACCATGTGTGTCTCGTTAAGGGAGATTATCTTTTAAATGGAAGATGTTATTATTATCGATAGCTTAGTGGTTGCTTCGTCAATGTTGAAACTTCCCTGACTTTGGTCTTGAATATAGCTTTTGTGATGTGTGCCGAGATGCGATGAATCCCTGAACATAATGTTTTCACTAAAATTTTATTGTCAAGTATTTTTTATATTTGTGTATGTTATGTACTCAATAAATTAGAAGTGTAACTGTTTTTTGGAGAACCAATGTGTAGTTATATGGGTAGGAAGTTGCATGTTCCCAACCCATGAGGGATGAAACATATGTTTTTGCACCATAAGTGTTTTGCTAAAGAAGATTATCTTTTAAACGCCAAACGACACTGCCATCGATAGTGGAGAATTGACCAATATTGAAGCTCCACAACTCTAGTCATTAGTAGACTATCTATTAGCATTTAAAGTTATGGTGGCAGTGTACTCGTGTATATGTCAACATCGCATTCTATGCTTAGAAAATAATTATGTAGTTATCTTGTCAATTTTTGGTCCACTTATGAAGAGACACATTACACATATACTCCAGAAATACTTGACATATTTATCTAAATATAGATTTATTTTGAAGTGTTTTAGTGTATAGACACATCCATATTTAGAAAAATCCGTACCAAGTATTTCAAGACGGAGGTACTCTCTCCGTCCAAACATACTTGACACGGATTTATCTAAATATAGTTATATCCATATTTAGACAAATCCATGTCTAAGTATTTCCAGACGCGGGAGTAGTATAGACGCGGGAGTAGTATAGTCAACTACTACTACAAAGGTAGTTTTCCTTTCTCAAATAAAAATAGTTAATTTCCTTTATGTTTCGCGTGTACCACCATGGTCTAGCTGGAGTAGTAGTTTTTTTTCCAGAGCGTGAGCTTTTTTTTCATGGTAATACGATTCTCATTGATAAATAAAAAACGAGATACAAAGTACGTATACACCGATCTTGCAGATCTGAAAAGATATGATAAACCTATGTGACAAACCAACATCTATCCATCTTTTTCGGCACCACCGTAACAGCCACCAAAGAAAAAAAGACAGATCACCTCTTCACCCGAGCTCGACGCGGCTCCATCGCTGATCATCAGCTTTTCGGACCTCCAAAATAGTTTGCCATTGCCGTTGAAAGAATCAGACCGGGGCAGCACGACCCCAGACACGCCATGGAACTTCAGCACTGACACCCCGCACGACGACGTCAGAGTAGCGAATCAGAACCGTCAGCCTCCAACCACAAACCCAGCACAAGGTGTACCATATTCCAGTTGTCACCAGTGCAGAACACTGTCTGCACGTACTCCTGGACAAATCCTCTCTGATCCACCATGGCGCCGGAGACAACGCCGCAACAACGGGGACAGAACTGGAGGAAAAACCCATCTGATGGAGTCGCCGCCGCCGCCTCACCGACACCATCCATGAACCCTATAGTCACCGATCTGAAAGATCGGTAAGCACACAGTGCCACCAACTCCGAGACGCCGCCATGAAGGACAACGCCGGTGTGGGAGTAGAGTTGAGACAGATTTATTTGTCCGAGCGCCTCTCCCACCACCCCAACGACGCACCATGCCAAAGCCTTCCTAACCCCAACTACCATGCAAAAACGAGGATCCCCCTCCCTCCTGCCGCCGGAGGCAAGCGGAAGGAGAGGGGCCCAGCTTTTTCGCCGGTGGAGTTTGGTGGATCAAGGCGTCGCCTCCTAACACGCGATGCTATATATACATTGTATACAAACGAAAGCCCGGTTTTTTTTGGGGGCATGCGTGTCCTGCCGTAAATTTTTTTTTGCGCTGTTGTGTCTTGCCGGAATCGATCGGTAGAGAACCTACTACGTACCGGCTCGGCCGCTCCTGTTTTTCTTTCTTTTTCTAATCCACGTCTTATATGTTGGGTAGGTACAGATAAAACGTGTCAAACTGAATTACGCGGTTACGTAATAATAAATCTCTCATTAAATCTTAGCCATATATTTTAGATCTGACTACCAAAATTAATTTAGATGATGTGGATTAATATGGTGTCTCTATTTTAAACCCTTTATTTTGCTTTTAGTATATAATAAAATAATAGATAGATTATGGGGTGTAGCGGACCTGCACTTAAAATTGGCAAGATCACTGTGTATAGTGCAAACCTCTGGATCGATTCATTTGCACACACAGTTTAAGATGAATATCACAACAAAGTATTAATTATTACACGCGGATCCAGTACTTAGGAAAAATATTCGTTACAAATTGCATAGCACGAAGCTAGTTTTGAAAGTAAAGCAGCGGAAAATTTATTCTTCATGGAGTCTCCATCATCTTCATGCGCCACAGGCGAACATGTTGGTTGCAGACTCGAAACCTTTAACGTGAACTCACTCGTCATCAGAACAATCTGCAACAAATAAAATGTTGCAACAGAGTGGGTCAGAACCATTAAAAATGGAACTGGCAAGTGACACTATGTGGACACTTAGTGGAATAACTCTAATAACCTATATGCATATTTGGCTGGTGGAGTTCAAGGCTAATTTGCATAAAGCCAATTTTTCCTATCTCTTTATAAAACACTTTTCTTTTGTCAAAACAGGTATGGCATGAAAACCACCCTCTTGTCTACCTTTGTTAAACCTTCAAAATTTTAACTTTAAGAAATTGGAATGTTGGGAGCCTCCGTTGACGTCCTTGATCAGCTGCTCAAATTGTCCGTAACCGGGGACACGACTAAGTACTTAGTTTTAACTCTCGAGAGGGTGTGCACTTTCACCACGAGACTCAAACAACCCTTATGTCCTTGACCCTCATGTAGTGAAAAGGAAAGGAGAAGTCTGAGACGAGACCTTTGGAGAAAAGTCAAGGCAGAGCCATTATACCACGTGGCTGCACTGGAAGCATCTTCACTTGGAGAAAACTTTGATCCCTTTGTTCCTGGGTGGCCGTCCTCAAGTGAACTCTCAGGTAAGAACCCCCACATACCATGGTCCTAAGTATAGTAAACTATCTTAGGTGAAAACCCCCATGAACATGGTACTGAGTAGACACTCAACTCGTACATCCAATCAATCCCAAATCCTCCCAGGTGTTTCATTTTAACTTTAGTAGAAATTAGCCTCTTCAATAAAACATCATTTGCATAGCTTCAATATTTCTACTAAGTTATCATAGGATGCTAGAGAACTAGTAAAAGGATATAGTGTGGTTTTTCAGCATAGCAATACTATCCAATACATGCATATAAAGAAATACTCTAAGTCATGCATAGAAAAATACTTAGGAAATTTATGGGGGTGTGCCACTTGCCTTGGCAACAGGGAGAGCAAGAGTAGCAGTTGCAAAAGCCTTCGTCTCTCTCCGAAATTTCTAACACATCAAACAAGCCACAATAAGCATGCAATCATACCAAACTCTTTTTAAGGAAAAATATGCCATGCATGATATGCAAAAATACTTTAAGGAAATATGACATGCATGATGTGCAAAAAAACTTAAGGAACATGGACAAAATAACTTAATCAAGTTGGCTAGGTCAAGGTCAAGGTTGGGGAAAATAAACTTGATATAATCAACTTAAATTAGTGGTATGGTTGCTCCAAGTCTTCACATGTTTGGTCTTCCAAGAATCTTCAACTAGCACTCTAGGGACTTAGTCATAAACACAAGGACTTGGTCTATGTCCAAAGTAAAAGACAGAATTAGGAAGAAAGAAAAAGAATAGAAGAGAGAAGGATGTAGTTGGTCTTCAAGGATCATCTTCAATCTTCCTTGTCATTCCTTCCTTGGTGTGGTGACTCCATTGCTTCTTGTAAGACTTGATGATTTTGCAGACTTCATCATTTGGTACCACCAGGGCTGGTCTTAATTTTAACTTGCTACACCACTAAGTCAAATGGAGAGGAAAGAAAAAGAAAGAAAGAAAGACTTAGAGAAAAATAGGTGGTTGGTCTTCTTGAAGTTCCTCTTGATTTTCTTCTAAGTACTTTTACTTCTTGGAGATGCTTCTGGAGTCTGTTTTCTTGGCTAAGTCCTTCATTGTTCTTCTAGCTTCATGTTGAAAATCCCAAGGATGACAAAACAATTTCTAAAGAAAGTACACCATTTAGAAGATGCTAAATTTTACTAAGGAAATACTTAACCAATTTTAAAATGCCAAATTTTTCTAAGAAAAAATATTGGCAAAAAGAGTTATCAAAATATTTTCTAAGGAAAATGATATTGTTGAGAGGCCATACTTTCTAAGTACCTTGTCATGCATCTCAACCTTCCAAATTATCACTAAGTTAATATATAGCTCGAATAAGTGAAGAAAAATAATTTTAAACATTAAGTATTAAAAATCCTCCTAAAAAGGAGATAAATACAAATAAATAGTAATTCGTAGAAAAATAATCTAAAAAATATTAGCAATTGGATTTGCCCAAAAATAATTTTTAAAACTCAAGTTATGTCAAATTTACTTAAACAAACAATTTGAAAATTTGAACTTATTTAAATTTGTCAAAACCTAAAAATAACTATGCCAAAAGTTTCTACAAGTCATAAGCTTTCCAAAAATATAAAGTTTATAAGATTTGCCCAAGTAGATTAATTGTTATGATTTTTTTACAAGTTGCAGTATAAATCCTGTCCAAAGTTCGATTTAATAAATAAATAAAAAAAATGTTGTGTTTGGCCTGGATTCGAACCTGGGATCTGCTGGAGAGAAGCGAGGCGCTACTGCGCTAGCCACTGGGCTGCGCAACGTTTGGTGTTAATAAGGAGAACTCAACTCTAAAGAAGGATGCAAGCGACGGTAACTGAAGAAAAAAAAAACGAAAAACTTCAGACTACGACCACGAACATGGCAGCGAGCTGCCGGTGATCCTCTCGCGCGAGCTCGACGGAACGGAGGGTTACGGCTACGGCGTTGATACCTGCGGACAGAGGAGGTTAAGGCGAGGTTGCGGTGAGGTCGACGAGGACGGAGGAGCTTCCCGGCGCCGGCAATTGCTCGCCGGAGCTGCGGACGGCGGCGGACTGCGTCGATCGGCGCCGTCGATTGGGACCTCCTAAAATCGCAGAAAAATCAGGGGTGTGCGCAATGACCTGGTGAACTCGGGGAAAGAAACGAGAGGGGAGGAGGAGAACCGTGCTCACCGGAATCGTCCGCGGACGGCGGCGCTCCAGCGAGCTATTTCTGCGGCCTGGCGGCGTCTAAGCTAGGGTTTTCGGGGGGGGGGGGGGGAAGAGGATCGTGGGGTATTTATGGGCGGAGTTTCGTGGGCAGGGGGCAAAGATTTGAACGGGAATCGGAGATTTCTGCGGAGTTTGGTACTGGAACGAACTCGTACGCGTCCAGGAAAATCTGGAGCGATGGTAGTGATGACATGCGGGTCGCACTGGTCAGTCTAACAAAAGAAAAGAAAAGGCAGCGAAGAAACAAAACAAAGAGAAGGCGCCAATGGGCTGGAAGACGGTCCGCTTCGCTGGCTGCACGCATGCGGTGTGAGCAGTTGGGCTGCGGCCCAACTAGCTTAGCCGAAACGTTTTTTTGTTTCCTTTTTCTTTTATAGCAAAAATGCCCGTGCGTTGCAACGGCTTTAGAAGAAATTGGGACATGTTCACAATCATGGAAAACAACGTATTTGTTTGTTTTGTTTAAACTATTTGAATTTGTTTTAAACTATTTGAAGTAGGGCTCGCTGCTTGTTCTTATTAAAAAAATTTAAGACCGTAGAGAGTTTCACTACTTCAACATAGTTTGTATGTTAACGGGACAAGAGAATTTCTCATCTAAATCTACCCGCATTTCTGGTACAAATGTACAATATAGAAGATAAATTGCCTAGGCGGGAAATTCGTCAATCACTACTTGTTCCGAGGAGGTCGTGCTGATCGGTCCCGGTGAGGTGCCATATGGTCATGGAAATCATCTGAATCTGCTCCGTTTTGACCAAACTTCGCCGGGCTCCACTTGACTTTTGCCAAGACAACACATCTCTAGCCTGCCAAGCCGAGACGCACGTACTGGAACTTGGTCGTTCTGTTAGGCGAGCTAGCTGATGGATTTATGGATTAGCCTAATGGCCGAGTACCTTCTTGCGAGGACCTGCATACGTAGATGCAAAGCTATCCACGAAGCAACCTGCGATATACAAAGCTGGCTGGCTTTTTTTCTTTGAGCGGAGGGTGAACGTGGCTTGAACCAAGCGCGCCGGTGGGTTGTCGCCGGGGGTCCGCACTGTTGGAGTCGACGCTGCGGCACGGCAACGTTGCAGGTCTTCGGGGCAGCGCGCCGTTGCAGAGCGCGGTGGGAGGTAGCGGGAGGCTCGCGTGGTTGAAGGTCGCCTGGGCGCACGCGGTTGGCCGGGACGACGCGTTAGGTGGTTGGCCATCCGCGGTGGCGAGCTGGGTTTTGTGGCTCCCGTGGAGGGATGCAGCATCCTGGGAGTGCCGCCGATGCCGACCACCCTCTGCGGCAGCACGGTTTGTGGCCCGCCCATGGGAATCACACAACGCTCGATCTCCTCGACGCTCCGGATGCGTATTCCCAGGTGCCTCAGCCACGCGGCCATGAGTCAGGGACGGGGAGTCCGTGCGAGAGGCGGGCGAACTCCTCGCAGGCTCGCAGCGTCGCCGTCGTGCACCGCCGATCCTGCTCGCGTGAGGATTGTTCTTGTAGCCGCTGCCGCCGATGATTTTGCTCCATTGTCAGCGTGGCTTTGATGTCAGCGTGGCTTTGGAGCACTGTCACCAGCAGGAACCGAAATACGACGCATCCGAAAGCGCCGGAGACGGCGCCGTCCACTTGACTGGTGCGGTGCCGGGCATAGGATTCGGCTGCGCTGGGTAATCCGACGTAGGCGACAGTCTCGCCTTCGCCTTGGGCTGGACGTACGTACGTATTCTGGCCGGTGGGTGCCTCCGATCCTTGCTTTATAGCTGCAGGATAGGCCTAAGGCGGTGCATTGGCGCGTGTAGCCTATTCGTGTTGGACTCCGTAACACCAAATCGATCGGTTTTTTATTTATGTAGTATAAACGTTTTTTCTAACTTATGGGTGGCATAGGTGGGTAATAATTCATAACTTTATGGGCAAAGCTAATCCAATGACACACCAAACCGCGGAAGTCTTAGCGCTTTTATTATTAGGTAAAGATTATTTTTACTGTTTTCTTTATAACTTTGATTTTGAACTCGGAATTGAGTCAAACCAAATTTGAAAAGTATGTAAAATAAAAACCTATAATTTTAAACAATCAACAAATTTTCCACACTTTTCAAAAATTCAAATTTTCAAAATATGTTTAAAAGCACAATTGACACTTAATGTCGAATTTTAAGAAAATAGGTTTTAAAACAAATCTTTTGTGACTTCAATAAATTCAAATAAAATACCACAAAAGTAAACATTTGAAAATAACTTAGTTTCCAATTGGGTACAATCAAGTCACAGCCAAAATTTAAACATAACAACTAAAACCATAAAAGTCCAAAACAAATATATATAGGGCAAGGTTTGCCCTTTTAATATTTTCTTAAATATGTTTTCAAGTGGAATTATAATTCCCACTTTTGAAATATCCAAATGCAAACAATGCTATATGATGATGAATGCATGCATGAATTTTCCTTTCAAAACAAAATACATAATAGTTTTCAAAAGTTTTAAATTTTTCTGATTTTTTTCAACTTTTTGAAAAAAAAACTTGGGATGTTACATGGGGCAAAGTTGATATGTTGTTAGTTAGTCTGAAATTTTCCAAAGTTATGTTTATTCAGTACGACAGTAGTGTTGTTGTTTTCGTTATCGGTCTATCTGGTTCCTGCACAAGCTTTCAGAAATTCACTGCATTCGCCATCTACGAGGGATACCGCCACCGTATATGCAGAAATTGAAAACGGTGTACACGAAAAAAATCAAAGATACATGATATACCACCAAGTGTGGCACTGCAATATATACTTCTTTCTCAGAAGTCGAGGGTTTATGAAACCAATGATTTAACAATGTATTGCCTCATTCGCAAGTTGAGACATCACGTTTTCTCGGCTAGGTGGGCCGGCAGCGCCTATTGCCTTGCTGCCGGTGGTGTCTGGAGTTGCTCCTTCTCTACCTCCTCATGGCGGGGGATGACTTTTATAAGGTAGATGTGACACTTCAGAAAGTTTTGAATGGTTATGACCACAGGTGCCATCTTTCTTCTTGAAGGCGTCGTGATGAAGTTCCCCTCTTCTAGTTTGCTAGACCCGGCATTTGCGTCATCTTGTCTCAAAGGTGTCTTAGTTGACGTTTGTTGCATTTACTTCGCAGCCGCCGTGTGGTCTCTTCGTCGCCCCCGCTTTAAATGTTAGCATTATGGCTACTCTTTTCAGACAAATCTTCTGGTCTTCGAGAGCGTGCTGAAACCTAGGATTGTTTTATGGGTCGTTCCCATGCAAGTGGTGTTGCCGATGTTTTCTTCCTCATGCCATCGGTGGTCTACCAATGTACAAGTGTGTTCCGTTCGTGGTCCAGGCTAAATGTGTGGAAAATCGAGACCTATTTATGGAGCTATCTACATGACTGGAAGACACATTGAGAAATATTTTTATCCAACATGGATGGCCACGCGATTTTTGGATATGTCCTCCAGTACCATTGGCAATTTACAGTTCTACTTGATTCACGTTTGAGATTGGTAGATCACCGATTTTCCCATCCAAGAAACCAATTTTCTTTTAAATTGGTCTTCCACAGGTTTCAACTCTCCATTTCTCAGTTTGTGAAAATGAATCGGACTCTTAAGTACCTAAAATTGTAGGGATCCTGGTTTACAACTAAATAACTCTTTGTATCCCGTACTTATCCCTTGATAGATATTTGTGTTGTACAATAAACATATATCATCTACTCCACCTTCCTTTATAAAGGGAAGGTTGAAAGCAGGTCTGTTACAAGGGATAAATAACAGGAGATTAAAACTATGGATTTTTTTTTCATGCCGCTACTTTCTTAGTTGTACTAATTTTTCCCATCGGCCATCGCATCGGAGATTAACAGGAGATTGCTGAGTTTCGCATCGGCCATCGCATCCCCCTGTGTCATGCATGGCTTGATAGTTAAAATACTGCATTTATTGTTGTGTGATATGCTGTGATCCGACTCAGTACCTCCAGGTAGACACGGTAACAGATCTCAAAACCATTCTAAACTTAATCCATTAGTGGTAACTTCCAGCGAAAAAAAAAGCGAGAGTAGGCATGCGCGCAAATTTAATAACTGAATAAATCAAGCAAACGAGAGCAAGTGTTCTGCTTGCACAAATATCATTGTATCATACCTCCCTGCACGGAGACAGCCAACAGAGCACATACGACCATGAAAGTCATCGTGAGCAGCTTGCAGAAAGACAAAGCATGTTGCCGCACCATCTCCGTTCCCTCTCACTTAATCTGCTACCTCTCTCCACTCTCCGGGCTGTGTAACTTGTTTTGAGGCCAAAGGCTTAATATATATCCCTTGGATGGGGGCATTAGGGATATTAAAACTAAGACAAGAGGGAGCTCTCCCAGGCCATTAGCGTTTTAAACCGTCGGATCTCTCTATCTGGCATTTTCTGTCCGTTGGATGCGCTGTCACTAGGGACGCTACTCTGGCGATCAATTTGGCCTGCTGTGGTTGATTGGGCTACGAAATCCCACTAAAGCCCACTCTACAAACCGGTCGTGGTTAATTGGGCCAAAAACGCACCAAAGCCCGGGTAACGAGGACGAACGAGGCAATGCGCTGGTCGAGGGTTTCACCCAGGCGATGAGGCAAGGCCGCCGTAGCCAGCGATCCGGCGTCGCCCGGTCGCTTCGGGGCGGCAGCTGTAGCGACTACGGGATTTGAAGGATCGAATGTCATTAATGATGATTGCGCCGGCGTTAAAAAAGCAGTAATTTTTCAGTTCTTTCCAAGGCACTGATGGCAGCCATCATGCGCAACTCACCGGCGGCGAGTGATGAGGGTGCGTTACTGTTACGCTGCGTCATCTGCCTCACTTCATGCCCCTATATATATTCTCTCCTCGTCTAAGTCCCCCTCCGTTCCCCTTCTCACTTCGGTAACAAGAATCTTCAGGAGCCATGGTTCTCGGCAAGGTACATACTACAAAATACAAAGCATGGAAGATGCGCCTTTGTTCATTCGTTTCACCGCCTTGGCGCTTAGTTTATTCTTCCGCTCAACGACTAGACTAGTCGGCTTTTCACTATCCTTCCATTGCACTACATACGTGTGGAGGCGTTATCAAGCTTATGCATACATGTTTTGAGAAGAAAGCTGAAAACTAAATTGGTTTGCCCTCCTATGCACCCTGTGCCAATCTTTAGAATCCTACTTTCACCGACTTGCTGCTGATTCTTACTAATTTGAGGATTATTTATAGGTGATGCTGGATTGGGGAAGGATGGTGTTGCCTTCTTCTCATGCTCCAAATTGTGTTTACTAAATTTCTCCTGATATGTGTTTCATTCAATTTCTCATGGATGTGTCGTGGAAGTAATTTGCTATCTTATGACTAGAAAATTCAGAAGTTCTGAAATCACCAAGTTATCTTCAGAAAATGAAGGCCTACAACATTGAAAATTGAGCGACGAGATAAGCATGCTAGACTGATCGGCTTTTCACTATCCTTCCATTGCACTACATACGTGTGGAGGCGTTATCAAGCTTATGCATACATGTTTTGAGAAGAAAGCTGAAAACTAAATTGGTTTGCCCTCCTGTCTTGTGCACCCTGTGCCAATCTTCAGAATCCTGCTTTCACCGACTTGCTGCTGATTCTTACTAATTTGAGGATTATATTTAGGTGATGATGCTGAATTGGGGAAGGATGGTGTTGCCTTCTTCTCATGCTCCAAATTGTGTTTACTAAATTTCTCCTGATATGTGTTTCATTCAATTTCTCATGGATGTGTCGTGGAAGTAATTTGCTATCTTATGACTAGAAAATTCAGAACTTCTGAAATCACCAAGTTATCTTCAGAAAATGAAGTAGCTGCAGGCCTACAACATTGGAGAATTGAGCGACGAGATAAGCATGCTTAGTCAGTTCATTGTATACGTAGATGTATCACAAGCAAAGTTCTTGCACATGTGTATGTCATCATTTCCAATTAATTCAAGTTATCTATTGCAATAATTTACCACATTTCAATATCCATGACTGGTCATTTGCATTTAGAGTTAAGCAATATTTGGACAATGGTATCTGAACTTCTATTGCAGTTTCAGATTTTTTTAGGGTCACCATTAGGATTGAGCATTTGCTAATAGGCGAAAAGAGTCCAACATGTGGTCACTCGACCTTGCTAGAAGAAGTGAACAAGTAGCTACCACATTCAATCACCAAGACTGACTATTTGCATTTAGAATCGAGGAATATCAGGATAATGGTATCTTGACTTCTATTTTCAGTTTTTGGAGAACGTGTGCTTTGCAAAAAAAAATGTGTATGATTCTTATTTTTATTTACTGCAAATAGCAGTTAGCACATTATTTTATAATTATTTACGTAATCAACGGGCGCGGCAACGCGCGCCTACATGATCTAGTAGCTTCCTATGACCCACTCATCAAATTTAACGATGATTCTTCCATATGATCCACTCACAATTTCAACAAAGGACCACAAAAGAATCGGGCCTTGACTCACGTCAACGCTGGTAGTGACCTTTTGTTTTGCCTTTTTCTCATGGAATTTTGGGGCAGAGTTGACGCATTGTTAGTTAGTCCAAAAGATATGTTTATAAGACAGAAGTGGTGGTTGTTTTCGTTATCAGTGTATGTCTATCCTGGTTCCTGGATGCTGCACAAGCTTCAGCAAAAATTCACTGCATTCACCATCACGAGGATAACGCCACTTTATACGCAGAAATCGAAACGTGTTCATGGAAAATAAATAAATACTCCTACATGATTTGCCATCAAGGGTGGCACTGACATATATACTACTCCCTCCGTCCAAAAATAAGTGTCTCAAGTTTGCTCAAAAGTGGAGGTATCTAGACATGGTTTCATGTCTAGATACCTCCACTTTTGAGCAAACTTATTTTTGGACGGAGGGAGTACATACTAGTATACGGGCCTAGGTCAACTTGACAATGAGGTACTGTAATACAATTCCAATACACAATCTGGTCGTTGTCTCTACTATCAGTCCAAGCATGAGTCCAAGTATTACCTCCGTCTGCAAGCTTGCACATGGATCTCACCTAAGATTAAATGGTGTGTTCCATCTCGTGAGGTATGTCCATTGCTGCATTGGCTTGAAGAGCATCACGGTGCAAACCATGTATGGAATTGGCGCACTCCTGCACAAAAGGTCGAAGCTTTCTTTCTTGGTAGGCATAGTGGGGTGTGAAAAAGGAGATTTTATAAGCAGCCTTTCCTTACAATCTTGTTGCTCATCATTTTCTCCCAATAAAATAAATATTGTACCGCGCTCACTCGAGGGTTTTGCGAAAATACTTGTGAAAGCTAAAGATCCCACTAAAGATAAAAAAATCTATGGTTTATGCAGAGAAAATAATTATTGATGAAAGATAACCTAGCTAAAAGGAGGTGGACATGATATAGGAAATCCATTTTCTGTCATATGGATGAATCGGTTCAACATATGTTCATGTCCTGCCCTTTTGTTCGGAATATTTGGCGATTCTTACATTTCACTTTCAATATGTATCCACCGACTAGTATAACTAATATGTTCGACAGCTGGTTGAATGGTGTAGACAAGAGTACTAAAGCGCGTATACGCATAGGCGTGTCGGCTTTTCTTTGGGCGGTATGGAATTGCCGCAATGATATTATTGTTAACAACAAAAGGTTTGTTCATTTTTGCAGGTGGTCAACAAGGCGGTATACTGGATCAACATGTGGTCCTTCTACTCCCTGCCAACCAACGTGGTCTTATGGATACCGGCTGCAGCCGCATGCTGGCAGTCGTACGGGTTATCTTGTACCAAACTGGGTTTCTACATCATAGAAGACTAGGTTCTTAGAGCTCCATTATTCGAGTGGTTGATCTTTGTATTCACTTTAAAAGACCCATGAGTTGTAAACATTTGAATTCTAAAACTATAAAATAAAAAACGTCAGGGCTGTGTGCATTGTTTCGATGCAGAGGCCGGGGATCCGCACCCCATTTCGAGAGAAAAAACAAAATAGTTCAGCTTTCAATCCCCCTGGACAAGTGAACTCAATATTTTTTGCCCGGTTTTTTGTTTTTAAAGATGAAACTTGCACCAGAGCAGAGATAAAAGTTGTAAAGCGAACTATAGGAGAACTTGAGGAGAGTTGGACTTCTCTCCAATATAGTTGCATGGACACTTAGTTGTAGAATGAACAAAACAAGTGTAGAAAAGCTCACTCCCATGTCGGTATCGTCTGGGGAGAAATCCTAGCAGCTCCTCCCATTGTCAATCATTTACTTCGTTGTCATCAACAGCGGGACCTTTCCTAGTGTCCCCCAGGTCGCCTCCTATGAGCGCGACCCATGGCCATCTTCCTTGTCGCCCTTGTTTTCCATTTTCCATGCCTCTAGTTGGGGATGCTAGTCCTCCTCACCGGTCGTGCCCCCGTTGCTACTACTATGGAGCCCGCCCCTACTCGGGTGCAGGCACAGCCGCATCCAAGGGCTAGATCAGGAGGTTGGGTTTGGCCTAGCGTGAAGGCAACACAATGATGTGTGTAGCTTCCTCCAACAAATCGCCCCCTGAGGTGTGACGGTGGTCGATGTGTGCCTTGTCCTCGTGGCGTCCTGACGACCTAAGCTCATGCCTTCTATTTGCTGGGTCACGCTAGGTGCAATCATTGCACAACGAAAATTTTATATCGTGCAACTCTAGGATCTATGATTAACGTTTAGGTCACGTGTACCCCTAAAAGCGCATGTGTGGAAGTTCATGAACTGCGTCGGGGCAGTGCAGTCCTTGTACACGTCTGATCCGTTGAACAGCCTTAGGGAACCACGAACTGTTTTTTCTTAGGGTCGATGTACAACGCCTATGGCGGTATCCTCACCACGAGGCGGAAACTTAGGCGGAGGGTCGATAGATCCAATTGCACAACCTGGGATCGGACTTAAGGTCGTTAGGGTTTCCAACACATGGCACTATGTGTACCGTAACCTTTGGTCACCCACGCCTTCACCTTATATAGGCGTTCGTGTGGACACACAATCCGACTCCACTGCCAGACATCATATCGGGCCAACTCGAGTCCAACTATATCCTACTTAGTTTTAGTCAGATCATATCCGACTGGCTACATCATATCCCACAGGCTACATCATCTTAAGTGTATGACCTCACAGGTTCACCATCACTTGGACACAATGAGAGTTACCCCTCCAGGCTCCCGCCATGGCACCAAGTTCGACTTTCTTCATGAGCATCCGACCTCAAGTAGTTAGTCTTCTAGCAAAAGGTGTTGACTCCCAAGTGACGTAAAATCATAACGACCGAACTACAAAATATTACATGTGTCTCATTCCCTTGTCACACGATAAACTATGTCAATGCTATGTGCGAGATCTTGTCATTCCTTTAATAGCTTGACTCTGTTCTCGGCCCGTCATATAGATTCACTGAACTAATATTTAGTCCGACTTGGATAACTCTTAGGGCGTGTTCGGCAACGCTCCAACAGCCAGCTTCCTCAAATTTCAGCGAGAAGTTGTCCCGAACGTTTTAGATCCAAGAAGCTAGCTTCGAGAAGCTGAGCAAAACTCATGTACAAAACGTGGAGCCAGCATTTCGGTCCGCTGCCTTTTCGAAGAAGCTGGATTTCTCGTTATTTACGGTCTAATGCCACCGCCAAGTGAATCTGAGGCGAACCGTTTCCCTGCATTTCTCGTTGCCCAGCACGGACGGCCGGCCACCACGCCATCCCGCCGCCAGCACGGACGGCCGGCCACCACGCCGCCCACCACGGACCGCCGGCCGCCCCCACCGGCCACCACGGACCGCCGCCCCCGCTGGCTCCACGGACCGCCGCCCCGAAACGCCCCGCCGGCCACCACGGACCGCCACCCCCGAACCGCCCCGCCGGCCACCACGGACCGCCGCCCCCGCCGGTCACCGCGGACCACCGCCCCCGCCGCCCCGCACGCCCCACGGACCGCCGGCCAGCACGGACCGCCACCCCGCGGCGCTGTCGAACTGGTCCGGCCGCCATGGCCGAGCTGGTCCGGTTGCCTGTAATGGGCTGAATTGGGCTAAAATGGGCTTCCAGCCCAACAGGAGAAGAGAAGCTGCACAGAACGTTTTTTAGCTTCTTATATCGATTTGAGAATCCTGGCGACGGAGTTGAGAGCGAGAAGCTGAGGATTTTGAAGCTGGAGAGTTACCGAACACGCCCTTAATCGAGTCGCATGTCCATATGTATTTTGAATCAAATAACTTGAGAGGGTCTAGAGAATATCTCTCTGAATTGAAGGGGAAAATTCCATCTTAGTCAACCACGTCACGCAACTTGCTTCCCAGCCAAACCAAAATCTACATTTGTAACTGTCCAGTTACGAAATAGAGTTTGATATACCCTAAATCGAACCGAAATAGAGTTTGATATACCCTAAGTCGTTCGATTCACAACTCGGATCATGTGAGGATATCAGGTCTAAGAACATGCCATGTACATCGATTGATAATTTGAGACTATCAAATAAAAAAATAGCTCGGCGCTTCTCATATTGAGTCCGTACGTATGACTTTCTAAACTCCTTTAGCTGAGTCAGTACTTGTCAGATTAGCATCCCCATGCCATGACCAGTGCAACCGGGGCATCGGCCGACTCGCACACTAGTCAGGGTTTGTGTCCTCATAACATTGTTGAGTAGATACGATTACAACAAGCATCTTACAATATATAGTTTTCACAGCCGAATCACATATGTGATACATATCATTCTGATGATGTTCAGGACAATTACATAACGTATGAATACACTTGGGAAATATCCAACCGAGTCGGTTTCCTGAGTCATATTCTAGGGCATATTTCCAACACTATTCAGCTACTAGATATAATCCTAGTTATTACGTGTCGAGATAGGTGGTCTCTTATTTGGCAGGAGTAGTTGGTCTTACCTGGATCGGATATGCATGTCACTCATGTGTCTTGTAGGTTTGAGACTACATCAGTTTTTTTTTTTTTTGCGAGATAGTTCCAGTGATGACACCAGAAACTTATAGAACAGCCCAAAGATCAAAGAAAATTAAAAAAGGTCCTGCAAGTCCATGAGGACGCCGTCGTCGAAGAAGATGTACCGCGGCGCGCCGCCGCCACTCCTCCTCTGCAACCTTGGATCGGAAGGAGTCCCCAGGCGGACAGGAAGTCGACAGAACTCGGCTCGACAGAGCCTCCACCTCGCATCGTCGCCGTCGCCCTCAACCTGGTCACCATCACCATCGAACCCAACAAGCCGAAGTCGCCGCTCCACGAACTCCGGTGCGGGGAAGAGGCATACCACAACTCTACCGAGCTGCGAGCACCCGGGAAGGCAGATCCATGGCCGCGCTCCGCGGAACACCACCACCGGGGAGGATCTCCGCCACAAAACGCCGGACCGACCGCGCCATCCTCTCCACGACGCCGCCGGCAGGCCACCCACTCAACCCTAGACTATACATTTTGGTTGCCTGCCATTGGTGGCTAGACTTGCACCTTCTCAACGTCCTCGTGGTGGCCGCTGGCTCTCTGTTGTAGTTGAACATTTGATAATTAAAGTTGTGCATGGTTGTGGCCATCAGTTGCGACTACAATGCCCGGATGTGGCATCTTCCTTCTTTAAAGCGTCGCAATGAGGCTCCCCTCTACTAGTTTGTTGGATCCCGCCTCTTGCGTCAGCTTATCTCAATGGTTTCTCCATTGACATTTGCTACTTCATTGACTTTGGAGTCTTTGTAAGGTATCTTTGTCACCGCTCCGCCATAGCATGGCTGCTCTTTTCCGACGACTCTTTAGGTCTTGGCGGGCATCCTGAAGCCTAGGGTGGTTTTACGGGGTTGGTATAGTTGAAAAAATATTTGCCGCAATTAACCCATCGTGGGTCTCCTCTCTTTATAAATCAACAATACACGTACAAACGTACAGGGCAAGTATACATCGCATCACAACCGATCCGGCCGAGATATGGCAATCTCTATACAAGGAAAGAATCCCAATTCTATCTCTAATCCCCCCCCCCCCCCCCCCCCCCCCCCCCCCCCCCCCCCCCCCCCCCCCCCAATCTAAACTGTCGTGTACAAGGTTAAGATTGAAACAAAATCTACGGAGTATGAGCTTAGAAACAGGTTTTGTGAACACATCAGCAACCTGATCCTCGGAAGCGATGAACCGAACAGTGAGAGCTCCCAAGGCAACCTTCTCACGGACGAAATGAAAATCGATCTCAATGTGTTTGGTGCGAGCATGAAACATGGGATTGGCGGACAAATAGGTAGCGCCAAGATTGTCACACCACAAAACAGGCGGCCGAGACTGATGAACACCAAGTTCCTTGAGAACAGACTGAATCCAGATAGCTTCAGCCGTGCCATTCGCCAGCGACTTATATTCAGCCTCGGTGCTGGAACGAGAAACCGTAGGCTGCTTGCGAGAACTCCAGGAGATCAAATTATAGCCGAGAAAAACAGCAAACCCGCCCGTAGAGCGGCGATCATCGGGGCAATCTGCCCAATCAGCATCCGTGTAGATATCTAAACAGTGGAGGACGACGGCCGAATGTGCAAACCGGTGGAGACGGTACCTTTGATGTAACGCAGAATCCTCTTGACTGCCTCATAATGCAGTCGTGGGCTGTGACAAGAACTGGCAAACTTTATTTACTGCAAATGACAAATCCGGTCTCGTGAGAGTGAGATACTACAAACCACCGACAAGACTCCTGTAGCGGAAAGCATCATCAAAACTGAGCGGGGTACCAATATCACGAGAGAGCTTGTCCGTGGAGGACATAGGAGTGGCGACATCACAACATAGCTCCATGTTGGCGCGATGTAACAGATCAAGCGCATACTTATGCTGGGTGAGAACCATCCCCTTAGGACTATAAGATGCCTCAATGCCGAGAAAATACTCCAAATGTCCCAAGTCCTTGATAGGAAATGTGGCCAAGAGTCTGAAACACACGATCGACAGCAGAAGCAGATGATCCAGCAAGAATAATATCATCGACGTATACAAGCATATAAACCTGAACACCATACTGATCAAAGATGAAAAGGGAGGTGTCGGCCTTACTGGCAGCAAAACCAAGCTGAAGAAGACGATCGCCGAGGCGCGCGTACCAAGCACGAGGAGACTATTTGAGACCATAGAGAGCTCGCTGGAGTTTGCACACATGATGGGGATACCGTGAATCCTCAAAACCAGGAGGCTGCTGCTTGTACGCATCTTCCTCAAGGAATCCATGGAGGAAGGCATTGCTAACATCAATCTGACGAAGACACCAGCCACGAGAGAGAGCAAGCGAAAGCACAAGGCGAATAGTGACAGGTTTAACCACCGGACTGAAAGTGTCATGGTAGTCAATACCCTGTTGTTGAGTGAAGCCACGAGCAACCAGGCAAGCCTTGTATTTGTCCACCGAACCATCAGGGCAAAACATAGTTTTGAAGATCCACTTGGTGCCAACGATATTTGTACCAGGAGGCCGAGGCACCAATGACCAAGTCTGAGTGCTGATAAGAGCATCATATTCTGCTTCCATAGCTGTCCGCCAAGCTGGTTCAGAAAGGGCAGTGCGATATGTCGTCGGAACTGCAAGAAACTCACCACGCCGGTAGGGATTATAGCGAACCGTGTCGTCCTTGAACTGATTCGGCCGAGAGATCCCGTGACGACTGCGAGTCCCTATAGTATGCGTCGCGGGCACAGCAGGAGGACGTACATGTAGCTGATCAGAAGCTGCAATTGAAGGGGACGGCGGTGTCGCGCTGGAGGACGCCAGTGAATCATCAGCAAGCCCATCTGAGGGCCCATCGGATGGCCTGCCCGGCGAAGCAGCGCGCCCAGGGGTAGCAGATGGAGAGGGCCCAGGTGCACAGCCCAGCAACGTCTGGCTCGGGCGACGAGGCATGGACATGCACGTCGAGCGGAGCTGTTTCATCGATCGAAGCTTGGACGTCGATCGGATCCTGCACAAACACTGTAGAGGAAATACCGGGGAATCAACTGGCAACAAGGAAATGTCATAATTGCGCATGTTAATATTCTGAATAGCTGGTTCGTGCGAATGAAAAGTGACAGGATGTAACATGGAAACATCAATGGTGACACCGGGTGTAGCAAAATAAAAAACATTCTCGTCGAAAATCACATCACGAGAAATATAAATGCGACCGGTGCTGCGATCAAGACCCTCCTTTGTGCATGGGGCTATACCCCATAAAAATACACATCTTCGACTGAAACTCTAACTTACGAGAGTTATACTTACGTAGACTAGGCCAACAGGCACAACCGAACGTACGTAGGAAGGAGTAGTCAGGGACAATATGGAGAAGACGGGACAAAGGAGTCGTGTTGTCGAGAACGGGAGAGGGCATCCTATTGATGAGATAGCAAGCGGTGAGAAAAGTCTCATCCCAATAACGAAGTGGGAGAGAAGAATGAGCGAGCAGGGCTAGCCCTATTTCGACAAGATGTCGATGCTTGCATTCGGTGATACCATTTTGTTGAGAGGTGTGTGGGCACGAGACACGATGAGTAATTCCCGTGCGCTGAAAATGAGTATGAAGGTCTTGATATTCACCACCCCAATCAGACTGGACATCACGTATTTTTGTGTTTAAGAAACACTCAACATGATTCTGAAAATGTAAAAGATGCCCTCAACATCCGATTTGTGTTTAATTAAATATATCCAACAATGACGACTGTAATCATCAATAAAGCTAACATAATACTTAAAACCCCCAGAAGAAGGTAAAGCAGGCCCCCAAACATCTGTGTGAATAAGCTCAAGAGGAGAATGAGAAACACGAGACGAATGATCATAAGGTAATTGATGACTTTTGGCACGTTGACACGCATCACACACAGATGACACAAAATTCGAAGAACAAGATAAATTATTGGCCCTAACAATGTTTTGAACTATTTATTGGACGGATGACCTAGACGCTGGTGCCACTGGGAAGACGAAATCTTGACACCGGAAGACACATGTCGCGCATGAGAAGATGCTCGATCAAACGGAAGGGGGTAACGACCACCCTGACTTCTACCTTGTAGGATGATGTTCCTCGTGACCTTGTCCTGGACAAAGAAAAAAATTCTTATGTAATTCGATGAATACATCATTGTCAGAAACAAGACGATAGACTGAAAGCAAATTTTTGCTAATATCGGGAATGTACAGGATATTTCTTAAGGCAAGGGATTTGGAAGAAACAGCGATATTGGAATGACCAACATGTGCAATAGACAAACCTGTGCCGTTGGCGACCTGGACTTGATCCTTGCCGTGGTAGCGCTCGTGAACGTTCATACGTTCCATGTCGTTGGTGTAGTGGTCGGTAACACCGGAGTCCATGATCCACGGACGCTCATAGTGGAAGGAGGAGGAAGCCGAGTTGCTCGAGCGCTGATCATCTGCTTGGTATGCATGATTGAAGCGATTGCGGCAGCTGAGAGCATCATGCCCCCAATTCTGGCACACTTGACAGAGAGGACGGAAGCGACCACGACCTCCGTTTCTGCCTCCACTGTTGCCGCCGCCATAACCGTTGCCGCCGCCTCCATTGCGGCCGCCACGGTTTCCTTGCTGACCGCCACCACCAAACGAGTTGCCACCGCCACCGCCATAGTGGTTTCCGCCACCACCCGATGGATGCTGTTGTCCACCGCGACCACCGAAGCGGCCATTAGTAGGGCGCCATCAGACGAGCGCCACCACCGGTACCCTGGTCACCGCGCCTTGCTGCTGAGTTGGCCGAGGACATGAAGTCGCCGGCCTGAGAATTCTGCTCCTGGATGGCCTCGCACGTGAGCAGCATGGAGTAGAAGTCAGGAACGCTGACTGACAGGCCGGTGTTGTTGAGGACAGCGAGCGACGACTGCAGTCCCTCGAACTGCGAGCCGAGACCAACCACCATGTAGTCGACCAGCTCGTCGTTGAAGATGGGGTTGCCGACCATGGATATAGCATCGGCGAACCCTTTCATATTGTTGAAGAAATCAGTGGCCGTCATGTCCTTCTTCTTCGTCGTCGTCAGCTGGCGACGGAGGTTGCGGATGCCTGCCCTATTCTGGGCGAAGAACATACAGGTGACGATGTGCCAAACGGCGGTGGAAGTAGTCCGGCCGACCATCTTTCCGAGGATCTCCTCGGTCATCGATCCGACGAGGATGCTCATGACCCTCTGATCGGTGTACCACCAGATCGCAAAGGAGGGATTGGGCTGCGTCACGGCGGCCGCACCCTCGCCGGTGGTGATCGTCTGCGACGGAGCTTTGCATGATCCGTCAAGGAAGCCGAGCCATCCTTGGTCGGCGATGGTGGGGATGACTTGTGTCCTCCACATGAGGTAATTCGTTCGATCTAGGCGCACGTAATGGTGTTGGAGTAGGTTGTGGGAGCGGCGGTGGAAGAGAGGAGGTGATGGCGCCGGCAGAGAGCGATTCGGAGAGGGAGGAAGTGGCGGCGCTGGCGGTTGTGGAGAGCTGCAACGCGGAGGTGTTCATCGCGTGCGGAAACCCTGGATCGAGAACAAGGCTCTGATACCAAGTTGAAAACAATATTTGCCGTAATTAACCCATCGTGTGTTTCCTCTCTTTATAAATCAACAATACACGTACAAACGTACAGGGCAAGTATACATCGGATCACAACCGATCCGGCCGAGATATGGCAATCTCTATACAAGGAAAGAATCCCAATTCTATCTCTAATAGGTATTATTCCACAGGTGTTGTCGATGATTTTTTCCTCATGCCATCAACAGATGTTTTATGATAGTGTGGGGATGAGATCGGAATATTGCTCATTTGGGTCATTGGCGAAAGCAATACATGACTTGGTTCGTGTAGGTGACCATGAGCCCTTTGGCTCCGTTATCATTGAAGCTGGAGGCATTGCACGAACCCCCCCCCCCCTCCCATCGTGTTTTCTGACGGACGGTCGGTACTCCTGTGAGCAAGGTATTACATATTGTAGCATACTTACGCCGGGACCAAACTTTTTTTGAGGACAAGGTGGTCGATCCACCGCCCGAATAGATAGAAAGAGTTGACCCAGTTTATAAGGGAAACCGGGTCCAAAAACCATACAGCATGTACAAAAGAATGACACAAATGAAGCGACCCGTCGCCCAACACGACCCAAGTCGACAAAGGCCACAACACACACCACCCGCTCCGGGCCGCCGCTCCGGCGTAACAACCAGATCGACCTTCGCATTGCCCGAAAGCGATTCAGTCATGGTCGACAAACCCTCCGGCCACGCAGTTTTCTTCCAGGTTGCCACCAAAACCACCATGTGCCGGGGCCGCCGCCCCGGAGAAGCACCAGGTCGACCTTCGCATTGCCCAAAGATGATCCAGTCAGATCGACGAACCCTCTGCCCGTGCAGTCTCCATCCAGGTCGCCACCCAGACCCCCGCTAGACAACGGCTCTGCCTCATAGAACCGTCGTAGCGTGGGAGACCGAGGTCGCCGCCTCGACGTCCACCACCATCCGGGGCCGCCGCCACGACGTCCACCACCCACGACCACATGCACCATTTTGCACATCCGCCGCGAAACCGCCGCACCACGCAGGCCAAGAGCTCCAAAGCGGCGCCTCCAACAAGGCAGTGACGTGATCGTCACCCGCCGAGCTCCACCGCATGCCGCTGCCGCCGCGGCACCTCCCTCCACGGCAGCTGGCATGCCCTCTGCGCCCACACAGCCGAGCAGCCACAGGTCCGGGGCCACCGCCCCGGCTCACCTCTGTGGCCGTCTCGCGCTTCATAGACCAACCGCCTCCACGCCAGTGCCACCACCTCCGACGCCCTGCATCTATCCCTGCCGACGAGCTCCTCCGCATGCCGTAGCTGTCGGGGGAATGATTAACCCGCGACTTAAGGCTGCGCTATCATTATTGGGCCACGTGAAAGATGGGCCAATCTCGCATCGCGACTCGATAAAGGAAAGTTCCAGAAGGTCGGTGCAAACTTGCCTTGGAAGACAAGAAAGATAATCAGGCTTCGTGTAGAACTCTTGTAACCTGACGAGCCTCTGTGTATATAAAGAGGACTCGCAGGACTTAGACGGGTCAAGCTATCAAGCCCAAACCCTAGCTCATACGGCGAGTACCAGATCGGATCGCCTCCATTGTAACACCTCGATTATCATATCAATACCAATCTAGGGTAGGCAGGAAGTAGGTCTTTTACCTCACATTGAGGGGGCCGAACCTGGGTAAATCTGTGTTGATCTTTGTTCCTGCGATCCCAAGCTCGGAGATGCTTGACTCGCGTAATCCCACACCTACGAAGTCATCTATGACACCTGACGTGACAAACCCACGACAGTTGGCGCCCACCGTGGGGCCTGCGGTCAAGAGCGTCACGTTCCGCGCAGGATCCATGAAGGGAGCTGAAGATCTTGTTGTTGGCCGTATCATCACGGTCAATGGCACACCCCTCATCGACGATTCAAGCTGGGGGCCGGAAGCAGATTACTTGGAGACCGGCCACGTCATCCCGTTGGATCCATCAACGTCTTCGTCGGCTTCATCGGTGGCAGGTCCGTTAGATCGGTCCAAGAAGGCGATTCAGTAGAAGAAGTCGCCGATGATGGGGAAGAATCCGTGGAAAGCATGGACTCGCAAGAGTTTGGGTCCATTATACCTGCCTTTGAAGAAAGTTGCTGGGGTTACCCACCAGAAATCGCATTATCACCAGATCGAGAGACGGCGCAAGTCGCGGTTTACACGACCGGAGGAGCAGGCGCATCAGGAACTGCTGGAGAAACCGAGGCATCGGCACCCCCAAGCAACCCACTTCTTGTCCCGTGTCAGCCACGAACGCCGCCCTCCGTGCAACAGAAATTGAGGCCGCCAGGGCCGAGCTCCTGTATGAGGTTCGAAGGATGGAAGAAGAGCGCCGCAGGCTCGATCAGATAAACCAAGGAATCCAACAGGAGCGGCAGAGAGTAGCCGCGCTGGCTGCGACTCAACGACAGGTTGACCCGCAAACACAACTGCGCGCGACTCAACCAACAGTGGAAATCCCGCTCACTCCAGCCGCGGGAACGGGAATCCAGACGACTGCGGAAGGAAGGGTACCAACAAATCAAGAGACCCAGCAACAACCAAGGAGGTTTCACACCCCGCAGGGCCATTACCAGAACCCTGTCGATAATATGTATGCTGCGGCTAATATCTTGACTCAGATGGTACCAACAGGCGATGACCCGGTCAATGCTGAGGCGCGGCGCGCGATTCAGATGCTAAGTACGGCAGTCCTGCAACAAGCCAATAGGGCGGAAGCCGAAGCACAGCTGCCCCTCGTACCAGCCAATCACAGGATTGCAGCAGAAAGAAGCGTCCAAAGCAGGCCACCAGAGAACGTATCAGGAGTCGCACAGAGGCAGCAGGAGCAAGTCGCAGAAGCGCAGGCGAATATGCCAGTGGTGCAAACGCGGCCCGCAGATAACCCCGCGGCGCGCCCACAGCCCTGTCCTCGCGACTCAAGGGACCGGCGTGTTTCACTGAAAGGATCAGATCGGAACCTTTTCCTGAAGATTTCAAAGGGCCACGCAAGGTGGCAAACTACAACGCCAGCATGGATCCAACCACTGGCTGAACAATTACGAGATGGGGATGAGCATTTTGAACGCCTCAGAGGAAATATGTGCAAGGTACCTCAACATGATGCTAGAAGGTGCAGCGCACATATGGCTGCAAAATTTGCCTCCCAACTCTATAAATACTTGGGAGGAACTGAAGGATGCCTTCGTTAAGAACTTCCAAGGAACTTGCAAACGACTCTGCAATATAGAAGATCTAGAGCGTTGTGTCCAGAAGGAAGGCGAGTCAAGTCGCCATTGGATGAAAAGGGTGGCAGAAATAATACACTCCTCAGATAATATACCACCAAGCTCAGCCGTCCTGGTGATGGAGAAAAACTGCAAGTTTGAGCCGCTGATTCATAAGCTGGGTCGCATGAAGGATAAAGTCAAGAGCCTCAGCGAGGTGATGGCTGCGGCTAACAAATATGCCGGCTCAGATAAAACCAGAGACGCGTCAGACGGAGAAGAAGAGGAGGTTGCTGCCAAAGGAAAGAAAAACTCCAACAAGCCCCAGCAGCAGCAAACAAGCCACAACAACGCGAATCAAAACAAACGCAAAAACGAAGATGGTCACTCAGGGCTCGTCGCCAATACGCGTGGAGGATTCAGAGGCCAGCGTGGAAGGGGTCGAGGATACGGCTCCCGTCCAATCAATATGCAAGAAGTTTTCAACCGGCCATGCGACCTTCATGCGACAGGTGATGGACGGCCAGCGGACCATACCAAGGCGCAATGCCACTATTACAAGAAGTGGAAAGAAGAGAGCCAACACAACGGGGGGAATTCCATGAAGGAAACCCTAGTGCGGCTCATAACACAAATATTGGGCAGCACGGCGCGAGTAACCCCAGGCAACGGGGCAGTATCACACAATAGTTATCGATACCTCCAAAAGGGAAGAGAAATTGAGCCGCAGAAGTCAGCAGGTGAACGCCGTGATACCAGCAACACCCAATTGGTTAAGGTGGTCAGAATACGCAGTAACCTGGAGTCGCGACGATCACCCGCCACAAGTACGGGAACCTGGCAAGTTGGCACTGGTTGTGGCACCGTACGTTGCAGGATACAAGCTGACCAAAGTGCTTATGGATGGAGGAAGCAGCATTAATATCTTGTACTACGATACGTTCCAGCGTCTAGGACTCAAGGATTCCAGCCTGCAGCCCACGTCAACAGTATTTCACGGCATTGTCCCAGGAAGGTCCGCACGGCCAGGGGAAAATAACCCTAGGGGTAACTTTTGGACAGAAGAGAACTTTAGAAGCGAATTCCTATGCTTCGAAGTGGTAAAATTCCAAAGCCCATATCACGCCTTGTTTGGAAGAACGGCCTTTGCTAAGTTTATGGCCAGGCCATGCTACGTGTACCTACAGTTGAAGATACCAGGACCAAAAGGGGTCATCACAGTGTACGGAGATAGAGAAAAAGCGATAGAATGTGAAAAGGAGATGCGGCCTTCGCAGAATCCGCCTGTGCCGCGGAAGAGCTAAAAGGTTATAAGTCGCAGGTGGACCCAAACGACATGAGTGTGTTACCACGCCATCTGCCGAGCCACCAATGAAATTCAAAGCGGCCCAGGACACTAAGCAGATAAATCTTGTTCCTGGCGACTCATCCAAGCAAACCAGCATTGGAGCACACATGGAAGAAGAGCAGGAGAAGGCCCTCGTCGCTTTTCTCCAGGAAAATAAGGACATCTTCGCATGGAAGCCGTCAGATATGCCAGGGGTACCAAGAGAATTAGCAGAACATAGCCTCAAAGTGAACCCTGCGGCTAAACCAGTGAAGCAGCCACTACGGCGTTTCCACGATGATAGGAGAAAGGCAATAGGAGAGGAAATAGCTCGCTTGCTGGCTGCAGGATTCATCACGGAGGTATACCATCCGGAATGGGTGGCAAACCCAGTATTGGTTATGAAAAAGAACGGTACGTGGCGAATGTGCGTTGATTACACCAGTCTTAACAAAGCTTGTCCAAAGGATCCATTTGCTTTGCCGCGAATCGACCAAGTGATTGATTCAACTGCTGGGTGCGAGCTGTTATGCTTTTTGGACGCCTATTCAGGCTACCATCAAATCAAGATGAAGAGGGAGGACCAAGAAAAGACGTCCTTCATCACACCCTTTGGAGCTTTTTGTTATGTCAGCATGCCCTTTGGGTTGAAGAACGCAGGTGCGACTTACCAAAGATGCATTCAGAATTGCTACATGAGCAAATAGGTCGCAACGTTCACGCCTACGTGGATGATATTGTGGTTAAGTCGCAAGTTAGCCAGGATCTTATTAGTGATCTGGCAGAGACATTCACAAATCTCAGAAAATACAACATGAAGCTCAACCCCACAAAGTGCGTCTTCGGAGTACCAGCAGGAAAGCTATTGGGATTCATAGTATCAGAAAGAGGCATTGAGGCCAACCCTGACAAGATAAAGGCCGTGATGGATCTCCAAAACCAGAAAAGATAAAAGATGTGCAGCGACTTACCGGTTGCGTAGCAGCTTTGAGTCGCTTTATATCAAGATTGGGAGAGAAAGCACTACCTTTGTACAGACTGTTGAAAAAATCAGACACCTTCGTTTGGGACGCAGAGGCCGACGAAGCTCTGACAGCCTTGAAAATCAATTGACAAATGCTCCAGTTCTGGCGGCTCCAAAGGATAAAGAGCCATGCTACTATACATAGCGGCAAATTCCCGTGCTGTGAGCGCTGTCATGGTTGTGGAGAGACAAGAACGGAAAGGAATACCCTGTCCAGAGACCAGTATATTACGTGAGCGAAGTCCTCACAGCTTCCAAACAGCGTTACCCACAGTGGCAGAAGTTGGTGTTTGGAGTGTTCATGGCGAGTCGCAAGCTGAAGCACTACTTCCAAGAACATCCAATAACTGTGGTTAGTTCAGCACCATTGGCAGATATCATCGTAATCGAGAAGCTACTGGAAGAGTCGCTAAGTGGGCGATCGAGTTGGGACCACATCACATCAGCTACGAGCCGCGCACATCAATTAAGTCGCAAGCCCTTGCAGATTTTATTAACGATTGGACAGAAATCCAAGTCGCTCCTAGCATGGCAGAAACCAAATACTGGACCATGCATTTTGATGGGTCAAGACAGTTGCAAGGCTCGGGGGCTGGAGTTGTTCTAACATCTCCCAAGGGAGACAAGCTGCGGTATGTGCTACAGATACACTTCAACTGCACAAATAACGTGGCGGAGTACGAGGCACTGCTTCATGGTCTACGTATAGCAAAGGAGATGAACATCAGTCGCATACGCTGTTTTGGCGATTCAGACTTGGTGGCACAGCAGGTCTCTGGAACGTGGGACAGCAAGGATGCGAACATGGCTGCATATAGAAGAGAGGTGGACAGAATTGCTGGACATTTCACTGGATACCAAGTTGAACATATTGATCGGAGACAAAACGAAGCTGCAGATGCCCTGTCTCGGCTTGGATCCAACAGACAGTCAGTCCCACCCAATGTTTTCCTGGATGAACTGCACAATCCATCAGTCAAACCTCCAGCAGAGATTGACATTGCAGAGCCAGAGGATGATTCAACTTTAGTCGCAGCCCTGCATGAACAGCCAGGATGGACAGAGCCATACATGGCATATTTAAGTCGCGGAGTGCTGCCAGACGATGAGATTGAGGCGCGCAAAATCATACGACGATCAAAGGCCTATACAATCATCAACAACGAATTATACAAGCGCAGCGTGTCAGGAGCATTCCAAAGATGTGTCTCACCAGAAGAGGGACGAAAAATCTTGCACGAAATTCATTCAGGCGATTGTGGCCATCATGCTTCGTCAAGATCTTTGGTGGCAAAGGCGTTCCGACATGGATTCTTCTGGTTAACAGCATTAGCAGATGCAGAGCAAATTGTCAGAGTGTGCGATGGATGTCAAAGATACGCTAGGCAAGATCATATGCCAGCTCAAGCACTTCGCACAATACCCATCACATGGCCTTTTGCCGTATGGGGTTTTGACATGGTAGGGCCCTTCAGACGGTCTTCAAACGGAAAAACTCACCTCCTGGTCATGGTGGACAAATTCACAAAGTGGATAGAAGCAGAACCTGTGGGAGATTGCGAGGCTGAAACAGCAGTCAAGTTCTTGAAGAAGGTCATATTCCGCTTCGGGTACCCCCATAGTATCATTACAGACAATGGGAGCAACACCTCTGAAGGGGCTACACAGATATTTTGCGCAGACAATGGGATAAGATTGGACCTCACGTCAGTAGCACACCCGCAGAGCAATGGACAAGCTGAGCGAGCTAACCAGGAAATTCTCCATGGAATTAAGCCGCGCCTTATTGAAAAGGTCGAAGCATCTCCAGGATGTTGGGTGGAAGAATTGCCAGCAGTACTGTGGAGCTTAAGAACAACCCCTAACAGATCCACAGGATTTACACCATATTTCATGGTCTATGGAGCAGAAGCAGTCATGCCCAGCGACATCATACATGATTCACCAAGAGTTGCGGCTTACATCGAGACAGATAATGAGATAGCTCGGCAAGACTCGGTGGACACATTAGAAGAGGTTAGAGACTTGGCAGCATCAAGGTCAGCGGTATATCAACAAGACTTGCGACGCTATCATGCCAGACGCATCAAAACCCGCACCTTTCAAGAAGGCGACCTAGTACTGCGACTTAAACAAGATCACAAGGGAATGCATAAGCTGTCCTCTCCATGGGAAGGACCCTACATCATCAGCAAGAAGCTAAACAATGGGTCGTACTATCTGCTGGATGTAAGGGAAGAAAGCAGCGAACGCCATGATTTCGAGGATCGTCTCGAGGCACCTCGCCCTTGGAACGTCGCACACCTGCGACCGTACTATACATAAGAAAAGGCTAATCAGAGCCAAGCATCATCCTTTCCAGCTTTATAGCTGAGTATCATCACAGCCACTCAGGGCTAGAACTTCAACTTTGGTCGCCACCTAGGCGCGACCTATGCAACATCTGATCGCCACCCAGGCGCGATCGACCCTTGTATCAGAAACCGGCTGCCACCTAGGCGCGGCCGTAAACTTTGTATCATCTCTGGTCGCCACCTAGGCGCGACCGACCCCATGTATCACCATGGATCGCCACCTACGCGCGATCCAACCCTATGTATAACACTCGGTTGCCACCAAGGCGCGACCTTATGTGTCATCATAATCAAAGCTTATCATAGCTTAGCCTATCATGGCAATATCATTATGTTTCTTGGGGTCTTTGTTACCCTGAAACAGCCATTTATTGGCAATTATCAAATTTACCTTAAGTTGGATTGCTACTCGCATTATGTGGCCAAAGTACTGGGGTGTGGCGTCAATCGAGCTTGATTGCCTATCATGGCCGCTCTCGACCCTGAACACACATGTTCCTAGGAAATACTGAGTCGCGCGAGTGCCCACTTAAGGATTCAGATGGCCTAACTAGAGGTCGATGTACTGCTTATAGTACGGCAACACCAATTACAATTACTTGTATCTTAACAATTGTTTTATTCATGATATCAAGTTACAGGTGATGACCTTCAGAATTCTCTGAGAAGAATTGAGATGATTACCACGTTACATCCTCTCAATCCTTGGGGGCTACATCATATTATCATCAAAAATTTGAAGATGGATCGTCATCAAGTTCTGAAGCTATCAGGCTACTCTAACAAAGAAGCTCACGAAGTCAGATGATCTTCCAGGTGCGAGTCAAGGCCAATCCTGCACAATTATAAGTCGCGAAACAAGGAAAAGCGCGGCCTAAACATTCAAGATCAAGAAATACTATGAAGTTCAGGCCACGCTTGGGGGCTAATGTCGGGGGAATGATTAACCCGCGACTTAAGGCTGCGCTATCATTATTGGGCCACGTGAAAGATGGGCCAATCTCGCATCGCGACTCGATAAAGGAAAGTTCCAGAAGGTCGGTGCAAACTTGCCTTGGAAGACAAGAAAGATAATCAGGCTTCGTGTAGAACTCTTGTAACCTGACGAGCCTCTGTGTATATAAAGAGGACTCGCAGGACTTAGACGAGGTCGAGCTATCAAGCCCAAAACCCTAGTTCATACGGCGAGTACCAGATATCGCCTCCATTGTAACACCTCGATTATCATATCAATACCAATCTAGGGTAGGCAGGAAGTAGGTCTTTTACCTCACATTGAGGGGGCCGAACCTGGGTAAATCTGTGTTGATCTTTGTTCCTGCGATCCCAAGCTCGGAGATGCTTGACTCGCGTAATCCCACACCTACTAAGTCATCTATGACACCTGACGTGACAAACCCATGACAGTAGCCGCTGCAGCACCTCCCGCTGCCGAAGCCACCATGCAAGCTGCTCCGCCTGCAGCAGCTATCGATCCGGGGCCGCCGCCCCGGCCTCCACGCCACCCGGGTGCCGGAGCACGGCAGCAGGAGAGCCAGCACCTCCTTCCGCGCCAGCCTCCTCCTCCCGGGAGCATCCCACTTGTCGGCCAGCACTCCCGGGGCCACGCCCTTCATCCTCAACTCGCTGCAGCCCGCCGCCATCAACGCCTCCGCCTCCTCGCCTCCAAAACGCCATGCCCACCACCGGGAAGCATCCCGCCTCCGCAGGCCGCAAATCCGCGCCCAGAGAACCTCCTACGCCGCCAGGACGGCCGCCTCCACTCCGTCGCAACAGAGCCCAAAGCCGGCCCACCGGGCCCAGATGCGGCCCGACCTGCGGCCCCGCCGACGCGCGCCGCCGGCAGCCAAGGCAGCGCCTCCTCCCACAGACCCAGCGCCGCCTCCCTTCGCCGAAGCCCCGCACGGCTACGCCCAGCCGCACCCAGCGCCACCCCTGCCGCCGCCTTGCACCTCCTTCGAAGAACCCGAGCGGGAGATCCATCGAACCGAGATACCGCCCCGCCGCCACCTTCCCCGGGCCACGCGCGGCTTTGCCGGCGACCCTCCGACGGCAGCTATGCGGAGGGATGGACGGAGAAGGCCCTAGAGGCGGCGCGATTTAGGGTTCCCCCGAGTCGCCAGAGGAGGGCGACGCGGGGTATCTCTGTCGACACTTCACTACGCCGGACCAAACTGAGTATGAGAGGCTTCTCTAATTTAACAACTTCAGAGAATGAAACGATCCTGGAGAAATGGCTTGTATTATATACTGCAAGAACTTTGGCTAGTTCACTTTGGTGGTTTTTTTCCAATGTTTCTTAGGTCGCGAACTGGACAGTGTTCCATCATAGGCCCAGAAGTCGAGGACATTTCTAACAGAGTAGACAGTGTGATCTCGTCAGCAGATTACAACTAGTCACTACGGGAATGCGTCAAAACGCCGACGACCGGCTGGTACGCCGACGGCCAAATGTCGGGGCCGTCGGCGTACAAGCCGTGCTAGGGAAGCCGCGCAACAGGCCATCGGCGTACCAGTGGCCATCGCGTAGCCACATCGGGCCCGACGGCCACCGTCGGCGTACCCAATCCCGCTGTGACGGAGCGGAGCGGACGTTTCCGCTGATATAATACGCCGACGGCAAAGCCGTCGGCGTATATATGTTCCTTTTTTATTTATTTCTCTATATAAAATTTATTTATTTATTTCTCTATATAATATTTAATGTAGGTATAATTTATATATAAATTAGACTATATAATTTCCCTCACAATTTCGGTATCCCACCCACATAAAATAACGGTTTGTATTTTCCGGAACCCGACCCTACAACATATACATGTAAAATAAATAAACACCTGTGCCGACTGTGCCAACGCCAGAACCCGCTCACATCCCGAAGTGGGAACTTGGACATCCACAGCACCCAACACACTTGTATACACATGGTATGGCAAAACCTAGGTTTGGGTGGGGTTCCGACGCTCTGGGGCCCCGCTTCGGCGAAACCCTGAATCCGCTGGAAAAACCCTAACGTTTTCGTCTACCCCCATAGACGTGCGTCGAAAGGGGGTAGGCCGGTGGACTTTTTTGCTTGGTTGTGTTAGGTTAGGCCATAGGAAGGTGAGAAACCAAGGTCTACCCCAAATCAACACAAGATTCCATCCGGTTCGCCCGGAAGGCGAGTTTTGACCTTTAAGTGCAGAAACTCACTAGAGAGAAAGTGATGCCGGTGAACCCGCTCACATCCCGGAGTGGGAACTTGGACATTCACAGCACCCAACACACTTGTATACACATGGTATGGCAAAACCTAGGTTTGGGTGGGGTTCCGACGCTCTAGGGCCCCGCTTCGGCGAAACCCTGAATCCGCTGGAAAAACCCTAACGTTTTCGTCTACCCCCATAGACGTGCGTCGAAAGGGGGTAGGCCAGTGGACTTTTTTGCTTGGTTGTGTTAGTTTAGGCCATAGGAAGGTGAGAAACCAAGGTCTACCCCAAATCAACACAAGATTCCATCCGGTTCGCCCGGAAGGGGAGTTTTCACCTCTAAGTGCAGAAACTCACTAGAGAGAATGTGATGCCGGTGAACCCGCTCACATCCCGGAGTGGGAACTTGGACATTCACAGCACCCAACACACTTGTATACACATGGTATGGCAAAACCTAGGTTTGGGTGGGGTTCCGACGCTCTGGGGCCATAGGAAGGTGAGAAACCAAGGTCTACCCCAAATCAACAACTGCTAATGAAGGGTACATAGACGAATGACAACAAACTTGGGTACATGGACAAATGACAACAAACTTGGGTACATAGACGAATAACAACAAACTTGGGTACATAGACGAATGACAACAAAAACTTGGGTACATAGACGAATGATAACAAACTTTGGGTACATAGACGAATGACAACAAACTTGGGTACATAGACGAATGACAAAAAACCATTTTGTCCTAACCAATGATGTGGCTCAGGTTAGCCATACTCTTGCCTAGGCCTATAATACTCGTGGGTGTAGTCGTCGTAGTCGTCGTCGTCGCTGTCGTCGGACGGCCGTGATGTAGTCGTTCACGGGGGTTGTCGCCTGGACTGTAATTGAGGGTAGCGCAGGCGGGGGTTATCGCCGGCCGTGATGTAGTCCATGACCCTCTTGAGAGTCCGGCCGGCCCACCCCAGCCGACGGCCGGCCTGGTTGAAGTTCGAAGGACGCGGGCGGTCCTCCTCGTACCTGGCGAGCGCCTTCTCACGCCTTTCGATGAAGAAGGCGTCCCAAGTTGGGCGATAGTCTTGCTGCCAGCGGGAATCCATCCGCTGCTCCGGAGTGAGCTCGAGGTAGTAATGGTTCGTGATGGCTGCCCGGCGCGCCAAACCTTGAGGGACAGGAGGGACCGGCACGCCTCCGGTGCTCAGCCTCCAGCCGGCGGGGACGTTGTATCCGGGTGGGCAGGGTAGTTCGAGGCGCAAAGCGCCTCCGCCTCCGAGTATGTTAGAGTGGGTACAGTGGAAGCCATGGGAGAGTGATGAGGTTGCAGATATGAGTTTAGATGTGGTATGCCAATGGAGGCCATGAATACATATATATAGTGATAAATGGCGGGAAGAAGCACACGGATTGTGTGCTTCCTTCCAGCGCTTGTGAGCCGTAGGATCAGCGGTGTGTTTCTTTCGAGCGCTTGTGAGCCGTTGGATCAGCGGTGTGTGTTTCTTTTCAGGGCTTGTGAGCTGTAGTATGCCCAATCAGGAAGAAGCACACGGATCGTGTGTTTCCTTCCAGCACTTGTGAGCCGTTGGATCAGCGGTGTGTTTCTTTCAAGCGCTTGGGAACCGTTGGATCAGCGGTGTGTTTTCTTTTCAGGGCTTGTGAGCTGTAGTATGCCCAATCAGGAAGAAGCACACGGATCGTGTGCTTCCTTCCAGTGCTTGTGAGCCGTTGGATCAGCGGTGTGTTTCTTTCGAGCGCTTCTGAGCCGTTGGATTGGCGGTGTGTTTCTTTTCAGGGCTTGTGAGCTGTAGTATGCCCAAGCAGGAAGAAGCACACGGATCATGTGTTTCCTTCCAGCACTTGTGAGTCGTTGGATCAACGGTGTGTTTCTTTCGAGCGCTTGGGAACCGTTGGATCAGCGGTGTGTGTTTCTTTTCAGGGCTTGTGAGCTGTAGTATGCCCAATGAGGAAGAAGCACACGGATCGTGTGCTTCCTTCCAGCGCTTGTGAGCCGTTGGATCAGTGGTGTGTTTCTTTCGAGCGCTTCAGAGCCGTCGGATCAGCACTATCACGACCACTTCGTAAGCCATGCGACCCTATATATAGCCCACCTCCTCAGACAGGTTTCTCACTCACACAAAACTTTCCAGCGTCACTCGGAGAGGCATCTTTGGGCAACCAGCGGCAAGACGTCTCTGATGACCTACGACCGTTCCAAACGGTTGCAGATCATCAGAGATGTCTTGCCGGACAGTTGTAGATCATCAGAGACGTCTTACAAGTGGCCACTGGAGAAGGTAGGTAACTTCGATCTGACGTCGTCGAAAGGCATGAGTGATGCGGGAGGCTGCGTCGATGGTAGATGAATTTAAGTTGTGTTCTCGCTACTACCGATATTTTCTTCTCTGTGTAATATATGTTGTCAATGTGAAAAGTAGCCGAAAGGGGTAGCAAAAATGAAAAAATAGAAAATAATAGAAGAATTGAAAAAAAAATTAAAAAATTAAAAGAATAATTGATTTCTTTAAAAAAAAGCAAAACCATACGCCGACGGAGCCAAATCGGCCTGAAAGCTTCGCGCGCCTTCTCTCCAAAAATCCCCAACTAACCGCGCCGGCGACCCAATCCCTCCCCGCGACCCAATCCCTCCCCGCGCCGGCGACCCAATCCCTCCCCGCGCCGGCGACCTCCCCGAGCACTCCCCGCGCCGGCGACTTCCCTGAACCCTCCGGCGTCGCCAGCTCGCCAGCGGCAAAGCTGGCCACCGCCAAAGCCCGTTCCCGCCGGCGCCGCCAAAGCTAGGGTTTCTTTCCCCGCCGCCAAAGCTAGGGGTTCTTTCCCCGCCGGCGCCGCCAGCTCGCAGCACCGCTCCCGCCGGCGAGCGGGCCGTCCCCCACGGCCAACGTCCTCCCCGCTGCCAAGCTTCTCCCTGCCGTCCTCCCCGCGCCGGCGACCTCCCCGAGCACTCCCCGCGCGGCCCGACCACCTCCCTGCCGGAATCGCCGTCGAAGACAAGGTATGACACCGTCCCATTTCCTTGGTGAACTCGGGCACTAGCTAGGTTGATCCAGTTCAGGAATCCCGCTGCAACGCCCGGGTCGAAGACTAGCTAGGTTGATCCACAAGCTAGGTATCGCAAAACCACAATTAACCCAATTCAGGAATCCCGCTGCAACGCCCGGGTTATCAGAGCTTAATTACATGAATTTGAGATGAATTTTCCCCGACCTGATCTATGTCTAGGAGTATCATTTAATGTATCTAAGTGGAAATGGGAGGCTCCAGGAATGATGCGAGACCGACTGATGATAATTACATGAATTTGAGATGAATTTGATTGTTGATTATGCTTAAAAGTTTACCCTTTCTCAATGCAGGTGATTGACCAAGATGAGCCAAGGCAAGGAATCATCGGCCTCCTTGCTGAAGAAGATACGCCAGAAGAAAGTTACTAAAAGTGGAAGAGAACCTATTCCGAACCCGCGTTACCTATCTGACAGTGGTGAGAGTAGAGGTGATGCAATTATTAATTTGTTCATGTCTTTATCCTTAATTGTGCACCCTTTCTCAATGCAGGTGAGGGTGGAGATGCTGGAGGAGGGGGAGGTGCGGATGCTGCAGTTCCTCCGAGGGGACGAGGTGCAGGACGAGGACGAGGGCGAGGTGGAGGACGAGGGCGAGGTGAGGGAGGACGAGGGCGAGGTGGGGCCGACGTGTCTTTGGACATACCCTCTGCTTCTGTCGACGAGGGTTCGGAGGAGACGGGCCCCTCCACGGACGTGGGGACGGGCCCCTCCACGGACTTGGAGGCGGGGCCCTCCGTGCTGCCGAAGAAGCCAAGGATTCGAGGGGAATCCCAGGTCCCTGATGAGGACAAGGAACCTGCTACCGAGGAGGAGAAGATCCTCATTACGCCTAATGGGAAAGAGTAAGTGACTATATATACTAATTTTGAACATGGTAACTTCATTGTGGTCAGGACAATTTGACATGTACTAATGTTTAATTATTGTGCAGCAACTGGATACATCCTGCGGGAGCCCGTGTGCCTAACACCCTGATTGGACCTTTGATTAGGAAGTTTTGGCCAGGCTTGTACAGTACCGTCCCCAACGGCGCGCCGAAGCTAGCCACCCATTGGGTAGACTATCAGGCCGCCAATTACGCGAGCGGCGGGAAATGTTCTGACGCCGTGATCAACAAGTTTTGGGTAAGTTAAACTTTTCGAATTTCGTTCATACTTGATGTCCCCACCATGCTCTCACAATTTGTTTTTGTGCATGATTAAAGATGTTCTATAGGGTACTTCCTGAGCAGCGGGGCGATGCGGACAAGACTTTGGAGGGGGCTTGTAGGAAGTTGACACGACAGCAGTTCTACAATGCAAAGCTTGCCATGATCAATCATTTTAGTACTGAGACGTTAGGCAAGACGGCGGTGAAGCATGAGATTGTGGAGAACCCACTTGAGGTGACCGTAGATGACTACATGGCGGTAAGTAGATTGTTAATGAGATTACATGTTGCTGCTAAGTTGCAATTGCATTATCCGTTCTTCACATGAGTATTGTTTTTTCAGTTTAAGCCCTCATGGGCCTATGGCAAGGATGACGCGTGGAGGGCGTTGGTGTCTAGGTGGGCTGGGGAGGACCCCGCGTTCAAGGCCTTGAGCGAGCGAAACAAGTTAAACCGCGGGAGCGGGGGGACACATCGTGCGGGTGCCCGCAACCATGATCGCTTCAAGGCAAAGCTGGTATATATATACATGAAACAATCTTCATTTATTTCCCCTCATGTTCCTACTTGATACGCATGACACTTCTTTGGCATTGCAGGAGGCCGATCTCGGGGAGCCTCTTACGCACAGGCAAGCATGGGAGAGGATGAAGATGAAGAAGCCCAATTTTTCTGAGCCTCAGCCCTCGCAGCCCGATTACTTCGGCACTGCCAAGGAGGGGCTAAAGGCATACGTCGAGACGTTCAAGGGTATAAATCCGGAGGTGGACAACCCTCTTGAGCATGACATCGACGAGAGAGCGGTGGTCCTTGCCGGGAACGGTTGGGAGCATAGCCATCCTCTCATGCTTAGTGCGGTACTCACGCGTACTCCTGAGTTGGGCCTCTCGCGTGTCAAGGCTACCCTCACCGCCGACGACCCTCCCGTCCTGCCTCGTCGGCCTTCCCGAGCTCGCCCCGATGTAAGTTTTTCTCAATTTCATTCTCTTTCCGACATTCGTTCCTAGCTAAGTGGCTAAGTTGACGAGATGCGTTCCCTTTTAAAACTGTAGGCTGATTTCGAGGCGGCCTTCGATGCCGCTTACGCAAGCTATGAGAGAGAGTATCAGTTGTGGGTACAGAGGAGCCAGGAGTATGAGGAGTGGGCAGAGTTGAGGGATGCTGTAAGTTTCAACTTTTATATTTGTAAAATATGACAAGTCTCATTTCCTCAGTTTGAACCTTCTTTTTCTACAACTCCTGACATCTAAACTATCTTGTAGGCTGACGAGAAGTTTCATGCCACTGGAGAGCGATCGCAGCTGCCTACGCGTGCACCTAGGCCGGGGATCATGCCCGTCGGCCCAACGAGGGAGTCGGTCGCTCGCACATACAAGCCAGCGACTCCGGTAAGTTATTTGCCAAACAAGTTGTTACCGCCATGCTGTGCTTTCCAAGTTGCTAACTTGGACTCAAAACATGTAGGGATCGGAATACTCGAGGACTGCACCCTTTGGTCGTGCTTCCGCCTCGCCGACTTCGACGCGCGCGCTCGTGGAGCATGGCACTGGTGGTGCCTCGCCGAGTTCGTCGCGTGAGACCACACCATCCCGTGCCTCGCCGGATTCCTTGTGTGGTTCGACTGGCCCACGCGGTCGGTCGCCTATTCTCACGCTGTCAGAAATGGATACCTCGGTCTCTCGGGAGGTGTAGGATGTGTTCGGGTGTAGCGTGTGTGAATTCGAACTATGTTTGTGTCATTTTTGAGTTTGGATGAATTTGAATCATGTTTGTGTCATTTGGATATGTATGTGATGTTTTATTTGATATTTCTGTGATGTTTTATAATTTGTGCAATTTTAATTGTATTTAAAATGCGCAAGAAACCAGCAGCAAAAAGTTTCAGAAACTGAAAATATGGTCTAACATATGCCGACGGCATGTGGGGACGCACAGGATGGCGCCACGTCGACGCGGAGGACCATATGGTCATGCCTACGCCGACGGCATTGTCGTCGGCGTCAGACTCCTCCCAGACGCACCAGATCAGCACACGTGGCAGCCTAGGCCGACGGCACTGCCGTCGGCGTATAGGTGGAGCAGACGGAGACGTTCGACGTCCGTTTTGTGGGTCCCACTGCATCATCGCCGACGGCGACAGATAGGCCGACGGCAGTTTTCATACACCGACGCCGATACACCGACGGCGGCCGTCGGCGTTTTGACGATTTCCTGTAGTGAGTATGGCTAATTGTACTGCTAATTGTTTAGTGCGCGCCAATCCCAATGTTGTATCCAACCCTCGGGTAACTACACATTTCCGTAACATTCACGTGTATTCCTTTACTAGATGACCCGTTGCGCGACTACGCAACGCCGGATGCAACTACCACATTGATGGCACATTCTATTCGTTGGTGAAAACTAATTAATTTTTTCCATGACGCAAGTGGGGAAAATGGGACTGAATATGAACCATAATATGTTGTTGTATGCTGGTTGTGTGTGCTTTGCATGTATGTCGTTGTCCGTGACTGGAATTCACTGCCCAGTGGTTAGTATTGGTAGCAAAATAGGAAAATGGGAACATCCGCACTAATTTTTCTAGCGCTAAGCTATACAGTTGCTGTGATAATTTAACTAAAATAATGTCAATTTGAGCATGAAGAACGAGAGAATAAGTTTTAGACAAGCACACACCACACGTAAATTGACATCAACGTATGATCCATAAATTTATATTTCTCATTAAATGAAGTGAGACAATAACCCAAGACGTCAAATTGAATGAAGTAATACATTGCTAATTATAAAAATACAACTGAGCAAGCCCAGTCAAAATGGCAACTTTGCCTGCAGCAATCTTACGACAAAGAGAACACATAAAAACAGGAGAGCAAGTTACGAAGTGTGTGGGTGACATATAGGAGAGAACAACACCATTTTTGAGATATTCCAAATAAAACAATTATCATAAAATTATTGATTAAAATAACAGAACGGACATGCTGGTAACTTGATTGATTTAAAGAACAAAACAGACATCCAGATGTATATACATTACAACCGTAAAATGTATTATCAAGACACATTCATTGAAGCAGCAACTCCTTAGCTCCACTTTCAGCAAGCTTGATCATCAGAACTCCCAGCATTTCCCAAGCAACATGTAGCGGACGGTCTTGTTGAATTCACCAACATAGGAAAGGCCAAGATCTGACAGAGCTCCAGGTCCCATATAAAATGCAAACCTCCAGAGTTTGGTGCATCCTCTCAGCAAAGCACGAACCCCATTGTCAAGGGGCAACGGTTATAAGCAGTTCTCTATCAAGCAGGACAAGTCGGGAAGTCATAAAGGTTTTTGATGTACCTGCCGATGGTTTCTAGAGCTGCGTTTGTAATGTCAGACACATGCACCTCCCAGTAATGCAAACAACGGCATCCTTCAGCTACAGCCATCAATCCCACCTGTGTGACTCAAACTGTTCATCCTCAAGACCTCTTTGGTCATCATCTCCGCCCTCTACTCTTAGTCTATGTAATTTCTTGCAGGTCTGTGCAGCAACTTCTAATCCTCGATCTCCAATGACATCTCTCACCTGTTATTTTCACAAGGAAACAAAATTATAATTAAACAACACGTTCGAGGTAGCTTATGAAACCTCCAAACAGGAAATATAGCAAAAAAGAAGAAGTTGATAATCTACCAAGAAATACACCTCGAACTTCTAAGTTTGGACAGCGTTGGACTATTTGACAGGTTTCCTCTGGTAAGGAATGTAAATTGAAGGTCTAGCTTCTTGAGTGCAGCGCCATATGGAAATAGTACCTGCAGCTCATTTGTTCCCATGTAGAGCACACTATAGGCAGGTAGTCTTCTTCATCTGAAAAACATGCAGTACTATTCTATTCTAGCTTCCACATATTCTCTTATGTCTCGAATATATGCATACCATTATAATTTAGGCTGTGTTAACAAGAGAGAAGAACTTGGTGGAAATACATGATGAGAAAATATCTTATATACAATACATGTGTAATATCATATTCTCTGGATATAATATAACCTAGTGGAAATTTCAGAAGCATAAAGAAGATATATAATTTTACATGGGTGGAGAATTTACCAGAGGAAAATGTTGCACAATTAAAAAGCCAATGCCGATAAGAATTACCCTGCTATCTTAGGAAATGTTACGACAACAAAGAAGGCAATGGCGATCCCTTATAACCCACGGCACAAACACCTTTGACTTCCAAATCAGTCACATCATCGCCCCAAAGATAGTCTAATCTCATGGCCCCTACAAATTAAATTTAGAGAAAACATGTTAATTAGCCACAGAAACCATGGGCGCATATAGCATATAGAAAGGAAACCAAAGAGCAACTTTAATACTGACAACAAAGCATGTATATAGATGACATACTGGTCTATCTACCAATACTTTCTTATCTTTAAAAAACTAACTGAGAACAGGAATACCATGCACTGTTCTAGGTTTATAAACCATTAGTACAACTGGAGATGGAAATTAACCAATTGAGTCTGAAGAAAAGTTTAATGCTAAAGATATTAAATACAGTTTTTCCAATAAATCGGCGAGTGGGAAATACCAGTTTCTTCTCTATTCTAGATTGTAAATCTCATTTATGGTGTAAATCTAAGAAGGGTAAATACAGTCCTTGAAACTCGCTGGCTTTCATATAATGGAATCCATAGAACACTCAAGAATTGTGCGCCACCAAAACGAAAATATTATCTGTTGAGTAGGAAAGATAATCAGGTCAATTACACAAGCCCAACATTTGTTCGTTGTGTGAAACAAGCTAAGCATTTGTTCCTACCAGGAAGAAAAATAAGGTACAGTAACCAACACTAGTGCTTACCAGAATGACAAAGATCAAATGAAAACAAGGCAAGCTGACCATATGTTCTAATCAATATGCAGTAAGACAATGCAAGACAAATGTTGGTGCACCACCAAATCATCTCCAGGAGCGTGAAGCACCTGCCGCCGGCCAGGATCCAGGCCGGTGGAGCTCTTGACGCCGGCCTGCTCATGCTCCTGCAGCTTCTCCCCTGCCACCGGCTTGCTGCTGTAGCTTCTCCCCTGCCGCCGTCGTCAATCGTCGTTGCGTGACACCTCCCCGAGCCAGTCCAAGCATACCAGGAGCAATTATCCCTAAACTTCTGTATATTAATTCCATTTGTAACAAAAGAGTCTCTAATCCAACTTACTTTTCAAAGATACATAGACAACCAGTTCACCTAAACACCAACACAATAACACCACTGGACACATTCAATGCACTCCAGCTGGTGCCAATAATAACAAATTTAAGCGAGAACAATACACAAGTTTCAGTAATCTGAAATTGAATCCAACTGAGATCAATACAGAGATTATTGGACCGACAGACATATAAAGAATAAAATGAGGCCGCTGACTATGTGATCCTAAGCATTACATGTAGTCTAGAAGCAGAGTTCTTCGAAATTTCAGGGAACTTGATAGGCTTATGGAAGAAGAAGTAAATTAGATCGCTAATGCACTTACCAAAGGCAGAGGCGTGGTCGCGGAGTGGTCAGCCGTCTCTGTCGTCGACTCTGACTGAATCGCCTTTGAGCTTTTGGGATCGAGCACTGCTCCACCCATCGCCTCTGTCTGAATCACTCCACAGAAATTATGCAAAAAATGCTTCAGGCTAATGCAGCCCATCTGTAAGGTTCTCGAAGCCTGTTCGCAGATAGAAGAGAAGATCAAGCTTCAGTTATCAAAGAATTAAGCACGAAAGAAGAACAATAAATGAACTAGGATGCAAAGATCATGCAGACGTTTATATATCCAACACTAAACATGTCCTGTATCAAAAAGGTTGCAGAACTTTTTGTATATCGAATATTACACCTGTCCTATATCCAACATTATATCATGTACACTAACAAAGCCAAGCTAAGTAAAACTTCAGAGGGGTACAGAAAGAAAGTTGTGTTCGAAAATATTCAAGCAATATTCCTTTCTTAACTTTTGCTTTCCTCTTGGGTCCTTGTAGAGCACACATATCCATCTCATATCAATCAACTTGGTGGAAAATGTAAAAAGCCCATTCTGATAGAAGTAAGGCATACATGAACTAATGGCAGGAAAAATCCCCTCTTATCATAAGAGCATTAAAAATTGTACTTCCTAGAAATTTAGTATTACTTGAAAACCATCACTTATAGCAATTTCAGTTCACTGAAGGTTCTGTCACTTGAGCTAGGCCCAGAAATTGACCTTGCATTTGCATTTTTTAACTTACACGTGCCCATTACTATTAGCTCAGTCAACTCAAATTGCACATAGCTACTCAAATTTCAAATATAGTTTAGTTGATAATTACCACATCATTATACAAAAAACATATGACAAGATAAAGGATCAAATCCGTAACTGGGTCAATCGGCAAACCTCTATGCAGTTCACAAATGGATCAAATCTGAAGGTGGAATTATCTGGTATACATAGCACAAACATTGAGAAAATAAGGTTTCGTCTAATCATTGAATTAAGTGGGAATATACCTGCACAATAGACAAACAAACATCAGCGCAATTCTTAAATGGTAAATACAATCTAAAGTTGAAACCACAAAAAAAGATCGACTGAAACAAATAATAACTCATAACCAGGCTAAAAGACAATATGTTTCCCATCTCTTTTGCTTACGGAACGACAAACATGAATGTGAGCTAGCAATATTAGCATATTAAGAAATAGATGACCACAGACAATGACATGCCATGATCATCTCATTCTCTAGGAAGTCAGATAATGCACTACAAAACCTACTTTGACTGACAGCATAGAACTAAAACCATTGTGAAAAACCTAAGAAATACATGGTTGACACTTGACAGACTATAACAAAAGAAGGACATAAGCATGTACTGAAAGCCATGATAATATGAAAATAAGAGAATCCATCTGATGCGAGACGTGTGCTGCTGTAGAAATTGCATCATAGGAAGGCAACCGACACGTGTAAAATAGGGAAAGCAAAGACACACAGACCTGCAAGATAATGAACTCCTCGAACGAATTTACTACTAAATTCCTGTGTGTACGCTTTTCTGCTCAACCTAAGGACATATGAACCACACTGCAAAAAGAGTATGATCAAGACAAACATCACACGACGGTCAGAAAAATCAACCATGTAATCGAGCTGAGAAAATCAGAGGGGTAAACACGGTGGGGAGAAGCAACCATCTGGCCGAGAGAAAGGCGACAAACCTCAACGAAAGCGGTGACTGACCACCACAATGCCCAGTCTACTGTAAACATGGTGGGGAGAAGCAGTCACGTTTGAAGACAAGGTTTTACCTCGGATGAAGGACTGAAGGTTCTTTTTTCCTTAATTGGTTGGAATAATTTTCCTTCAATGTTCATGTACGGAGCTGCGAGCAGACCATGCAGATGCTCTCCCTGAATCTGCATTTCCATTGTTATGCCACCTGAATCTGCATTTCCATTGTTACGCCAATGCAATTAGAAGCATGATATATAGGCAATGTAACAGACCAATTCTTTGATGTTCTTATTTTTTGAACCAATATATTCTCATGCTTCAGTCGTACGCAAGTAACATGAATAGAGAAGTATATTAAGTATGGTGCACAAGTGCATGCTGTTTTTTTCGAACAGCCCTATAAATAAATAAGCCAACCAAGCTGTCCACAACCACTGCGCAACTGCCGGAAGCAGGACCGTATTGCTGCCATAGACTAATGAGAATAAAAAGGACTCCACATCATAAGTTATCCTAAAATCACCTCTTTGCAAAATAAAAAGGGAGATTGTGTATTGACACAACTCGAGCAATAATATTACAGCAGTAGAAAAATAGGGAAGCTAATGCTGCCATGAAACTGAACCTGGGTGCAAACAAACTGGGGATTTATCTCAGTGAGAGCAAATCTACATTGAATTGATATTTTCCACTATACAGAGACATTGAATTGTTATGAAAGATAATCACCAGAGAAAAAAGAATGACTGAAAATAGATGTAACTGTGATTGTAGCTCAGCTTAGCTATTGTTTGTGACTACCAACTGCTAATGCAAACGCAAGTAAACAACAGGAACTGGATATGTATTGCATCATAATAACAGAAGTGAATGTAACTTAGAGGAACATGATAATAGCACCATATCAAGCTGTATCAGTAGTCGCCTTGACCTCTGTCGCCCAAGCATACGTAAGCACACCCAGATTTTGCTTCAAGACAACAGTCATACTGGATACTTCAGTTAGATGGTTGCCCAAGAAGAACAATAAGCTCGTTCGAAACCGGGTCTTGCACGAAGCACATGGTCCATGTAGGCGGCAACTTACTACATTTGAGCTTCCTGGCTATAAAGTTTGGAAACAACTCCATCAGCACATTGCATAGATATTAAGATATAATCATTGAAACAAACATTCTATGTGTAATTCTAAAATATGATATACCCAAACAAAGATTAAGGTGAAGAAGATGCGGTCAAATAGTTTCTGGTACATGCGTAACCTACATGACCTTACCAATGTTGCAGCAAGAAAATAAAGCAGCCAGGCTGCGACCAACTGAATGCATGGATAATTTTACATTTCCAGTCAGGCTATTGTCCTAGTGCGAATGCCAACATTCAGATGGTCTCGACTTCTCAATTGGGTCATCTTTTTCCTCGGCAACAGTTAGATATGCAGCTCATCTTGTTCTTCTAATTTACGAAAATATAAGAAAATGTAGTTTACATATATCTTCACATATTAATTGTTTTGTTTGTCATGTAGGAATTAGGCTACCGTTTTTCAGTGTGGAACTACAACTAAATGGAAAATAGTGTCCTATTATAAGATCATATGCAAATATGGATAATTCCATGTTTCAGGAGACAATATGAAAATATATCTAGATCCTAACAAACAAATCAAGTGGCCTAGAGATGACGAAACCGGGCATTAGGTCATTAATCACCAATTTCTTGCATCATTCACAATGGACAATACGTGGTACTCTTTTGTTAATAATATCATGATACTATAATTCTTTCAATATTGTAAGAAGTGTGCACGGCAATTATTGATCTATTCATTCATCTCATCTGTCTCTGATGAAATAATCAGGATCAGTAATTTGAACTTCTACATTCTAGTCTGATCCTCAATAAGCAAAATCCAAAAACACCCTTCTAACTACAGTAGAGAGTTGACATAAGTTCTAACCATTCAATTACTTGCAACAGTGCAGTTGGCATGCTGAATTAAAACAGTAACCAATAGTTTTTGACGGCCATTCGTCTCCTTGATCCCTAGCCTTGCCTGGTTTGATAATAGTCACCGAGCCGCCACCGCTGTAGACTGATCTACGGCGGCCGCGGGAGACTGATCCTGCTGCTGCAGCGGTCGCGTGTACGATGATGTCCATGTGCAGCAGCTCACCAGCGACCTTGGCCGTGTGGTGTCCTTCCCAAAGAGCACATTGTAGAACCCCATCACTCGAGCACGCTGCCCATGTGTACCTTCTCTGCCAGCAGACAGTAAGAATAGAATTAAACCACACATTTCAGCAAAAGCAAGATAAAAAGAGCATAAGAGAAATTAGGAGCTCAATACTTATGTACATTACAGTGAGAGGATAATTTTACCATTACGTTTGATTTAACAACCTAGAGAATTACAAAGCTTGATGATATTGGATGGTTGTGAGTGGATTTAGCGTAGCTTGCAGCCTTGCAGGTATAGAAGTGATGCAGAATATAAGCACTCGAACATAAAATGCTCTGGAGTACTTTATTAGGGCACTTAACTCGTTCCTTCCATCAAGAGGGTGCACATCAAAGAGGACAGTGGCTGTGTTGATAGCTGAACCTGAGAAAGCTCAGAGACACCAAGATTAGCAGAAACATAAAAGATACATTAACACTCTCCTACATATAAAAAAACACAATTTGTGCATCTACAAAAAATTGTAATTTCGATTTCCATATCTGTTTTTTTATCTCAAGCAACGAAACAAGCATGAAAAGGGGAAGCAAATAGAGAATAGTTCTAAACTCAGCCTGATATAGCAAACTTACTTGCAGGTCGACTAATGGCCATTAACAGACCCCCAAAAATTGAAATCCATCAGGAATCACGCAAACATTATGTCAAATGTCACATACAATTAAGTTTTTCAATCAAATCATAAACTATATAAAACAATGTTCAGCGGGAGGAGGATGAGAAGTGAAATTAGCAACCTGTGTGGCAGGGGTGACCTGTGCGGCCAAATGAAAGGCCATGATCAATACATTATGAGCTGAGTGTCGCTCATCAGCATGGATATGAATGGAAAAGGTTGCCTAAGCCTTAATAGCAGTGAAAACAAATTAATCCAGGATGTCATTTCATAATCTTGAGAAAACAGAGGAATGAAAAGGTCCAGCCTCCCGACGGCCTGTCCCAAATTATTCCAGAATAACAAATCTCAAATCAGCTCCAAAATGCAGAAAAACAGGAGTAACTCCAAAATATTCAGCATTTGATCACCGAACACTAACCAAAAAAAAATCTCCATTCGAGAAACAAGAGAACCGAAATTCTAAAGCCAGAATGATATTAATGCGCTCTAAAAAGAAGTAACTAACATGGAAAGGGGAAAAGATAAGAATATCCTTTAACTGAACATGATGGCACATACGAGAGATTTTGATAGATCCAAAATACTTCCATTTTCAAAAATAAGAACATCCTTTAACTCAACACTAATTATGGAGCATAATTAAAAGGCTCAGTATATTTCCAATAGGAACTCACCTTTAATATTTCTCGGTATTTCTTTGGTACACATTATAAGCCTTAGATCAGAATCCCAAAGCACATGATACATCTTGCACAAACTATTCTGCGTAGTTCAAATCAACCTGCACAAGAAGCACTGGTGCATTTTATTCTTCAGAAACACAACTTTTGATAAAAACATGGCAAAATATTTACGAAAATTGTAACATGTACTTGTATTAAGGATGTATATGATTAATAAGAGAAAGGTAGTGGTTTTTTTTTGTAAGAAAGTAAACAGAGAGATCTTTTATCCATATAGTTCATTCAATCCTTGATCATGGGAGCACAAAGTTGACAAAATATAATAATGTTAGCATGCATGCTCACATTTTATTCTCTTTTGGGCATTCCTTAGGCATCAACAGAGAGATCTTTTATCCATATAGTTCATTCAATTCTTGGATTATCGGAGCACTGCGCTGACCAAATATAATAATGTTAGCATGCACACTCACGTTCTATTCTCTTCTGGGCATTCCTTAGGCATAAAAAAACCTAACACTAAGACAGGGAATGAACTCACTGGGGATAGGGGCTGTGCTGGTGCAGCGCCGTCGCAACATGTCCATCGCTTATGATTCCATCACTTCTTTTAACACCTACAACAAAGACTACAAACCATAAGTACACAGTCTAGACGTGATGACCAATAAAACGCAAGTACAACAAAAAATCAAACCTATTAATTTGTAACCAGAACATGAGTAAAACATAAAGAATAACTCCAAATAAAAGTATACTTGTGGCTGAATAAATCCCAATGGTAAAAGTCCAGCATACAATGAACACTTCAGTACTGTAAAGCAAGCTAGAAATAAACAATGAACACTTCAATAAAGAAAAATTATTGAGCAAACACCAGAGAAAAATAAGACATGTCTTCTACTGCAGGATTTTTGTCAAACACGCATAGACAAGACAAATCCTGCATAAACAAAGATGAGGATATGCGGGGATTAGAGAGGGGGAAGGAGAAAGAGAGGGAGGAAGGTACATACCTGTAGGTGAGGAAGATGGCAGTGGCGGCATGGCCTCTGACGGGAGGGCTGCTTCTCTGCAGTTTCTTCCTCGCCACCTCCATCTCCGCGGCTCGAGCACCTCCTCCCGATTCAAACTGCGATTATTGAGGACAGAATGAGGGGTAGAGGGGATGCGGTCTGGAGGAGAAGGGGCGTGACACGGCAGACTGGGGCCGAGGAAGATGACGGCGCTGCCATGGGGTGGAAGAAGGAGAGAGGAAGCACTCGTAGAGAGAAGAGGATTTTGAGGTAGGGGAATAGCAATACCAGCAGCTCTGCAGCTTGAGGGGGCGGGAGAGACGAGAGGAGGCGAGCAGAGAGAGGACCCCGGCGCCACTCCTGCCGGCGCCCGGCCATCTCCCACCGCCAGACCTCATCCCCGCGGTTCCAGATCGATATATCCCCGCCGCCCGAATCCGAGATGACCCCTTCCCTCCCGGATCTCACCAGCAGCGGCGCCTCGTGCTCCTCCTACTGAGCAATGAGGAGAACGCAACGGCGGCCTTAACGCCGAGAAGAAGGGAGTGGGGCGGAGGAGGCGCGTGGCGGTGGGGGATCGGGGAGGAGAGGGGATTGGATGAGAGAGGACGCGACGCAACTGGTCAAGAAAGTCTCCTCGGCTGCGCGCGCACAGTAAAACGCCCCTTCACCGTGGCGAACAGACAAGCCTCCTCGGTTGCGCGCGCACGAACGAGCGGCTGATGACACGGGCCAGAAAAAATTGGTCCCATCTGTCATTGGATGTGCCCCTCGGTCAAATAGTGAGAATCGGTTTCACCACATCTGACGGCTGGAGGTGAAACAGCAGCACGATTTACCGCATCGGACGCATGGAAATCACCGGGAGGGGCAGATGGGGGCAACGGGCGGGTAGACTTCGGGCCTTTATAGAAGTAATATAGGGCAAGCACGTACCTTACATTGGATGGAGTACGGAAAACTAGCATCACACATAATGCAACTAGAGAAGTTGTGACCTTAAAACTGTCGATGGATATTTATTCTGTAACATATTCTATATACTTCTGTCCGATACATGCCAGCGGTAAATGGTAACCTTTTTTTTACTCCGGGAACTGGTAACCGGAAAGACTTCTTTCAAATAGCAAGTCATGGAGCTGCAGCAGGTGGGCCGCAACCGTAGATTGGCCTACATCCGCGGCCGGTGTAATGCTGGCCTCTAGGGACAGTCGGGGTGCTTCCTGGGTTCAGTGGATTGCCTGATATGCCTCCAGAAGCTACGACTTCTTTCATAGCTCTCCCTGTATCACGAATGGCCAATGGTAAAAATAGGTACTGCACAGTTAGTATTGGACACAATGCTTCAGGTAGACAGTAGCGCGTGCATTCGCACGGGTTACTGGCTAATTGGATCTAGAGTAGTTTGCAATGCAAGGAAAAATACTAATGGAACTGGCATGCATGGAAATACAGTAACTGGATTAAATCAAGCAAACGAAAGAAGTGTACTTTACCTCCCTGTACGAAGACGGTCTGGAAAGCACAGATGAGCATGAAAGCCATCACGACCAGCGTGCGAAAAGACAGAGCATTTCGCTGCGTCCTCATCTCTGAATTTCTTATCTGCTTCTCACTTGCTATGCTGCGGCTGCTGCACTCCGGGTTGTGTACCTTTGTGTTGGGGTAAAGCTTCTATATAGACCATTCGACTAGACGAGAGGCACAACTTCCATGTCATCCATGCGTCAAGTTCCACCAAGGGACTTGGGCGTTGACGTGAGTCAACGGTGACCCTTTTACTGGCCTCTTTCTGGAATTTTGGGGCAAAAAGTTGGCACCTTGCTAGTTAGTCGCCAATTATTCCAAGGCACGATTTGCCACTTTGCCTAGTTAGTCTTCATGTTTTCCAGGCTTGTTGATAAGACCACCAATTGGAGACTGGAGTAAGTAAATATGTGGTTGTCGTTTTTGGTATCAGCATTCTGGGGTGTGGACTAACTTTCAGTAAAATCCATGCATGCACCATAAGGCATTAACGAGACGAGGAGGGATTACCACGCAGAAATTAAAACTACCAGTGTGTGTGGCTACAGAAGAACTAAAGTACGTACTCCGTAGTACAAATTTAGGATTGATCAAAATCCTATCTACTTACTGAATACTGATGGAGTGCATGTGCCGGCTGGAAGCGCGACCTACCTGCTGCTGATTAGCAACGGGGCCCCCTTCGGTCTCAATGCAAAGCTCTTGCGATGCCCACCTACTGAAGCTGTTCAAGCACACCAGAGGAGGAAATCTGCTGACCTGAGGAGCAAACGTTGCATGGAGTATTTCTTCGGTCTCAATGCAAAGCTCTTGCGATGCCCACCTCGGACCATACACCGCTATTACTCACCATAATACTCTGGGAATCAAGCAACAAGGGAACAAGGGAAATGGTCCAGACGATAGCGCTCGCAAATGCTGATAGGTTCGAACATAAACATTGACATCCAATAGGGTACATTGATGCCATCGACGAATGGAGAACTCTGACGGACACTGAGTTTGTATTCAGAAATTACTGCACCATCAGATCAACCGTGCTGATGCACTGAAGTGGAGGCGCCGCGCCAAAAATCAAATGTTGTTAGCTTGGCGATGAGAACACCAGGTTCTTCCACACCATGGCCCATACAGATACCGTTAGAACAAAATTCAGTTCCTTTAGATTTTGTACTACGAAGGTATTAACATAGAATAGTAATGACGCATCACGTCAACCTCGTCGGAAAGGATGTCGAGCGCGGTGAAGCCGAGCCCCTCGCTGGGGCGGCGGACTCACCCTCAGGGTGACCGGGGAGGTCAGCAGTCAGCTATCTCGATTTGAGACACGAAACACGCAACCCCTAACTGGCGCGCTGTTATGATATTTTTCCGAGGATCATTTTGTGTTCGGAGAGCCATGCAGGCTCAAAGATCGGAATGGTAAAACACTGGAGACAATGTTTTATAGGGCCCCGACGAACAGTGTCCGGTAATAGCCATACTTCCTGTTTGTAGCGACTTAGATTATTTGTTGTATGCTCTCACGATTTCGAGATAAAACTCGATGTCATCTATAGTAGAATGAATTGTGTTGAAGCGTGAAGAAACCGAGATAGTAGTAGATTAAAAGTAGCAGGAGAGTGGAGATTTTCAAATTAACTCTTTATTATGTAGTGGGTTCCATTTTAAAAATGTTTGACATCGCCTACGTGGTGAGACAATTGAAAGGTTGGAAGTGAGGTCCGTGGCAAATTTTGTGTCGTATACACCGTGGGTCTCCGTTTGTCCCCACCCCCAATTACTCAAGAAGAGTCACACTCAGTGACACACTTAGCTTACCAGTCCATGTCGATCGTGTCATCGTGATCCAACGTTTACACGGAACCGCACAATCTCCACAGGCGAAACAAGATAAGCAGGTTCCATCTTCCATCATGACGACTCTGCTCAAGACATGTCATGGCAATCGCCGTCGTCCCCGAAAGCCAGGAACGGCGCCACTACAGAGGCCGTATCACCGCCTTCGTCGTGGTCTCCTGCATCACCGCCGGCATGGGCGGCGTCATGTTTGGATACGACATCGGAGTCTCTGGTACCCACATCACACAAGCATCCATGATCGGCGTGCCTGTCTCGATTAACCAATGTTACATCAGTACGTGCGTCGGTAAGCGCAGGTGGCGTGTCGTCCATGGACGCTTTCCTGCGGAGGTTCTTCCCGGAGGTGTACCAGCAGATGAAGAGCAACACGCGCGTTAGCAACTACTGCCGGTTCAACAGCCAGCTGCTCACCGCCTTCACGTCCTCGCTCTACATCTCTGGCCTTGTGACCACGTTCCTCGCCTCTTCCGTCACCGCCAGATACGGCCGCCGCGCGTCCATGATCGTCGCTGGCGCTGCAGTTATTGCCGGCGCCACTGTTGGAGGATCATCCGTGGATCTCTCGATGGTGATCCTTGGCCGGGTCCTGCTCGGCGTCGGTCTGGGATTCGGTAATCAGGTCCGTCAAATCACAGGATCATGGCGGTCGTTACGTTTTCCTTCATCATCAGTTCGATGTCCCCTGAATAAATCATGGTGAAACTGATCAGGCCGTGCCTCTGTACCTGTCGGAAATGGCTCCGCCATCGCGTCGAGGAGGGTTCAGCAACGGCTTCCAGCTCTGTGTCGGCCTCGGGTCCCTCACCGCGCAGCTGGTCAACTTCGGCGCGGAAACGATCAAAGGCGGCTGGGGATGGCGGGTGTCGCTCGCCGTGGCCGCCGTCCCGGCTGGCCTGCTCACGTTCGGCGCGCTATTCCTACCGGAAACGCCCAACAGCCTCGTCCAGCAAGGTAAAGACCACCACCGAGTCAGAGTGCTACTGAGAAAGATCCGAGGCACTGACATCGTCGAGGACGAGCTGGACGACATCGTCGAGGCAGATAGATCGAACAAGGCCACTACCAGGAGCGGCCTGCAGATGATCGTCTTCCAGCGGCGGTACCGCCCTCAGTTGGTCATGGCCGTCATGATCCCGTTCTTCCAGCAGATGACGGGGATCAACGCCATCGCGTTCTACGCGCCGGTACTGCTGCGCACCATTGGCATGGGGGAGAGCGCGGCGCTGCTGTCGGTGGTCGCCAAGCAGACGATCGGGGTCGGGGCGACGCTCGTGTCGATGTACGTCGTGGATCGGTTTGGCCGTCGGACTCTGTTCCTGGTCGGGGGCGCCCAGATGCTGGTGTCGCAGCTCATGATCGGCGGCTTCATGGCCTCCCAGCTCGGTGACCACGGCGAGGTCAGCAAGGGGTATGCGCTCGTGCTCATTGCCCTCATCGCCGTGTACCAGGCCGGGTTCGGATGGTCGTGGGGACCGCTGGGGTGGCTGGTGCCCAGCGAGATCTTCCCACTGGAGGTGCGGTCGGCGGGGCAGGGCATCGCGGTGGCCGTCAACTTCCTGCTCACCACGTTCGTGGCGCAGTCGTTCCTGGCCATGCTGTGCGCCATGAAGGCCGGCATCTTCTTCTTCTTCGCGGCCTGGCTCGTGGTCATGACCGCCTTCATCTACCTCCTGCTACCGGAGACCAAGGGCCTGCCCATCGAGCAGATCGGAGAGCTCTGGGGGGAGCACTGGTTCTGGAAAAGGTTCGTCGGTTCAGATAACCGAGAAACTCTAAACAGCTTCAGTGCACTCCTGGACTGAGTATTCAAGGACCAAAGTGAAACGAACACCATGCATATGCTGTGAAGAATCACACTGAACGATATCAATGCAGCATTGCCCAACGAAACAATACTAGAAATTAATCTCATAGTGTCGGCAACACGTCAAAGGGGAAATTTTATCAATATGAGCTCACTGTTCACTCTTCTTTCTTCTGACTTTTGGTTTAGTTCTTGGACAATGGACATCTCTGGTCACGAATATTTAACCGGAGAATAGTGAAAACAACGATTATTTAACTATATTAGAGCATCTCGACCGGCGTCTCCGGAAATTGTGCCGCACACCGAAATTTTATCCACTATGAGGCGTCTAGACACATGTCTAGCCATACGGGTGTGACGTCCCCATGGTATTTTCTGGAAAAAAATTACAACAGAATTTAAATTAAATACCTAAACTAAAAACTTAAATTTAAAATTTGAACAAACAACCTAATCTAGATCTAAGTCGATGAAGATAGAGTGCTCGCCGGGCAGCCTCGTCTTTGTTCGACGCCGGCTGGCGGTCGACTATGGGAGAGGACTCGTTGAGCCAGTCTCGTCAACGGCTTGCTTGCGCGCCCTCCTACTCTCCGTTGTTGCTTCGCGCATCAGCCGATGCCTCTCCGCCCATGTGTCGTGTGTTGCCCTCTGGCCACGTGAAGTCTCAACCTGCAAATCCCGGCGCCATATCTTTGCCGCATCCCCGGTGCGTGCCTCATCCAACTCCTGGCGAGCTGTGTGCTCTGTCTTCCTCTGGGAATTGTTTTGTCATTGTGTGTTTCATTATTTTATCGGTGTTTAAACGATAACATTGGCGGAGTTAAAGAAGAGAACCAGGTCCAATTTGCCGAGTCATGCAAACCACCTCTTGATCATACTTCTATACTAATAGTTTCATTATGCATGTTTTACTTATGTTCAAATGCATGTTCATGTCTATAAGTGGTGTGTGCTAGTTATGCTAGAAAGGCATTCTTGCATTTTTGTGAAATCTGTCCAATAGTGTAATGATACCTTAGCCATGTTATGATGCCCTTAGTAGTGCTGCTAACAAGAACATAAAACTCAGCTTATAGTAGAAAACCGAACATCAAGCTTGACCTATAGTAGAAAAGCTAAGCGTTGCTATTATTGCAAAAAGTATATTATGTGAAACAACTATTTTACTAAAAACTTGTTATGAAAATCCTGGGGTAAATGTTTTTTATCTAAAATGTTAATGAAGATGACATCATTACGAGAATTCGAATTGCCCAAAGCATAGTGCAAATACCAAATTTCGCCCGTTGAGGCATTATTCTAAGACTCGGTTATAACGACCATATTTAATTTTGATATCAGTTCAATTATGGTCCACAATAACTGATCGTGGTTGTATACATGACTTGTGTTTCGAACAAGTCGGGAACCCCACACATTTTCTAGTTGGTTGGAGAGGACACCGCAAGGACACGAGTTTTTTTTTTACGCTAGACATGAGTTTGTGGGAAATAACTTTATCGTTTGACGAACTCCTAGTCGATGTACTAGACCTTGTGGAACCGTCTCGGTTGTTTAGTCTCTTGACGTGGTCAAACTGTTTGACAAATATTAGTCTACTATATGTCATAAAGGTTGATATGTGAACTTAACCAAATCTTTGAGTATTTAAATAAGAACAATTGGTTAAAAGAGAAAACAAAAATCAGACAAATAATAATAAGCGATATTAACATGATTGTTTTCTTCATGTACGCCCCATTTTTAGTGAAAAATAATGCAGGTTAGTTCATCGTTCAACGTCTTACTTTATGTAAATTTGTCCAGATATTATCAGGGTCCTTTGACTTGATATGTTGTGAAAAACAATGCAGGTTAGTTCATCGTTCAACGTCTTAAGGATGCACTACTTTTAGAAATTGTACCATCGCATGGTAAGTTTGTTTGACTTGATATGTTGTGGGGTGAACCAATACAACCCAGGGGATATTTTTTTGAAACGGGAGCAAAAGTTTCGCCTCAATCTATTAAATAAGGACTTCTATAGAAAAGTAAATAGAATGACGATAAGGGATTACTCTCCTGGAATAATTTCACCGAACCACTTAACACCCGCAAATAACTCACAAGCGGACTTCCTTTTTAATTCTTTCAAGAATCACTAGGGGTGGCACATGTTTGTTGCGAACACCCTCACATTGCTCTCATTCCACACTTTCCAAGTGACAAACAAAGTGAGGGAAACAAGTGCTTGGCGGTTAGGCACGGCCCCACTGGACATGTTGAGCCACCAATTCTTGATGTCGAGGTTTGGACATTGGCGAGTGTCAAGAAAGTGAAGCCCAACCCAATCCTTGATGACCCTGGGGATTAATTGAATCGCATAGCAAATATCAGAAGGAATGAAAGTTGAGTGCGTCAACCAGTTTGTTTCTTATTTGACGATGTCAACCTGTTTGTTGAACGGCCATTAAACCTATATAGACTGATGACTTCGTTATCTATAACCATTTGGAACACTGTGGGAATCGTGTGCCCCACCTTAAACAGAAACATTTCAACAAACATATACAAGACACCGTCGGCTCTCTTATAATTTCTCACTTGTGCTACATCATCCACTAACTTCCATCTTTATTGTGGAGACTATTTCAAACATAACCATGACAACCAAGTATAGGCCGGCCGGCTGAGAACTCAGCTACGTTGCTGGCCCCACTACATTTTGCGTCTTAAGACTTCAATTACGAACTTACAATTCCGCGTGCCCAAAAAGGCGTTCAACTCCGTGGTGTGAAATGTCGATAAGCTATATATCTCGCCTGTTTTTATAATGCTAAAGCTCCCTCCTACACCCAAACACCATTACACCGAGCGATGGGCTCTCGCCGTCGTCACACCACCGTAGTATTGGCTTTGCTCTGCTTCTACCTTGCGCCGCGCAGGGCCTCGCCACTCTCCTTCAGCCTCAACTTCTCGGACCCCAGTGTTCCGAACCGCGGCGCCATGATCGACTTCACCAACGATGCGTCCTTCAGTCCGTCAAGGCTCGAGCTGACGAAGAACACACGCGACGCCAACATCCAGTACAGCACGGGCCGGGCGTCATACGTGGACAAAGTGCCGTTATGGAACAGCGCCACCGGCGAGATGGCAAGCTTCACCACCACCTTCGCCTTCCAGATCACTCCTGACAAGGACAGCCTGCCAAATACCGGCGACGGGATGGCCTTCTTCCTCGGGCATTTCCCTTCCGAGATCCCACCGAAAAGCGAGGCGGCAGCCTCGGCCTCCTCCCGGCCTTCACCAACGGGACAGGCGACAGCCGGATCGTCGCCGTCGAGTTCGACACTTTCCTCAACCTGCAAAATGCCGATATCAGCGGGAACCATGTCGGCATCGACATCAACTCCATCAACTCCACGGCGTCCACGGACACGGCGACCTGGCCGGGCAAGAACCTCACGTCGTCCTCCGTTATGACCGCCACTGTCAAGTACAACAACGACTCCCAGTTGTTGACCGTTGATCTGCTAATCGAGGATGCCTTGTACCAGGTCAACGCAACTGTTGATCTGAGAAGATATTTGCCGGAGGAAGTTGCTGTCGGCTTCTCGGCGGCGACTGGCTGGGCCGCCGAGCTGCACCAGATACTCTCATGGTCATTCAATTCCACTCTGCAGCTGGAAGCTATCAAGGAAGCGCCTCCACATGCTGAACCTCCTCTTCCAACCAGCAACAATTACAAAAAGACAATAGTAATCCTACTATCCGTACTCGTTCCTCTCCTATTTGTTTTGGTATGTGCGGCCGTGGCATGGCGGAAACACAAGAAAACAAGATCGATCAGAACAAATGAGGAGAGCAGTACCGATAGCGACACTGAAGAACAGCGTGTTGACAGAGGTGACCTCGAGAGAGGTGTGGCTGCCGGCGGCCAGCTCGCGGTCGGCGGCCCCAGACGGTACACGTACCGCGAGCTGGCCGCCGCAACAAGCAACTTCGCGGAGGAGGAGAAGCTCGGACGAGGCGGCTTCGGGAGGGTGTACCGCGGTGACCTGCTCACGGCCGGTGGTGACCAAAGCCGTCGTCCGGTGGCGGTAAAGATGCTGTCAGCGGAATCTTCGGCGCAAGGGAGGAAAGAGTTCGAGGCAGAGGTAAGGATCATAAGCAGGCTGAAGCATCGCAACCTTGTGCAGCTGCTGGGCTGGTGCGATAGCCGCAAGGGCCTCCTGCTTGTCTACGAGCTCGTCGCAGAGAGCAGCCTCGACAAGCACCTCTACAGCAGTGACAGATTTCTGACATGGTCACAACGCTACAACATAATCCTCGGCCTGGGATCCGCATTGCGGTACCTTCATGGAGAATGGGAGCAGTGCATTGTGCACGGCGACATCAAGCCGAGCAACATCATGCTCGACTCGTCACTCAGCACCAAGCTAGGGGACTTCGGGCTGGCGCGGCTCGTCGACCACGGCACGGCATTATTGCAGACCACCAAGGCCGTGCTCGGCACCGCCGGGTACATCGACCCGGAGTTCGTCAACACGCGCCGGCCAAGCACTGAGTCCGACGTGTACAGCTTCGGCGTTGTCCTCCTGGAGATCGTCTCGGGCCGGCGGCCGGTGATGGAAACCCCGGAGAGATCATTCACGCTGCTGAGATGGGTGTGGAGCCTTTACGGCAGTAGCGCGATCCTGGACGCGGCAGATGAGAGGCTTAGGGGCGACGAGGCCGACGAGCGGTTGATGGAGCGCGTGCTCGTCGTCGGGCTCTGGTGCGCGCTCCCGGACAGGAGCGACCGGCCTTCCGTCGCCCAGGTCATGCAGGTCCTGCAGTCCGAGGACGCCAGGCTGCCGGCGCTGCCGCTACACATGTACAAGACCGTGCAGGATCCTGCGTCGTCAGGCCCGTATGGAGCATTCTCGATTGACAGCTCTAGTGGAGTACAATCTTCTTCGATCAACACCGGTGACGCCACTCTTTCTTCCGATTCGTCGTCGACCGCATTGCTACGGGATTCCAAGAATCTAACTCATTGATCAATTCCCCCTTTTCATCCGGCGTGCATTAGCCGCTAGTACATGTTTCTTTAGACGACCGCTACGTTGATTCTTCGAGGCATGTTGCTTGTTCAGATTAATTTGCTTCGTCAATCTTCTTTTTAGCTACTTTTGACTAAAGAGAGGTTGGAATCATCCCGACCCAGGATTTATATAGAAAACACAGATGAAAAAGGAATTTTCGTTTGACGGATCCTCGGTTGAATCGTCTATGTAAGAGCGTCTCCATCCGCGCTCACAAATAGTCCTCGGGCTATTTGATAAAATGCCCTGCTTTACTTTGGCATTTGCCCCAAACGTCACATTTACTTTGACTTCGATGATATGCCCTGTTTTACTTTGCCCATTTGCTCAAATGCCCCATTTAGATGGTTTACTGCTAATTAAAATAATAGACTCTTAATCTAATCTAATATGTCATGTGCAGTTACCCTTATACCCCTGGGTGTATTCATCTAGATCGAGCCCAATCTCATCTCTCTCTCGCGTCTCTGTCCCCATACGAACGAGGCGGGCAGGCGACGCCGGCGACTCGACCGGAAGCGGCCGGCCGCCGCGACCAAGCCCGAGCGAAGCGCTGCCCTCCGCCGCCACATCCTTCCTTGCCCCTCTCCTCGGGGACCGACCAGCCGCCGTGACCAAGACCAAGCTGGTGGCGACCTCGGAGGCGACCTCGCCGGCGACGACGAACGGGTGGCGGCGCATCCCGGCATCCAGAGGTGAGTCTCTTCCACTTCTTACTACCCTCCTCTGCTCAATACTTTCTGATATTTTTTGGTCTGTTGGTAGAAACCCTAGAATCGAGGGATGACTTTGGACTGAGGAGTGCCATGGATTCCGTGAGCAGTACCACAGCTCCTGAAGGGTAAGTTTCTCCTCTTGATTTTCGGACTGTGTATTTCTCATGTTAGAGGCGGAACAATACGATTAGTGGTTCCTCTCTAACTTGTGCAATTTTCCCAATTCGAGTAGGAGCGACGCCGACGATAACTTTGACATAACTTTTAGAGTCGCTGAGTTTGTCGCCAAGCTTGATGATGGTCGTCAAGTCCATTGTCCAAAGCAAGATGTTGTGTGGCGGCAGGTTAACACTAGAGGGATGACATTGGAGAAGCTAAAATCAAGGCTGGGAGAGTATGTCTCCTATGGTTCATGTCAGGAGGTGCATCTTTTCTGTGAAGACAAGACTTTAGGAGGGGTTCATACTATCATCCAAAATGGCAGTGAGTTGCTTGTTGCATTTATGGACAGATGGGAATCAAAACAGCTCGTTTTTATGGCTAAAGTAGTGGACTTAGCTAACATACCATCAACTGCTGCTAGCCAATGTAGTATCATATCAAATGCTGAAATTTCCAGTTGCTTACAAAATGATGACAACGTAGGCATCGGCGATTCTAGTGATGTGAATGCAGACCATATACCTATTGTGGACTGGTCCACCATTGAGATTGAAACAGTAGAAGATGGTTCCATGGATGCTCCTATATCTCAAGAAAAGATGTGTTTGGCATTAGGCATTAATGAAAACTCAATTCTTCATGCTCCTGCACCTATAGTTGAACCTGTCATTGATAAGGAGATGTTAGCTGAAGCAGCAATACCAGTTGATGACAAGATGCCAGAAGAGTTAAACATTTCTTATGACATAGACCACCCTACTGTAGAGATCGGGACACTGTTTCCTTCTATGAATGATTGTAGAATGGCAATAAGACAATTTGCCATCAATGAAGAATTTGACCTGGGGGTCAAAAAGGCTGACCGGACTAGGTGGTCCGGAGAATGTTTGGCTGAGGGGTGTCCATGGACTATAACAGCCCGTCTAATGGCAGACAAGAAAACGACAAGGGTACTAACATCTATCTTTTGCAGCTCATTGAATGATTAAATTGTGACTTGTTTTTCACTAATATACATCTTTATACATGCAGATTACCCAAATAGTTGGGCCCCATAATTGTTATTCAAGCAGCCAGCTGACATCTGCCATGGCCTCTCAAGCATGGGTGAAACAAAGGTCAATCAAGATACTCCGAGAAGAGCCAAACATAGGTGCTAAGGCCCTTAGAAAGAAGCTTCAGGATACTTACAATGTTAAAATGGAGTACCACACCGTATGGAAGGGAAAAGAAAAAGCTATGGATGAGGTATTTGGCACTTGGGGTAATAGCTTTCAGTTCTTGTTCAACTTCAAAGCCGAGATGGAAAAGAGAGATCCAGGTAGTATTGTCGAGGTAGACACCATTGTAGATGATGCTGGTAAAATTTGCTTTCACAGATTCTTTATGGCTCTTAGGCCTTGCATAGATGGATTCATTTCTGGTTGTAGGCCATACCTTAGCATAGATTCTACTGCCCTTAATGGTAAATGGAATGGACACTTGGCTTCATGCACAGCACTAGATGGTAACAACTGGATGTTCCCTATTGCAATTGGGTTCATAGATGGAGAGACTGAGGATAATTGGACATGGTTTATGGAACAAGTGCGTAAGGCTATTGGCCCACTTCCTCTTCTTGCTGTAAGTACAGATGCATGCAAAGGATTAGAAAATGCTGTTAAGAAAGTTTTCCCCCAAGCTGAACAGAGAGAGTGCTTTAGGCATTTAATGCTGAATTTTATGAAAAAGTTCCATGGTGACACTTACAAGAACATGTGGCCAGCAGCTAAAACCTACAGACCAGAACGTTTTATTTACCACATGCAAAAGGTTATTGATGCTTGTCCTGATGTTGGTCCATATTTGAACCAATATCATAATTTGTTGTGGATGAGATCTAGTTTCAACACTGAGATCAAATGTGATTACATACATAACAACCTTGCTGAGTCTTTCAATGCTTGGATCAAAGAAATAAAGGATCTCCCCGTTGATGAGCTAGCTGACACATATAGGCAATGGGTAATGAGATTGTTTCAGCTTAGGAGAATAATCCTTCCCCCTGTGATACAGCAAATACACAACCAAACAAGAGGACTTGGCCACTTGAAGGTTGAGAAATCCAGTTCAACAAAAGCTGAGGTTAGAGACATACTACATGACAATATAAGGCATGTGGTAAACATAGCTACTCATGAATGCACTTGTCTTAGGTGGCAGCACACCGGAAAGCCTTGTTGGCATGCTCTTGTCTTCTTGATAGGAAAGAGGAATGTCCCACTTGAAAACTATGTTCATGAGTATTACTCATTGGAGAAGTTTAGGGCTGCCTACCAAGGAGAGGTTGAGCCATTGACAGATAAGTCACAGTGGCCTAAGGTGGACCTTGGTTTTGTAATGTATCCACCACGTCCGAAAGTGTCAGCAGGAAGGCGTAGGAAGAACAGATTTAAGAACTACTTGGAAGGTGGTGGTAGCAAAAGCAAGGCAAAGGGTAAAGAAAAGGAACCAAAAAGACTGGGAAGCCAAAATAGATGCAAAAAATGTGGCGTGTTGGGCCATAGGCAGAATACTTGCCCAACAAATGGTGTTAGGAAAAGGTAGTCTCTTTCATTATCAAGTTTTGTTTATACATGTACTAATGTTTGTTCACAGGAAAAGAAAGAGTAAGAAGAGCCCTGGAGGTGCACTGACAATAGATGGGGCAGCAGCAAGTGCCGCATGTGTCGAGCTACCAAATGCTGAAATTTCAGTGGCTGCTCAGTGCACCCCCACAAAGAACTCTATGGTTGCTACGTTGCAAGCTAGCCCTGGGCCGGTCACCAGAAGGTGCACAACTTGCTTCTGTGTTCTTCATAAATTAGATTTTATGAATGATTCTAACCTTTGCAAACATATCTCTTCTAGGCAACTATCTTTGGCAATGGCTGAGGATGCAGCATTAGAGCGTGTGGTGTCGCCACCAAGAAATGTCCAGAAAACTGCTCCAAAGAAGATCACTCCAAGGAAGAAGAAAAAGAACTAACTTTGGCATTCTTAGGTGTTGCCGTTGGGCATTTTGTGAGATGTGGACTCACTAAAGCACTTACATTATGTGCACATGTAGCTTTGTAGTTTGTGAGATGTGGACTCACTGAAAACTTGAGATTGGCGTTCCTTTTGTGATGTAACCAGAGGCATGAGATTTCTGGTCCTTTTGTGATGTAACCAAATACATCAGATTTGTGCTCCCTTTCGATCTGAATATCTTATTTCAGTGTGCAATTGTTGTCATTCATTTAGTTTGTTTGTAGAGAAGTGCTGTCAAAATTTGTTGTCAGTCGACTGTTCAAATTTGAGGTTATTTGAAGTCACGGTGGAAGAAGAGAAAAGAGCTCAGACGTGAGATGAGAGGGCAGGGGCAAAACAGTCACTGCAGGTCTAAGATTAGATGAGAAATCTGATATATTTAGTGCTGGGGCATTTGAGCAAATGGGCAAAGTAAAACAGGGCATATCATCGAAGTCAAAGTAAATGTGACGTTTGGGGCAAATGCCAAAGTAAAGCAGGGCATTTTATCAAATAGCCCATAGTCCTCTCAATGAGCCTATGGGCGCCGTATACACAAAACACGTCCAGCCGCGGCAAAGTTGACTCACCTACCTAATAAACTGTTCATCAATCCCAACCACTCCATAGGAGTGAGGTGGGAGTGCTGGAGACAACGGCAAACAACGCCACATCGGATTTTGAAGTTGGGGCAGCCCTTTCATTGACAGAGTCAAAATTCTATTTCATTTCCCTCTTTTCCTATCTCTTCCCCTTCTCATTTGATTCTCCCGCTTGCTGCCACTCCCTCCAACCCAGCCCACGCCATAACGACACATTTTGTTTGCCGGCCACCGATGTCGGAGGTCCCCCCCGCCTCGTGCTTGCAAGCCTTGTGCGATACTGGAATCCTGGGAGAAGGAAAATGCCCGATGGAAGATTGCCACGGCCGACCGCAACGGACGACACCACGCTGAGGAAACCAACAAGACGGCGATGGAGACGGCAGCCGCTTGCAAGATCTCAACGCGGTCACCGGCAAAGAACCCGCCACAGGTGGAATCCAAGGGAGCACCACATCGGAGGGCAGTTCAAGGAGTGTGAGTCGCGATCATGCCTTGGTGATGCCTCGTTAACAGTTCTCCGGTGTTGGCGAGAGCGATCATATCTTCAACCCAACGTCTTTCCCCTAGTAGAGTCAACCCCTGTAAAGTCGGCATCAGCGTCGATCTCAACCTGTTCAGAGGAACGACGCCCTTTGGCTTCGGCGTCGATGAGGTATGGGAACAAAGTTGTGTGGATAGCATGATCATAGGTTTATGTAGGCATTGTATATGTGTGCATAAAATGAAGGTGCCACTATCTTGTCTAGTATTATCCGTGATGGTGGCCCTTCCGAGGACGAAGCCGAGGCCCCGCTCCCACCACTGCACATAGTGAGAAAAGAAGAAAGAGGATCACATCGTAGCTAATAATGTTGAGACCCGGAAGAAAATCAAGACAAGGAGAAATGGAACTAGTGGCTCGAAGTGGAATACCTTGGAGGATGATTGTTTAAACTTGTAAGGCCATGAATCTTGACCCATGGTGACTTCATTCTTGGGTTGTACTCCTTGAGCTCTTCGTTTCAGTTTTCGGGGTGAAAATTTTAGGTCTGGCCTTTATTGGTTATACCTGACTGCTCTCTAGTAGTTTACTTGTTGAAGGCATTGTCCGAAGATTGAAACTTCTCCAAGGTGAAAACTCATGATCTAGCTATTCTGGTCAGACAGAAGACGACGCATTGGAGAACCTTTTCTTTTTCGGAGTTTAGGTGTTGTCAATGGTCGTGTTTTGGTCACGCTGCTGCGAGACTCTGATCGCTCCGACGGGGTCTTTTTTATCTTTCTTTTTTGGTTTTCATTGTCGAGATGTGTGCATCCTTAAATGTCTAGCCTAGTTTTGCCCATTATGTTGGTGCAGAGGCTGAATGTATTTGATATCATCTTGGTATTAATATATTCGCTTTGTCAAAAAAGGGCTAATTGATAAACAGAAAACGTGTGGTGAGTTCACCAAAAAATGCACATGGACCGCACGGGCAACATCGGGTAGGATGGCACCGGAGAAAAACTACGACGTGGCACGCCACATGTACCTGATGGGCGGGCCCACCTGTTAGATTGCTATCAAATATTTTGAATTGCCCCAACTTTTGGTAAATGTGTAACTATGATAAACTTCTGATAAATGGGTAACTAGTGTCACAAATGACAAACTAGGGGTAAGAACCAGAATTCATTAGAAAAAACAAATTAAAGCATTTAGGAGATGCTGATGAATTTCTTACACATGCAGGTGCCACGGAGGTCCACTCATTCTTTTTCTACGTCTTGGACGTCATAGGTAATTATTCCACGATCTGGATTTTCCTTGGCGACCTGCTGGAGCGAAGCGGGATGCTCCAGCGCACCGACTAGACTAGAGACTACTGACCTTCGCTCCAGCGCACCGACTAGACTAGAGACTACTGACTAGGTCATGTACTCTGTTCGGTAAGTGAGTGTTCCGCGAACTATTAATCGCAACACTCCATGTCCGCGAAATACAACTCGACACAGCCATGGGTAGTAGCGCTACCATGAAGCCTATTTTTTCCATCCTCCAGCTGGTCCTAACCGTAGGCCTTAGCCATAACCTTGTAGCCTATGGTATCGGCGGCGTTAACGAGCAGTTCGTCTACACCGGCTTCACCGGCAGCAACCTCATCCTCGACGGCGCGGCCACCATCACGCCGGCCGGCCTCGTCGAACTGACCAACGAGACGTTCAGGATCAAGGGCCACGCGTTCCACCCGGCGCCGGTGCGCTTCCGCCAATCCCCCAGCGGCACGGTGCAATCCTTTTCTGTCTCCTTCGTGTTCAGCATCCTCTCCTCGTTCGGCGACATAAGGGGCCATGGCTTTGCCTTCTTCATCGCCCCGAGCACTGATCTTTCTACAGCTTTCCCGATCCAGTTCTTGGGTCTTGTCAATTCCAGCAACAACGGCAGTACGACCAACCACCTCTTCGCGGTAGAGCTTGACACAATCCTGAACACTGAGTTTGGGGACATCGATAACAACCATGTCGGCATCGATGTCAACAGCCTAAACTCCGTGCAATCTTCCACAGCCGGCTTCCACGATGATAGTAAGAGTGGCATGTTCACATATTTGCCACTAATTGGAGGTGGGCCAATGCAAATTTGGGTGGACTATGATGGAAACTCCACACAAATCAATGTGACCTTAACTCCTCTTGGCATGGCAAAACCAATGAGGCCACTGCTCTCGACAACCTATGACCTCTCAGGAGTGCTAACAGAGCAAGCATACCTTGGCCTCTCCTCCTCAACAGGTTTGAGCACAGGTCATCACTATGTGCTTGGTTGGAGCTTTGCCGTGAATGGTGCTGCTCCAACAATAGATCCCAGGAAACTACCCAAATTGCCTCGTCTTGGCCCAAAACCTCAATCCAAACTCTTAGAGATCGTTCTGCCAATAGCTTCGGCCATAGTCGTGTTAGTTATAGGCATTTTTGTTGTTCTGATGGCGAGGAGACATCTTAGGTACAAAGAGGTCCGTGAAGATTGGGAAGTTGAATATGGCCCACACCGGTTTTCTTACAAGGACTTGTTCCATGCCACCAAAGGATTTAAGGACAAACATTTGATAGGTGTTGGTGGATTTGGAAGGGTATACAAAGGGGTGCTTCCAACATCTAAGTCAGAGGTCGCCGTGAAGAGGGTGTCATACGACTCGAAGCAGGGTGTGAAGGAATTTATCGCTGAAGTTGTAAGCATTGGTCATCTTCAGCACCGTAATGTTGTGAAATTGCTTGGGTATTGCAGGCGAAAAGGTGAGCTTCTTCTGGTATATGAATACATGGCTAATGGAAGCCTCGACAAGCACTTGTACGGTGAAGAGGGGAAGGCCATTTTAGATTGGGGGCAGAGGTTTCGAATTGTCAAAGAGATCGCATTGGGTTTGCTCTACCTCCACGAGGAATGGGATAAAGTTGTCATCCATCGGGATGTCAAGGCAAGCAATGTGCTTCTTGACAGAGAGATGAACGGACGACTAGGGGATTTCGGCCTCGCAAGGTTGTATGACCATGGCACCGACCCACAAACCACACACGTCGTTGGCACTATAGGGTACCTAGCTCCAGAGCTGGTACATAGAGGCAAGGCGACTACTCTTACCGATGTATTTTCTTTTGGCATCTTCATACTTGAGGTCATCTGTGGACAGAAGCCTATCAAGGAAGACCCTCAAGGAAATCAACTCCTCTTGGTTGATTGGGTGCTCCATAATTGGCACAAAGGATCACTTTTTGATGCAGTTGACACAAGGCTCCAAGGTGGCTATGATTTTGGCGACGCATGCCTTGCGCTGAAGCTAGGGTTGTTGTGCTCACACCCGTTTCCTAATGCAAGGCCCAATATGCGGCAGGTTGTGCAGTACCTCGACGGCGATGTGCCGCTGCCAGAGGTACTGCCCTTACACTTCAGCTTTGGCATGTTGTCCTTGATGCAGAATGAAGGCCAGGTTGTTGATTCGTCCACAATGTCTTTGTATCCATCTCCAATGATGAGGAGCTTTGGCTCAGTATCCGACTTGCTAGAACATGGAAGATGATTCACATGGCCACCTACCGTCTTATAGTATCCAGTACATGTTTACATGTTATGTGGTGTAATTATATTTTGGAACCCTTGAGGATGTATGTATTGTTAATTGTACTCTTCCTTTTCTGAAGTGATTTAGTAGTGGTTGTACCAAAGAAATGGAGTATGCTAGTAAAAGAGCTCCCATGATAGGAAATTTGGATTGCCATAAAAAACTTAACTATATCTCTTTTGATCTCTGTTTGAATTTCTGGCCTTCAGATGCAACTATGTGTACAGGAAAGATGATCACAGGCCCTCTCTACTTGGAATGAAAAATAAAAATAGAACAGAAAAACTACTTCTGGTGTCCTTTTATGGTGCACATAGACATATTCCTCCGCAAATTCTCTCAAGTGTGCATATTAATGTGACATATTTTTTAATGGTGTTCTCACATTAACGCAAAATTTGTTTGTTGATTTGTTTTGGTGCATATAGTTTTTTCATTCATTTATCTTTTTCTTTTCTCCCAATTTTTTTATAAGGAAGTTGAAACTACATAGGCTTGATTTAATTACTAGTTAATATATATACATATATTTTTTTCTTCAGCAAATGCAAGGAAACCAGTTGCATGTTAACTACTGAACGAGGTATAGGTCACCGTCAAACAAACAAAAAAACCTATTGGACGAGATTTGGTCAATCTCGAACTAAAAAAGATTAGACAACAAAATGATCTCGGTGGGGAACCGGCAACCTGAATCTATTTACCATGTGGGATGCCTTTATGATACTTTCAACAATGACGCATGCCACCAAGCTGGTACAAACAATATAATGGAAATAAACATTTCAACAAACTCTTAGTTAACAACACAAAAATACAGGTCGAGCATTCCTCATATTTGCTTCATTAAAATATATTAATTATCTACTCGACGTATATTCTCACGCTCAAAACTTGACTTGTAATTTTCCCCCCTGATTTCACCTGAGAAATATCCATAAAACCAAAAATATTATGTTTAAGTGTGGGATAAATGAGAACAAGCAACTAGCTTGATGGTAGTGATCTTTTTTTAGCAACACATAAATCGAGATAGAGAGAGAAAAAAAGGACGTTGGAAATAAGATCACATCAAGCATGGTCATGAAATCCAATGCGAGAGGCGTATACCTTTAGTTTTCTCGTCAGCGTATTTTTAGTTTCCACGGAAATATATTATTGCACTCGAGACGTGACTTGTCACCATCCTCTTAGGCCACTCGTTTCCTGAGTTTTGATCTGTTCCTCTTCTCCAACCTGTGACCTGTAGTTGAATACTCTGCATGATTTTGATGCCATGGTAGAATTCAGCAACACCACGAACAAAAGGCAGCTTCCTAACCATCAGTTTTAATAAGACAAACCAGACTAGAGTGCGTATACTCTTCCTACCAAGACAAGGGAAGAAAAGGATGCCCAAAAGAATACAACCAAGTCATCAGACACCTATGTCACCAGAATCAATCGAGCAGTAGCAGGCTTTGAATTACCTCCATCTATCTATTATTAATTCTCTTCTGGAGAAAGATTCGCTCGTTCAAGACTTGACTTATCACTTTTTCTCTGAAATTTCTTTTGGTTTCTCTTTCCAAGTTATAATCTCGAAGAAACTATAAACCTGATATCGATGGGTTAGAATTCTGCAACACAATGAGCTGCCTCCTAGACCACTAGCATTAATTTTTTAAAAGTTTTAGGAAACAGCTAGCTAGTACACTGTAAACGCATTCCACCTAGGCAAGGAAAGAAAAGGACGCTAAGAAAAAACAATCAAATCATGAAACACCTATGCCATCAGAATCAATACAACAGCAATATTCTTGAATCCCCTCAACCGGGTAATTTTATTCGTCTCAAGGAGAATGATTCCTAAGTTCGAGATTTGACTTATTACTTGATGGGTGTGGAATCACCATAAACATTGGATTATTCCCTAACAACTGACTCCAACTTTAATAATAAAAAAGAAGCTCCAAAAACAATCCTGCTGCTATAATCTGATCCACCTTTTCTCTTTCTACCGATTCAAGGAAAAAGTTATTGTGGGACCTTTCCTCTCACCATATGACCTACCAGAGCCAATAAGAAGACATGATCTTAACTAAGTAGGCACAGACCCAATCAAGCCTGCTCAGGCAGTCATACTTAGACCTCCTGAATGGACCTACTTTATACATGACCAAAGTATACTGAATAATTGATCCATGGCTGACGCATAACTACGCTGAAATTTCTTCATAACCATTATGCTTGTATTTCTACTATCAGACACGGAAAAAAAGATGTATGCAGGGTGCCTCCAGAAAAAAGTTTGATAACTAACATCAACTGAAAATCTCTAAAAGTTAGCTGGCAGAAAATTAGTCCACAACCAACATAAAAAGAAATTGTTCTAGAATCTTCACACTCCGCAGATCACAAATTTTCCTTGTACTATAATTAATCAAGCATCGATGGCAGTGATATTTTGCACACTTTTTCGTACCTTGACTACCGATTGGCAAAGCATCTTTGAATAACAGATCCATGACTGAGGCACTACAATGTTCAATCTACCTTATTTTGAGTATGCGGTGTCAGCTCTGGAAAAAGAAGGTGGATGTAACACGCCTCCAGAACAAAAGAGAGATTCATTTCAACTGAACTTTTTTTCAGTGACAACGGTCCCAGCAGATTTTAAATTAAATTTGATCTATACTAAGAATTAACATTTTGTTCCTTCCACTGGATACTATTTTAGAAGTGGTAAAATAATTCAATGCAAGGGACCAACCCCCTGACATCAATTCATTGATTCACCAGCTCCGAGTGAGTGATCTTTTTTTAGCAACACATAAATCGAGATAGAGAGAGAAAAAAAGGACGTTGGAAATAAGATCACATCAAGCATGGTCATGAAATCCAATGCGAGAGGCGTATACCTTTAGTTTTCTCGTCAGCGTATTTTTAGTTTCCACGGAAATATATTATTGCACTCGAGACGTGACTTGTCACCATCCTCTTAGGCCACTCGTTTCCTGAGTTTTGATCTGTTCCTCTTCTCCAACCTGTGACCTGTAGTTGAATACTCTGCATGATTTTGATGCCATGGTAGAATTCAGCAACACCACGAACACAAGGCAGCTTCCTAACCATCAGTTTTAATAAGACAAACCAGACTAGAGTGCGTATACTCTTCCTACCAAGACAAGGGAAGAAAAGGATGCCCAAAAGAATACAACCAAGTCATCAGACACCTATGTCACCAGAATCAATCGAGCAGTAGCAGGCTTTGAATTACCTCCATCTATCTATTATTAATTCTCTTCTGGAGAAAGATTCGCTCGTTCAAGACTTGACTTATCACTTTTTCTCTGAAATTTCTTTTGGTTTCTCTTTCCAAGTTATAATCTCGAAGAAACTATAAACCTGATATCGATGGATTAGAATTCTGCAACACAATGAGCTGCCTCCTAGACCACTAGCATTAATTTTTTAAAAGTTTTAGGAAACAGCTAGCTAGTACACTGTAAACGCATTCCACCTAGGCAAGGAAAGAAAAGGACGCTAAGAAAAAACAATCAAATCATGAAACACCTATGCCATCAGAATCAATACAACAGCAATATTCTTGAATCCCCTCAACCGGGTAATTTTATTCGTCTCAAGGAGAATGATTCCTAAGTTCGAGATTTGACTTATCACTTGATGGGTGTGGAATCACCATAAACATTGGATTATTCCCTAACAACTGGCTCCAACTTTAATAATAAAAAAGAAGCTCCAAAAACAATCCTGCTGCTATAATCTGATCCACCTTTTCTCTTTCTACCGATTCAAGGAAAAAGTTATTGTGGGACCTTTCCTCTCACCATATGACCTACCAGAGCCAATAAGAAGACATGATCTTAACTAAGTAGGCACAGACCCAATCAAGCCTGCTCAGGCAGTCATACATAGACATCCTAAATGGACCTACTTTATACATGACCAAAGTATACTGAATAATTGATCCATGGCTGACGCATAACTACGCTGAAATTTCTTCATAACCATTATGCTTGCATTTCTACTATCAGACACGGAAAAAAAGATGTATGCAGGGTGCCTCCTGAAAAAAGTTTGATAACTAACATCAACTGAAAATCTCTAGAAGTTAGCTGGCAGAAAACTAGTCCACAACCAACATAAAAAGAAATTGTTCTAGAATCTTCACACTCCGCAGATCACAAATTTTCCTTGTACTATAATTAATCAAGCATCGATGGCAGTGATATTTTGCACACTTTTTCGTACCTTGACTACCGATTGGCAAAGCATCTTTGAATAACAGATCCATGACTGAGGCACTACAATGTTCAATCTACCTTATTTTTAGTATGCGGTGTCAGATTTGGAAAAAGAAGGTGGATGTAACACGCCTCCAGAACAAAAGAGAGATTCATTTCAACTGAACTTTTTTCAGTGACAACAGTCCCAGCAGATTTTAAATTAAATTTGATCTATACTAAGGATTAACATTTTGTTCCTTCCACTGGATACTATTTTAGAAGTGGTAAAATAATTCAATGCAAGGGACCAACCCCCTGACATCAATTCATTGATTCACCAGCTCCGAGTGAGTTATCTTTTTTTTGCAACACATAAATCGAGATAGAGAGAGAAAAAAAGGACGTTGGAAATAAGATCACATCAAGCATGGTCATGAAATCCAATGCGAGAGGCGTATACCTTTAGTTTTCTCGTCAGCGTATTTTTAGTTTCCACGGAAATATATTATTGCACTCGAGACGTGACTTGTCACCATCCTCTTAGGCCACTCGTTTCCTGAGTTTTGATCTGTTCCTCTTCTCCAACCTGTGACCTGTAGTTGAATACTCTGCATGATTTTGATGCCATGGTAGAATTCAGCAACACCACGAACACAAGGCAGCTTCCTAACCATCAGTTTTAATAAGACAAACCTGACTAGAGTGCGTATACTATTCCTACCAAGACAAGGGAAGAAAAGAATGCCCAAAAGAATACAACCAAGTCATCAGACACCTATGTCACCAGAATCAATCGAGCAGTAGCAGGCTTTGAATTACCTCCATCTATCTATTATTAATTCTCTCCTGGAGAAAGATTCGCTCGTTCAAGACTTGACTTATCACTTTTTCTCTGAAATTTCTTTTGGTTTCTCTTTCCAAGTTATAATCTCGAAGAAACAACAAGAGCTTACTCCTCCCACCCACCCACCCCGCGTCGCCCGCGCCTGGCGACACGGGGGAACCCTAGCCGCCGCCGCCCAGGAGCTCCGCCGCCGTCCACTGCGCCGCCCCGCCGGAGGAAGCGACGGCAAAGCCGCGCGTGACCAAGGATGGTGGCGGCGGGGCCATTTTTTTTGCTTTTGCTCACCCGAGAACCACCACGCAGGCGCGGCGTGGTTGGCGGGCACGACGGCGCGGCGAATTCCGGCGGGGAGCTTGAAGGCGCTGGGTTGGCGGCGCGGAGATGGTCGGCGCGCAGCGGAGGGAAGGAGCGCGGTCTGGGGGAGCCAGCAGCCGGCGGCGGCTGCGCGGGCCGGCCCGGGCTCGATCTGGGCCGGGCGGGCCGTGGCCGTGGCGCTCACGACGGGCGCGCGGTGCTGTTGGCGCCTAGTGGGCCGGCGAGGACGCTGGGGCAGCGGCCCCAGACCGCGGAAGAAGGTGCGGCGGACGCCGTCGAGGCAGGGGGTGCCACGGTGGGGTTCCGGTGCGAGACGGCGGACGCAGAGGTGGTGGTCGGCAACAAGGATATCTCGCTGGGCTTGCTGCTCCCCGCGCTTCACGGACGGATCGAGCTCCGGGGCGAAAGCCTTGCCCCGACTTTGTCGAGGCCGACGACGGCGGCGCCTCCGGGCGTCGTTTCCTTCTTGTTTGCGTCGTTCGCGGAGTTTCGAGTCCATCCGACAAGAGTGCTGTCAACAGTTCCGGGTGAAAGCCTAAGCTCCGTCGGAGCGGGCGGCGGCGACGGTTTGTCCGTCGCTACCTTCTTGAAGGCGCCGCCTTGGAGTTGTTGACCCTCTCGGTGCAACGGTTTCGCGAAGGCCAAGCAAGATGGAGTTGCTATCGGGGTGGTGGATGCCGGGGCGGCGGCTCCGGACGGTGGTGCACGTCGAGGCGGCGGCCTCGATCTCCCACGCTACGACGGCTCTATGAGGCAGAGCCGTTGTCTAGCGGGGGACTGGGTGGCGACCTGGATGAATACTGCGTGGGCAGAGGGTTCGTCGACCTGACTGGATCACCTTCGGGCAACGCGAAGGTTGATTTGGTTGCTATACCGGGGCGGCGGCCCCGGAACATGGTGGTTTTGGTGGCAACCTGGATGAAAACTGCGTGGGCAGAGGGTTCGTCGACCATGACTGGATCGCTTCCGGGCAATGCGGAGGTCGATCTGGTTGCTACGCCGGAGCGGCGGCTCCGGAGCGGGTGGTGTGTGTTTGTGGCGTTTGTCCGGCTTGTGTCGTGTGGGCGACGGGTCGATTCGTCTATGTGTTTTTTGTACAGCTTGTATGGTTTTTGGACCCGGTTTTTTTTATAAACTGAGTCAATTTTTTCTATCTAATCGAGCGGTGGTACGACCACATTGTCCTCAAAAAAAAATCTCGAAGAAACTATAAACCTGATATCGATGGGTTAGAATTCTGCAACACAATGAGCTGCCTCCTAGACCACTAGCATTAATTTTTTAGAAGTTTTAGGAAACAGCTAGCTAGTACACTGTAAACGCATTCCACCTAGGCAAGGAAAGAAAAGGACGCTAAGAAAAAACAATCAAATCATGAAACACCTATGCCATCAGAATCAATACAACAGCAATATTCTTGAATCCCCTCAACCGGGTAATTTTATTCGTCTCAAGGAGAATGATTCCTAAGTTCGAGATTTGACTTATCACTTGATGGGTGTGGAATCACCATAAACATTGGATTATTCCCTAACAACTGGCTCCAACTTTAATAATAAAAAAGAAGCTCCAAAAACAATCCTGCTGCTATAATCTGATCCACCTTTTCTCTTTCTACCGATTCAAGGAAAAAGTTATTGTGGGACCTTTCCTCTCACCATATGACCTACCAGAGCCAATAAGACATGATCTTAACTAAGTAGGCACAGACCCAATCAAGCCTGCTCAGGCAGTCATACTTAGACCTCCTAAATGGACCTACTTTATACATGACCAAAGTATACTGAATAATTGATCCATGGCTGACGCATAACTACGCTGAAATTTCTTCATAACCATTATGCTTGTATTTCTACTATCAGACACGGAAAAAAAGATGTATGCAGGGTGCCTCCTGAAAAAAGTTTGATAACTAACATCAACTGAAAATCTCTAGAAGTTAGCTGGCAGAAAATTAGTCCACAACCAACATAAAAAGAAATTGTTCTAGAATCTTCACACTCCGCAGATCACAAATTTTCCTTGTACTATAATTAATCAAGCATCGATGGCAGTGATATTTTGCACACTTTTTCGTACCTTGACTACCGATTGGCAAAGCATCTTTGAATAACAGATCCATGACTGAGGCACTACAATGTTCAATCTACCTTATTTTGAGTATGCGGTGTCAGCTTTGGAAAAAGAAGGTGGATGTAACACGCCTCCAGAACAAAAAGAGAGAATCATTTCAACAGAACTTTTTTTCAGTGACAACAGTCCCAGCAGATTTTAAATTAATTTTTTTTGAAGGGAGTTCGTGATCCTGTGCTTAGTTGCCACTATGAGTTTGGAACCCTGAACAGACCGCCGGTGTTATGTCGGAGGAAGGAGAGGATGAGGCCAAGTCATCATGCCCCTTATGCCCTGGGCGACACACGTGCTACAATGGGCAGGACAAAGGGTCGCGATCTCGCGAGGGTGAGCTAACTCCAAAAACCCGTCCTCAGTTCGGATTGCAGGCTGCAACTCGCCTGCATGAAGCAGGAATCGCTAGTAATCGCCGGTCAGCCATACGGCGGTGAATCCGTTCCCGGGCCCCGTAATATGATTCGTGATCTCGCAACGAATCTCTTGACCTAAAAAAAGTGTCCTTTCTCGATACATAACATTGTATAAGTCAACCCAAGTCGCTTCTTCATCTTCGGGAATCCGGTAGAGATACAACACACACGCACACACGAACAGAGGCAAGGAAGAACTCACACCCCAGCGACGCCGGGAACCACCACACAGCAAACCTGATCCAAACACCAGCAGCACGCCGCCGGGGAGGAAGAAGGCAAGCACACCGCGCTCCGAAGCCAGCAGCCCGAACAACCTTGTTGAGCAGCTGCATGATCCATCCGGCGCAGGCGCCGGAATCTTGACGATAAACGAGCCTCGGCTTCGGGCCACCGCCATCACGCCCTCGCCGTCTCCCGCCGGAGACGAGAACGAGGGCACCACCCTTCTTCCACAGGACCCTCCCAGCTCGCCGACGGAGAAGGACCACCCGCCTGCAAACTCCCACGGAGTTGTCTTCGTCCTCGCCGGCCTGCAAAGAGGACAAAGCACCACAAAAAGCTGCGGGATCCTAAGATCCGCAGCGCCCAAAAGTCGCCCGCGCCGCGACGAAGCTCCGGAGAACACCGCCGCAGGAGAGGAAGCGCGCCGACCCCCACCCAGCCACCGACACCATCGCCGCCTCCACGACGCCGGCGGCGGGTCTCTATCTCGACCTACACTATGTACAGGCCGGGATCCGGGGATCCCCCACCCTCCCGCCGCCGGAGCGGCCGACGGAGGGGAGGAATCCCGCGGATCCGCGGCGAGCGAGGTGGCCGGACGGAGGAGCTCAAAAATCGCCTTTCCCGTTCACTGTAGAAGGGGAGAGGAGAGCGACCGACAGCTCTAATTTTTTTAAATTTGATCTATACTGAGAATTAACATTTTGTTCCTTCCACTGGATACTATTTTATAAGTGGTAAAATAATTCAATGCAAGGGACCAACCCCCTGACATCGATTCATTGATTCACCAGCTCCACAGATTAAAAAAAGTTGTCCTCATTCCACATAAAAATTAGTAAACTATGCCTTGTTTGATAACAGCAACAGACAAAATATAGTAATGATAACACACTAGTCACATTTGACTATCAACACTTTGACTAACATGGAAAACTACATAGATGAGGGCCTCCTGCACAACGGTCATGGGCTGCTACTAGTAGCTGTTTTTGCAAATAAATTCCAGGACGCAGAGTAGGCAGACAACAGAAACTCCTCATGGTCTAGAAACACCTCCCTCATGGTCTGGGGAAAAACTCCATTTCTCCATCTTGCTGAGATTTTACAGTTGCACATGTGCCTAACATGGAGCACTCATCCTTCCTTTTGCACTTCTTCCTCTCTCTGGTCTTAAATCTTGCATCCTTGGCCACTGCCACCAGTGATCAATTCGTTTACTCCAGCTTTTCTAGCAATGACCTCAGCCTCGACGGTGCAGCCACGGTTACACCAGACGGTGTTCTTCAACTGACCAACGGCACGGTTCACCTCAAGGGCCATGCCTTCTATCCAACTCCATGGCAATTCCGGAAGTCACCAAAGGAGGTGGTGCAGTCCTTCTCAATCACCTTTGTGTTCGGCATGGTTCCTGTCTACTCCGATCAATGTACCGATGGCATGACTTTCCTGATCTCTCCCAGCAAGGATTTCTCAGGTGCACAAACCTCACAATACTTGGGCCTCCTCAGCAAAACAACCGATGGCAAATCAAGCAACCACATATTTGCAGTTGAGCTTGATAGTAGCCAAAATACTGAGTTCAACGACATCGATGACAACCATGTCGGCATCAACATCAATAATCTCACCTCAGTTCAAGCGCAGCCAGCTGGCTTTTATGATGACAAGAATGGTCTCTTCAACAACTTGTCCCTCGTCAGTCGCAAGGAAATGCAGGTATGGGTGGACTATGATGCAGAGAGCACACAGATCAGTGTTACCTTGGCTCCCCTCAAGGTAGCCAAACCGTTGAGGCCACTAGTCTTAGCTACTTACAACCTCTCGACAGTGCTACAAGATCCATCCTACATCGGCTTCTCGGCTTCAACTGGTCCAATCGACTCACTGTATTGCGTGCTTGGCTGGAGCTTGGGTATAAACCGCCCTGCTCCATCCGTTGACATCAGCAAGTTGCCAAGGTTACCTCGCATGGGCCCAAAGCCTCGGTCTCAAGTGCTGAAAATTGTCTTACCCATAGCCAGTGGGACATTCATCTTTCTTGTAGGAACAGCTATAATTCTAGTGGTGCGGAGGCGAATGAAGTATGCAGAGCTTCATGAAGATTGGGAGGATGATTTTGGGCCACACCGCTTCTCATACAAGGATTTGTGGCATGCTACAGAAGGATTTCATAATAAGAATGTACTTGGCCATGGGGGATTTGGGAAGGTGTACAAAGGTGTTCTTCCAGTCTCTAAACAGGAGGTTGCCGTGAAGAGGGTTTCACACGAGTCCAAGCAAGGAATAAAAGAGTTTATTGCTGAGATTGTCAGTATCGGCCGTCTCCGCCATCGCAATATCGTCCAGTTACTCGGTTATTGTAGGAGAAGAGGTGAACTCCTGTTGGTATATGACTACATGTCAAATGGTAGTCTTGACAAGTATTTATACACTGAAGAGGATAAACGCACTTTAGACTGGGTTCAGAGGTTTGATATCATCAAGGGTGTTGCATCTGGCTTATTCTACCTCCATGAGAGGTGGGAGAAAGTAGTCATCCACCGAGACATCAAAGCAAGCAATGTGCTCCTAGATAGTGAAATGAATGGTCGGCTAGGTGACTTTGGCCTGGCAAGGTTGTATGACCATGGTACCGACCCACAAACAACAAGGGTGGTCGGCACCATGGGATATTTTGCTCCAGAACTGGCACGCACTGGTAAGGCAACACCTCTGACAGATGTGTATGCATTCGGCATTTTCATTATTGAGGTAACCTGCGGACGAAGGCCTATCGACAATCAGGCGGAGGATGGTTCAGAGCTACTAATTGATTGGGTTGTCGAGCATTGGCACAAAGGATCACTCACAGACACACTGGACAGGAGGATACAAGGGAACTATGACGCTGATGAGGTATGCCTGGTGTTGAAGCTAGGGTTGTTGTGCGCCCATCCATTTTGCAATGCAAGGCCGAGTATGCGGCAAGTTATGCAGTACCTGGACGGCGAGAGACCACTCCCGGAGTTGATGCCAACAAACTTAAGCTATAGTATGTTGGCCGCGATGCAAAATGAAGGCTTCAGCCAGTACACATCATTGGCATTGGCAAGCACAGGTGGAAGCGATGCAATGACATCCAGCTTCTTAAGTGGAAGATGATCCAACCAACCTTGTGTAGCTAGTACAGTAGTACTCTAGTAGACCTGATTAAGTTATGGAAGTCCACAGTAACCTTGGTTATACTCTAGTAGACCTGATTAAGTTATGGAAGTCAAGCCTCTGTTTCTTATCAGTTCTTAGATTGAACAGATATATCGGATTCAAATGGTGTGTTTGCTGGCTGCGCGGCAGTAATATATGCAAGCTTCTGCTGTAAGATTGTGTAAGCAGTTGTGTTTCTACTTGTTTTAAATTCAGAGACTACCCGGTAACCTATAATGTTATGTGCTGAATACCAGTCTAGTTATGTTGTAGAATGTAACATTAGGGGCATGCAGAACTACACAGGTACACCAATGCTATTGTTGTGCATCCTAAAGTATACAAAGGATAGCCCAGTTCAAAAGAAATAGTGCTCACCGTGAGTTGTCAATCCTCCAGCCAAGAAACGCATGTCATGTGCCAACGGATCATGCTCATGAGTCAGAAGGTATTTACATTTACGTGCTGCCATTGAAGAGAAACAATCAGTTGTCATTAAAACAGAAGAGAATAAACAGTCAGCTTTATAAAATTACAGGGGTTACCTTTTTTCGGTAAAGGATTTTATTACTTAAGAGTATTAAGCATTACACCCGGCCTTTGCATAATTAGGATGCACACAGCCCCAACAAGTTCCAAAGTTCGAAGTATGCGAAAATTAAAAAAGGCGAATTACATATCATGATGAGAAATTATAAAGACGCCTATGGTGGTGGAGGGTCGATCCATAGATTATGTGGCCATCCATGCTGGGAGAATAACTCCTCGCCGCAGCCTCCAAACGCGACGACACCTCCAAAAACAGCTCTCGGTGCTCCACACGCTGCAGGGTCGACCATGATCGGAGCGTAGTTATGCATCGGTAGATAACCTGCATAACAGAAGAATTTTTATCATTAAAAACATTGTCATTTCTACATAACCATAGCGACCAAATAACGGCAATCGCTCCCACCCTAATAAGTAGTTTAAACCTATAATCAACCCCGTTTAGCCAATTGCCAAAAATGTTTGCAACGCTGCGCGGGGATATAAGGTAGAACCTATCTGGATGGCTGACCATATAGATCTAGCAAACTCGCACTGGAAGAATAAGTGTTTAATGGTCTCGTCATGACTACAGAAAACACACTTTTTACTCCCGTGCCAATTGCGCTTGACAAGGTTATCTTTTGTAAGAATTACACCTCGACGAAGATACCACGCAAACACCTTCGTTTCTAGCGGAATCTTCATCTTCCAAATTTTCTTATTAGTATCGACTGGAACTTCGGGCTAGGTTAAAGCTCTGTACATAGAATCAACCGAGAATTTACCATTCTTAGTGAGATTCCATCGAAGTTTATCTGGGCCTTCCGTCAACTGGACAGAGTCCAACCGGAGAAGCAAGGCATTCCAAGATGCTTGTCTAGGCCCTAATAGACTTCTTCTGAACGATACATTTGGTGGGGAAGTACCCATCACCTTAGCGAGCGTGTCGCCTTTGTGTCGCACAATATTGTACAAAGCCGGATATTGTTTTCGGAGAGTTGATTGGCCAAGCCATTTATCCTCCAAGAATCGAATTTCCGATCCATTCCTATTTGAGAATGATCCATGTGGGAAAAAGAACTTCTTCGTAGCCATGAGGCCTGCCTAGAAGTGTGAATCACCATGTTTCCAAAGAACCTGAGATACCACTTGAGAGCCCACATATTTTCTCCTCAGGAGGGTTTGCCAAACTCCATCTTCAGAAAGAAGCTTGAAAAGCCAGTTACCAAGCAAGGCTCTATTCTTCACCTCAAGGTCATGAACACCGAGCCCACCTTGGTCTTTTGGACGGCAAACCACACTCCATTTGGTCAGTCGATATTTTTCTTTTCACTATCCTCTGCCAAAAGAATCTTGAGCGGAAATAATCCAATCGTTTTAAGACTCCTTTGGGTAGTTGGAAGAAAGAAATCATGAACAGTACAATGTTTGTTAGTACTGAGTTAATGAGGACCAATCTTCCCCCCAGGGATAGGAGTTTGCCTTTCCAGCTATTTAACCGGATTTGAAGTCTCTCCTCCACCAATTTCCATTCAGCATTAGTGAGTCTCCGATAATGGATCGGAATACCCAAATAGTTGATAGAAAATTGACCTTGCGTACAGCCGAATAATTCGGCATACAAGGAGGCGTTTTCCTGAGCCTCGCCAAAACAAAACAATTCGCTTTTATGGAAATTTATTCTAAGACCCGATAGTTGCTCGAATGCTGACAAGATTAACTTGAGGTTTCGAGCTTTTTCGATGTCATGTTCCAAAAAAGAATTGTGTCATCAGCATATTGAAGAATCGATAAGCCACCATCAACTAAATGTGGAATCACTCCTTCAATTTGGCCCTCAGACTTAGCGTGTTCGATCAAGATAGCCAACATATCAGCCACTATGTTAAAAAGTATTGGCGATAATGGGTCACCTTGTCTAAGGCCTTTTTTGGTTTGAAAATATTTACCAGTGTCATCATTGACTTTAATGGCTACACTTCCACCGGAAACAAAGCTATCTATAAGCGCACGCCACGCATCAGAAAATCCTTTCATTCTGAGAGTCTACTGAAGGAAAGACCATTTAACTTTATCATAAGCTTTTTCAAAATCAATTTTCAAAATTACTGAAAGGACAAGGATGTCGCCTAGAGGAGGGTAAATAGGCGATTAAAACTTTTCCGGTTTAGGCTTGATAATTGCGGAATAAAACTAGGTGTTTAAATTAACTAGCCAACAATCTAAATATACTAGGCTCACCTATGTGCACCAACAACTTATGCTAAGCAAGACAAGCAACAAGGTGATAGCAAGAATACTTCAAGCACGAAGGCTATCACAATGTAAAGTGCATAAGTAAAGAGCTCGGGTATAGAAATAACCGAGGCACGCGGAGACGAGGATGTATTCCCGAGTTCCTCCTTTTTAGGGGAGTATGTCTCGTTGGAGAGGTGTGAGATACCACAAAGGTCAACTCAACAGCCACAAAGGCTTCACCTTCTTTTCCGATGAACCGCACCATAAAGGCTTGGTTCACCTTCAACTATCGGAATCCTTCAAGGCGGAATCCGGAGCCTTTACAACAACGATCCGGGGCACACACACCCACAACTAAACTGGGGGCTCTCGAACAGCTACAAGTGACCACAAGAGGTCTCAACCACCACAAAGGCGTCTAGGGTCCAAAGACCCAAGAGTAACAAGCTCACAAACTTTCAACTTCCACGAATCCTCGTGGAGAGCACACACTGATGCACAAAGCAATGGCAAGAGCACAAGTGCTCAAATCCTTCACTCTCAAATCCCACCAAAAGCAACTAATACTTAAGGGGGGGAGAAGAGAGGAAGAACAAATTAGGAGAAACACCAAGAACTTCAAGATCAAGATCTACTAGGTTCCCCTCACTTAGAGGAGAGATGGATTGGTGGAATTGTAGATCTAGATCTCCTCTCACTTTTCCCTCAAAGATTTGCAAGAATCATGGGAGGAATTGAGAGGGGGCAAGCTTTTCCAAGGTCAACAATGGAGGAGAGAGAGGGGAAAACGTGTTTACTGCAGGAGGAAGAAGGGGAGGGGTATTTATAGCCCCTCCCAAAATAGAGCCATTGCAACCACTAAAGTCGGAACATCCGGTGCCAGATCCGGAATTAAGACCGGATTTAGGAAAATGCTACTGGAGTCTCCCGAAAGCGCCCGGTGCTTACCCGGAATTATTTCCGGACTGACCCGGTGCCAGACCCGGTGTAAATTCCAGAATGACTCGGAATAACAGGTGTTGGACAAAAATAGCAAAACGAAAACTGCGATAACTTTTTCATCCGGACTCCGATTTTGATGATCTTGGGCTCGTTGGAATCGCAACGAAGAGCTCTTCAAGATCATGAGTAGAAACATCATAGTCCATCATGTGAGAAGGAAGTCACAAGAAGAGAGTTTGACCTCTCTTAGAAAAAGGCAAATCGGTAAAAACTCCAACATCAAAAACGCAACAAGATATTCATATGAAATCCGTTTTTGATGAACTAGAGCTTGGTATGAAGTTTAACACAAGCTCTAAATTCTCACATGGATAAAAGCCAAATAAGAACCAAGAAAGATGATATGCCAAGTATGCAAAGGTTTGAGCTCTCCACAAAAATGCGATCAAGTTACTCACTTGAGAGCCCCTCTTGATAGTACGCTGTCTATCCTATAACCCGGTCTCCCACTAACATCATGAGACCGGTAAAATAAAAACCCTATCAAGATCATACATTTGCCTTGCGCATTCCACTTGAGCTAGATGATGCTGATCTTGACTCCCTCAAGTTGGAACACATTTCTTGATTGTGCTTGCTAGCACATGCTTGATGAAGACTTCTCCAAATACTCCCCATACACCATTATGGGAGAGACTCGCTTAGCTCCGTCTTCATGTATCCACTTGCACTTCATCTTCTTCTCTTGATATAGATGATGGGTTGGAGATAAACATGAATGTTCACTCAATCTTCTTTTCCAAGCCATACTTGCAATAAGCTCAACTCTAGATGACCATTCTTCACATAAACCCATTGGATAGAACCTTGGTCATCATATAATCTTCTAGAGTCCAACACATGAACTCCAATCTTCTTCATGGACATGATCTATAAAGATATCTCAATGCAAACATTAGTTCATAGAGATTGTCATTAATTACCAAAACCACACATGAGGGCACATGCACTTTCAATTACCCCATTCAGCTTTTTCCTATGCAGTTCGTGAACTGTTTCATGTAGGATTGCCACCCCATCTAGGACGAACCACATGATCCGCCACACTGTTCAGCCGAATCGTGGCAACTTTAGTGAATATTTTAAAACTAACGTTAAGGAGGCATATATGTCTGAATTGTTGGATCCTCTCTGCCTCGTTAACCTTAGGTAATAGAATTATTTCACCAAAGTTGAGCCGAAAAAGCTCCAACTGACCGACATGGAGACAGGAGAACAATTGAAGCAGATCAGACTTGATTACATCCCAGAAATTCTGATAGAACTCAGCTAGGAAACCATCAAGTCCAGGGCTTTATTGTGTTCCATTTGGAAAACCGCCTTTCTGACTTCATCCTCCGAGTAGGAGTTAGTGAGTAGACTATTTTCCTCAACAGAAACCTGGGGTATGTCGGCCGTTCTAGACTCATCCAAAGTGAAGTTTCCTTCCTCTGGTGCTCCGAACAGGCCCCTATAATAATTAGTAATGTACGACTTTAGTTGTTCCTGGCCCTCAATCGTTCCCTCCTCCTGGACTAGGGAGTGAATACGCTTTTTCCTGTGTCTACCATTGGTAATACTGTGGAAGTAGCGAGTATTCGAATCCCCTTCGAGGATGAATTGTGCTTTGGAACATTTATACCATTTTAACTCTTCCTCGCGCAGAAGTTTTGCTATCTGCGCATTAGATTGGCTCTTAAGCTCAATTTCTTGTGTAGATAATAGCCAAACTTCTGCTAATGCCTCTAGAGCATCAATTATCGAGGATAGTCGTATCTTTTCTTTTTTAAGTAAACCAGTAGTGTGACGAGCCCAACCAACAAGATGTGTGCGTAAAGCCCGGATCATGTTGTTCCATCTCTGGATAGGCGAATCGCCAGAAAATGGTATTTCCCAAATTCTTTTGACCATCTCATGGAAGCCCTCGCGATGCAACCATCCAAGTTCAAACTTGAAACGCTGGTTACACGGTGGTCTAGACATGTCTCTGGTCAAAAGAATAGGAGCATGGTTCGACAAACCCTCAATACGTTTTAGAGCCCGTACCGATACCAATGGGAACCTGGATTCCCAATCGGTGTCCATCAGTACACGATCTAATTTCTCGTATGTGGGTTCAGGAGAGAATTAGCCCAAGTTAACTGTCTCCCAACCATTGATATCTCTCTTAAGTCCAAGCTATCAATGACTGCGTTGAACAAAAGAGGCCAACGATTGTCAAACCGACACCTACTTTACTCGAATGGATAACGAAGCAAGTTAAAATCCCCACCGATGATGAACGGGTGCGGGTTATCTTTTGCTAAGTTTACCATTTCACAAAGAAAAGCGGATTTAAACTCCTCCTAGGCCGGCCCATACACAGCGACAAGACTCCAAATGAAATTGTCTGCTTTATTCCGGATGTGCATTTTTATATGAAAATCGCCATCCGAAACAGTCAACACATCCATGGTATCAGTCCTGATGCCTAGTAAAATGCCCCCGGAGCGTCCACGCGGAGGACGGGAATACCAAGCAAAATCTATACCGCCTGAAAGCCGGTTCAATAGACCTTGCGAGAACTCCCGCCTGCCCATTTCAGAAATAGCTAAGAAATCCAAGTTATGATCCCGAATGCAACCAGCGAAGTGCAAATGTTTAGCCAAGTCACCAAGACCTCTGCTATTTGCGAACATGCCATTCATTTGGAAACAATGGGGGATTTGAAAAACTTTGCCCGTTTCCGGGACGCGTTGTTAGAGGTAGATTTTGATTTCCGGCCGGTTGCTTTTAACTCATACAAAGAGCACAACCCGTCCTCATCCAAACCAACCTCCGACACTTTACCAATGAGATGAGAAAGAAGCTGACCATCTGATGTGGCATTCGCTTCTTCCTCATCCAAATAGGTGGCAATCAACACCGTCGAAGCTTTAGGAATAACCGTTAGACGGTCAAATTCCATATGCCTCAAGACATTAGTTGAAACCTCTACTTGATTCTTACTACTACCAAGATTAAAACCTACACTATTAAGCTTAGACTGAATCAAAAGAGGAGAAAACGAAAGAAAAGACTTTGACTTCATTTCCATACATAGAGAGTCCAAGTTGCGCAAAGCTTTGCGACGCATAGCCTTCTTCAACGAGTCCTTATCCGTCATGGAAGCCCCATCCGCCGCCACCCCAAACCGCTCACTACTACGGATCAGAGTAAAAGCCGTCGTAGTGGGAGGAGGTGTGCGTGGCGAGACGGAGTCCCTAACCGGGAATGCCGCCACCGGAGAAACAAAAGCATGGGTCGGCAGTGGTGAAGTAGTAGCCGACCCAGCCATTGTAGCAGCGTCGCCCGTAGTAGTGTGAGACAGGGTGGACTGTGTCGAAGTCGAGTCCACCACCATCCCAGTCGCTCCAAGCAACAGAGAACCCATGGGAGGCTGGGCTGAGGTAGAAGCCTCCCCATGGTCCGGCCCAGCCGAAAAGTGGCCCGGATGGACCATCTCACCGACTGCAGTCGGCCCATCTGCGTCGGCCAGGACGGTCGCCATAGCATGCCGGCCCAACATCGGCCGCTCCTCCCCTGCCTCGAGTAGCTCCAGCGGCCAAGTGTGGCCGCCCGAGGCCCAGGTGGGCAAGCCTCTGCCTGCGCAGCGCAGTGAGCAGCCGGCTGCTGCCCCTTCGGCCCAACATGGTGTCCCAGAAATTTCTCAGCTGTAGCCTCCGTTACTTTGTGATGATCAAGAGAAACAGCAATTTCCGAGTCTCCGGATGATGAGTTCGCTGCATCAAAGACACGCAGCAGACCTGGCGAGACACGACGAATCCTCGATACAATCTCGTTCCCGCGAGGAGTTTGTGGGTTTGGATTGTACGGAGTTATCGCCATTAAGGTCCGATGAGTAGGAGGATGCGTAGCAACCACAGTCTTGCCATGATTAGCCGATCTAGATGATTGACAGGCATCGACGTCCATACTGGTAGTCTGTGCCCCATTCAAACCCGCAGTGTCCAAGGAACCCTCCAAACTGTCGTCAAGACCATAATTCTCACCATCGGCATCATCTCCCTTGCAACGCCAGAAATAGGGGACAAACTGTATCAGGAACAAAATCCGCTGCCTCACGACGGAAAATGAAAGCATATTCCTTCAACTTGACCACACATGTTGTGCCGACATAAGGTCCAGTGGAGTCCAATTGTTTGTCAAGAGGCGCGGAGCTTGGCATCCCTACCAGAATACGCACGATGCCACGGCTCCTGAGCGTAACAAGATCAACATCCAAAGTCGTCCCAATAAGAGAACCAACAGCCCAAATACCAAGAAAGTGTCTGATCGGAAATGGAACCCCCTGAACATGGACCCACACTTGCTCAAGAACCCTCATAGGGAGAACATCCTGTTTCTTCCAAGTTGAGATAGTGGTTGTCGCCGTGAAGGAAGGAACACCCATCTGCATACCATCCATCCGCTGAAGATCCCCAACAGAAGGGAGCCCAATGAGAAAGGCATCAGACCCATGGGGTAAAGCCTCCCATGTCCATGACGAACTCGAAGGACACATCCTGGACATCAAGCTCTGAATAGCAGTCGCAGGCACTGGATCACCAACAATCTTCACCAGTGCGGTGGGTGAACTCGAGGGAACCAAGTGAGGCTTGTACACACTATCAGGTAATTGCGTAAAAATTATATCCTCTGTGCCATAACCTGCAGAAAAAGCTGTGGGCTTTGGTAGCCGAAGAGTTGGGCACCTAATAGTCGGATGTGCCCCATTATCACAAACAAGGCAGTAGTGCTGTACTGGACACCCCTTAGATGTGTGTGTATCAACCGCACACTTCCAACATTTAGTAGCTTTCTTTCCTTTACCACTGCCCGGAATCCTTGTCTCAACTTGACCACCTGTCCCGACAGCCAGCGAATCACCAACCAAGCTGCCCACCTTAGGAGCCGAAGAGGTGACCACGGCAGTCGGAGGCGCGAGCATGTGCTGCCTCTGCACAGGAGCTGTAGGTGGCACGAAGAACTGTTGTTGCCTGCCGTAGGCTGCTGCTGGACTTGCGGAGGCACCACAGGCTGGATAATCGGCTGAAACTGAGGCTGCACTGGATGTTGCTGAACGACCTTCTTCTTCCTCTTGGGCCGTGGCCCCTGACCCGCCGTCTGCGCCATCGGCGGTGCGAGCTGCTGCTGGAACGGCAGATACACTGGCGGGGGCATCGGCACCAACGGCGGAAATTGGTACCGCCCCGGATGCGGAGGGGGCATATACGCCGGAAGGCCAGCTGGCGTGACGGATTCTGCAGCGGCCTGAACAGCGGAGGTTCAATCGGAGGCCGAAACTGCCCGGCCGCGGCGGGAGCAGCCCCTCCGGTCATCTGCGGGAGCGCACCGCCTTGCGGTTGCCCTGCCCTGGCGTCCTGCCGAAGCGGCGGTGGTTGATGTTGAAGCGGAGTCGGAGCAGCGGGCGAGCATGGCCCGACCGAGGGTCCCCTCCGAGCTGCGGGCGAGGAGGAGCAGCCATGCGGCCAGGAGGAGCCGCCGCTACGGACGTGAACATCTGCTCCCACCGGCGAGATGGGGGCACGGCAGCGGCTGGCGACGTCGCCGGAGCGGAGGCAGGTGGCGGCGAACTTGGTACGGTTGCGTGTGCGGTTACAGGGGTTACCTAGGATCACTAGGTTAAAAGAATTCACTGTTGCTCGTTTGGTATTATCAAAATTGCGCAACATCTGCCTATTCCTTTGAATAATCATGAGTTTATGTATCTGGAATCTGAAAGTCTGCAAACCTTCTATCTGAGTAGGGTGATGACTTTAGTGTGCACGTGTGAATGCAAGTTCATATATGATCCAGCACATCAAAGAACACCCAGCCTGTGTAGCTAAGGCAGCACTTGTATATTCCAGAATCTACCTCAGTGTGATGCAGAACATAGATCATCCCACGACATAAATAGACTTCTAATCCAGTCAGATGTGTGCATCATATTAAACTTCCTCAGAATTGAGGAAAAACTGAAGCAAAAAAAGATAGGCTCAACTAAGGTCCAGCAACCTCCTGTGCAATTCAGCTGATTGATTTGCTGCAGACCTAACACAACACAGTATCAAACTATTAATACATCTCTTAAGATGAATAAGCTTCCAGCCTCCGGCGATTCCTTGAGTCGTATGACATATCAAAACAGCAACTCTCACTGCGCTATAAAATAACCAGTTGATCACAAGTTCCTAAAAGAGAAGTTTAAATATCATAAATTGACAAAGCTCTTTCTACAAACAAAAGGAAAAACTCGGTCATTTTCAGTGAGATAGGAGAGTAACCAATTGGAGAGGCAACATGCAAGGAAATCAATTTAATTCGATATTTATTTTCAAGAAAACGCAAAAGACATTTGCGTTTCATTTCATTGAAAAGGTAGAGTGTGGTGAATTGAATTCGATATTTAGAATGCTCTGCCTTACTTAAAGGTCATTTTCATCTACCAGACCTATGGGTGACTCAGATAAAATCAAAGTATAGCAGATCTCATCCAACTTATCAGGGAAAGTACAGAAATATACTGCAGTTCAATGTTAAAAAGATCGATATCCCTGTTCGAGATTTTTGTTACAATTTAATTTGGTCGCACCCACAACAATCAAGCCTCGGCACTCAGGTTACCTTAATTCTATTTATAGGTAATCTCTGCGTGTTAGATACCTCTACCAACCAACTATCACAAAAGACCGGCGTGGATAAATTGGGGATTAATGGTGTGGGGATTAAGACTTGAACCCGAGACATGGGCGCTCTGATACCATGTTAGTTACCTCTACCAACCAACCATCTAATGGAAAGTGGTGGTATAATATACTTCACAACCCCCCCCCCCCCCCCCCCCCCCCCCCCTTCACATCCGACGTTTGGCTACTGCATCAATTCAATATGGTATGAGAGCCAATAGGTCTCAAGTTCAAAACCTGGCCAACGCACTATTAAATCTAAAATAGTTGCAGCATTTCAACGATCCCACGTCTGCGGGTCTTCCTGTATGTCCAGAACCTAGACGTGAGTGGAGTGTTAAAATTTATAGCCTAGCCCTTTCATCAGTTCAAACTTTTGGTTTAGTTAGTGCATCAATTCAATAATGTTGGAATATATAGCCTAGCCATTTCCATCGGTTCGGACTTTTGATTTAGTTCCTAGTGCATCAATTCAATATGGTATCAGAGCCAGTATGTCTCAAGTTCAAGACCCGGCTAATGCACTATTTAATTCAAAAATAGTTGTGGTCTTTCATCGATCCCACGTCTAAGGTCTTCCCGTTTGTGTCCAGCCCAGGCGTGAGGAGGAGTGTTGAAATATATAGCCTAGTCATTTCCATCAGTTCGGACTTTTGGGATAGTTGGCTACTGCATCAATTCAATACCACCAGCCGAAACTAAAGAAATACATGTTGGTTACATGTACTCAACGTCACAGTTATTCTATTCTCGACAGTGTAAGATATGTTAACTCATAAGTAGGAACCATTCTCTGTCTTCTAGCAACAGTAATCTATTCAAACACTGGACACCAACAATATCACACATCAACATAGAAAAACCATGTGAACAACAGCTATAGTTAGGTAACACGCACGGGACTTGATCATCCAAGAAATCAGACACGCCGTTCTATTTTATGAAGTCAGTCCAACAAATAGTCACTGCTGACTAATTAAATATTTATCCCAATATCCTAGAATTTCTTTGCACGGGAGCATCGTCGGTTCGTCACTAGCTAGCTGAACTTTAGCAGCATAAATAAGTGCAGGACAAGAACTAGAGTCCACGAAACTATCTTCAGGTTGTGCATTACAAATCACTCGAAATCTAATTCCTGAATGTTCAGTCCAGCAACCAGCGCAGCAACCACCAATCGCAAATCCACCAAGAATCTACCCTGGGAAATTAACCTGGTGAGAGAGAGAGAGGGAGAGAGAGACCAACCTGACGGACCGCTGCTTCCTCTTCTCCGGCGTGAAGCAGCGGGGGAGATGGGACCTCGCGTAGGGTAGGGTTTCGGACCGGGCTCAGAGGCGGCGTTTGCTCCTGTTGGTTCCGCCGCCTCCGCCGCCGTCCCCCCGTCCCCGCCGGCGCTGCCCCGCGTGTTTGACAATATTGCAACGATGCCTTGATGTTATGTGTCGACGGGACTGTGATTCAGGGTCACTGGCCCCCTTCTGTCAACCCTTCCTTCTCCATCCAACGGATAAGATTAAGCCAAAAAAGGTAAACTCGAAACTCCAAACCTTTCAGAAAAAAATCAATAAGTTGTATATGGTTCATTATGTGTTCTGAGAAAATTTCGTGCCATTTCGATAATTGGTTACACAACGGACCATATACGACTTATAAAAAAAATTCAATTTTTCTGAAATACTTGAATTTCGAGTTCACTTTTTGCCTCAATCTTATCCGTTTGATAGACAATAAAGAGTGGACCGTAATCATTTTTTTCAAGGACACGCAACAAAAGTGTTGATGTCATCTCATTAAGATTTGAAAGGGGGTTTTACAAGATTCTCCACTAGAGGCTCCAATTATAGCTCTAAGCGACTACTCCTCATGTTGACCTACCGTCTTGCTAGCCGCTTTCCAGAGCGCTAGTTCCTTGCTAGCCGCCTTCCAGGCCGCTAGTTCCTACATTGTCTTGTTTACCAGCTCATGCGTCTTGGTGTTGACCCTATCGAAGACCCTGGCGTTCCTCTCTCCAACCATATCTTTCTCATTCCCGTGATCATGACCGTGGCCAAGTTTTTTCTCACTACAAGAAATATGCTCACTTTTGACCCTCCATTTTGGTCACTAGAAGGTCACAAATTTCTATTTACGGCTGTCACATACCGAGCGTCTTATTTGATAAAAAATAATATTTTTTAGTGAAATGGCCATAACCGCTATGACCAAATTAGAGGGTCATAATTTTACGACCAAATTTTTTGGCCATACGTTGTCTGTTGTGGCCACGTCAAATCCTACGTGGCAAAATTGTTACCAAATGAAAAGGTCATATACCAGAATCAGCCCAGTCCATGGTGGTCATCAGAATAAGCCAAGCCCAACAGTTCAACCCATTTACGTTTTTCCTGTAACTTCTTGTTGAATTTACTGCTCCTCTACACGGCCAGTCCAACATTTCGGCCAATTAGGTCTTTTCTCTAATTTATGGTCAAATATGTAGCCATTTAAGCAATTTTATTTTACTGGCCTTGGCCCTTTTATGGTGCATTTATTTCCTGGGCCGTGGACTTTTTACCATGCTAGTCCAAAGAGTTTGGGCCCAAGTCCTCTTTAGCCCAGTTGCATAGTTCTAGCCCATATTCGAATCAAAGTATGCAGGAATTCAAATAAAATATCATCCACAACCTGCAGGTTGAATTCAAATCATAATCACATCATCATCACATTTTTCATCTCAAGTTTATATATTGTATACTCTCCCAACTTTACATTATCACAAAAATAACAGAAAAATTGGATAATCACAGATATCAGAAACCAAGACATACTGTTTACTACATCCCGCAATAACAGAAACCAAGACCTGCAGTGCACTACAATGGTGCATATGCTACTGTCCTAACAGTACAATGGACTTCACTGCTCTCTCTGATGATCACAGCTCCAGCTGCGACAAGCTGCCTTCCAACAAGAACATTACAATGCAAATGAATGGATTACGAGAAAGAAAACGGAGAAAATAGGCTCCAATCAATGAGAATACAACAAGCAATAAAATGTCACTAGTCAATTTAAGGTTTAGTTCGAACATCGGATAAACAACTCATATGTTGACATACCAATTTGCATCCAGATTCTAACTTGCCGCAAAAAGGAAGAAATATGAAAGTAAGTATTGGATCAATAGTTCAAATCAAGTCACACAATAGTATTGTAACAACAATGATGAACATATAACAAGAGATGACATAATTGTTGGCTCAAGGTTCTCCAACATATCGAGTTGATGGAAATTATTTTAGCATAACCAAATTAGGAACATCCCTCGGAGTTCCATTTTAATCAGTCTGTGGTGGGTCCCGCATGTCAGGTCAGTGGTAGGTCCCACGTGTCGGGATAGGCGGTCTATTTGGACTTCGTGGTCAACAAGTCAGTGTGTGGATCCCAGCTGTTAGTGGTTGATTTAAATTGAATCATGGACATATCAGGTCGAAGGTTGGTGGTGGATCCGACCTGTCATTCGATAGACGGTGCGGTTGGACATCGTGGTCAACAAGTCAGTGTGCCGATCCCACATGCTAGTGGTCAGTTTAAATTGAATCATAGACATGACTCATAGGCGAATATTGACACATAGACGTGACAAGTAGGCGAAAATTGACACATGGGCGAAACTGCTGAGGTGGCCGCCCCGTCATTACAACGCATCAAAATTTGCATGTATGACCATTTATATTGGTCGTAATCAACAAAAATAAGGTGGTAGACCACAACTGTCTACATTATGACCATTTCGTGTAAGTAACTATGACCTTTCAGACCAAATTAGTCGTTATGTTTTCGGGTTTTGACCCTCCCAAACAACTTACGACCATGTAGTTCGGAATGGTCATAGATCTATGACGAATATTTCTAGGGTCACTATGAGATGGTCACAATTCGGCATATTTCTTGTAGTGTCTTTGCTTATGATCCCCTGATTTCGACATATGGCACCACCAGATTTTGACAGAAGAGTGATCATTTGGTGTGAGGTTGGGGAGGCTGAGCTTCCTGCATAAGTGGATCTAGAATTTCTTCGACGTTGGCATTCAACCATGATGTGATCCATAGTCTCTTGGCTTTGGTCGCAGAGGGTACATGATGCAGGTGTTGGTAACCTTGTCTTCACCAAACGATCTACAGTCCAACATCAGTTTTTCATCACCAGGCTCGTGAAGAATTTCTCTTTAAGTGGCGCTTTACACTTTCACGGCGAATTTGCGTAGTCTGCCTTGAACTCCCCTAAAAAGAAAGCAGAGATGGTTGAGGATGCAAGGAAGGATGCAAAGTATACCCCATTTGGCGCCACCTGCCATGTGATCGTGTCTTCCTCGTCTGAAAGAGGAGGTAGGTTTTGTATTGTCATCAACCGCTTGGCACTTGGATAGGGAGTACCTCTCTGTTGGACATTGGGAGTGCCTCTCTCGTGCCTTGGCGAACTTGAGCAGACCTGGGGAAAGTTGTGCTGGGATTTGGCCAAATATCCAAGGAGCAGTCTGTTTCCCTTGCCTACAGTGCAGCATGTTGCAGTACTGAACATTGTTCACATAGCAGTAATAACCCTCTAATTCTCTCTAGCATCCTCTCTCTATTGACGAATCTTCGGTGGGCGACACCAAGATGATGCAATAATGAAGCTAATTATGTGTTTTATATTAGTGGTAGTAATGGAATCCTAACGTATTAAATTTCAGCGAGTGTAAACGCAAAGGAGAAATCGGCTGTGTTTTCTCATGAAATTTCAGGCCCTATAAGGGCTTGTTTGGTACTAGTGTATTTTAGGGCATTGGTGGGGATTATCCCGGTCAAACCCGTGAATCCCCACATATCTCAAAACATCGTTTGGTTCTAATGTATTGGACAAGTATTATCCCCACATTTTTACACAAATCCCCAAACTCTAATGCATTTTTCTCAATACTCAATACAATAGGTAGGGGTAGTGGATTGGATCCCCTAGGGGATTGGGTGAAGCTTGGGTTTCACCCAATCCACTAGAGGATTATCCCCACCAATCACCTAAAATAGCCTAGTACCAAACAAGGCCTAAACAGTTCCATAGTCATTGTATTTCCTTGCGTAGGAAGAACCGTCATGTAACCAGAGAGAAGTTCTAGTTGAGAGAACCACCCTTAGCCCTGACCCCGCATGATTTTCTTGTAGATTTTGTTCGGCAGCTGAGCAGTCAGCAGTCAATTCACTCGCACTTGGCCTTTCTGATCAGTAGGTACGAGCTACTCCGGCTATGCCTCAAGCCTACAAGAAATTCAGCTGCTTCCTCTTCCCCCTCCTCGTCGCCGTTAGCCTTGCTATCTGCAGCGTGGGAGACGACGTCAGCGAGCAGTTCGTCTACTCGGGCGGCTTCGCCGGCGCTAACCTCACCCTCGGCGGCGCGGCCGCGGTCACCCCCGCAGGCCTGCTCGAGCTCACCAACGGCACGCTCCGCCAGAAGGCCCACGCCATCCACCCGGCCCCGTTCCGCTTCCGCGACCGCAACGCGTCGACGGCACGGTCGTTCTCGGCCTCCTTCGTGTTCGGCATCCTCTGCCCGGACGCCGACAACTGCGGCCACGGCATCATCCTCTTCGTCGCTCCAGGCGGCTACGACTTCTCCGCCGCGTTCCCAAGCCAGTACATCGGCTTCGTCAACGACACCAGCAACGGCGCCGCCGGCAACCACATCTTCGGCGTCGAGCTCGACACCGACCAGAACAACGAGTTCCGCGACATCGACGGCAACCACGTCGGCATCGACGTCGACGGGCTCACGTCCGTCACATCCACCAGCGCCGGCTACTTCGGCGACGACGACGGCGTCTTTCACAACCTGACGCTCGGGAGCCGCCAGGCCATGCAAGTGTGGGTGGACTACGACGGCGACAGGAAACAGCTCACCGTGGCCATGGCTCCCGTCGGGACGGCCAGACCCGTCAAGCCGATGCTCTCCACGTCCTACGACCTCTCCACGGTGGTCACCGACATGGCGTACGTGGGCTTTTCGTCGGCGACGGGCTCCTTCAACTCGCGACACTATGTTCTCGGTTGGAGCTTCGCCATGGACGGGGCTGCTCCGGCCATCGACGTCACCAAGCTGCCGAAGCTGCCTCGCTTTGGCCCGAAGCGCCGTCCCAAGCTCGCGAAGATCATCCCGCCCGTAGCGACGGCGGCGTTCATCTTCGCCGTTGGCACCGTCGCCGTCCTGCTGATACGACGGCGTCTCAAGTACAGCGAGCTGCGGGAAGATTGGGAGGTCGAGTTCGGGCCGCACCGGTTCTCGTATAAGGATCTGTTCCGCGCCACCGATGGTTTCAAGGACAAGAATCTGCTCGGCGTGGGAGGGTTCGGGAGGGTGTACAAGGGGGTGCTCCCGGTGTCCAAACTGGAAGTAGCCGTCAAGAAGGTGTCTCATGACTCGAAACAGGGCATGAAAGAGTTCATCGCAGAGGTTGTTACCATTGGGCGCCTGCAACATCGGAATCTCGCACAGTTACTTGGTTATTGCAGGCGTAAAGGCGAATTGCTCTTGATCTACGAGTACATGTCGAACGGGAGTCTTGACAAGCACTTGTTCAGCGGCGACGGTCAGAAGCCGGTTCTAGATTGGGATAAGAGGTTCCGGATCATCAAAGGAATTGCTTCGGGGCTGCTCTATCTCCACGAGGAATGGGAGAAAGTGATCATCCACCGAGACATCAAGGCAAGCAATGTGCTCCTCGACAGTGAGATGAATGGCCGATTAGGCGACTTTGGACTGGCCAGGATGTACGACCGTGGCGCCAACGCACAGACCACGCACGTCGTCGGCAGCATAGGGTACCTAGCCCCAGAGCTTGGCCGCACCAACAAGGCGACGCCCCTGACCGATGTGTTCGCCTTTGGAATATTCGTTCTTGAAGTCACTTGTGGGCAAAGACCTATTAGCCAAAATTCAGGGGGCGACCAGCTCATGCTGGTCGACTGGGTGCTTGAGCATTGGCATAAAGGATCGCTAATCGAGACTGTGGATGCCAAGCTTCATGACTATGATGTCGATGAGGCAGGCCTCGTGCTGAAGATAGGATTGTTGTGCTCGCATTCTCTCTCCAACTCAAGGCCCAACATGCGGCAGGTTGTGAGGTACCTTAATGGAGACGTGCAACTACCGGAGCTCAAGCCGACAAATGAAAGTTTCGAGATTCTTGCGCTGATGCAGAACGAAGGGTTCGACTCCTATGTCATGCCGTACCCTTCGTCGATGGAAAGCATGACAACCTTGTCCAGCGTTGTCAGTGAAAAATGACATGTTATCATCAATTGGGATTCAACAAATCTCTCTTCTAATACAAACGACACACAAGCCTTTTGTGTGTTCACCAAAAAAATTGATGTCCCACTTGAAATATATGCAAATCCAAGTCATTCCATATTTTTCTTCTAAAAGGAGAGACATGCCTTCCACCTCTCATCCATCGATAGACACACATCTATTTTACTGCGCAGTTTATAGTTGATCGCAAAAAGTGAGAGGAAGCGATAAATACATGCTACATTTCACACATCATTAGTCCTTCGCTAAACTGTTAGAAAAAAAATGGTTGAATAAAGCTGGTGCTACCATCACCAGTTGGTTGCACCCATACTCGATAAGTTCTCGTGCTTCCCTATGCTGAATTGAGTCCACGTATGGAAGCAGTGTGTAGCCTTGTAGACAGCCTGCAAAAGGTTGAAAGCTCTAATTTTTTTAAACACAATATCATCATGATAAGCCATCCGTAGCTGTAGCAGCTGAGCAACCAGATCAGCAATGCGTGTAAAAAATCGCTGGGCCCCACATACAGACACATAGTTGGAGTAAGGTGGGACCAGAGAGGCGTTCCTTTAACCACGCTTAAAAAGTATAGTAAGAGTAATATTTTGAAGAAAGTCCATTTTTCACTCTTAAACCCTCTGAGAAAGTTTATTATTGGTTCTAAAACTTCCGTTTAGTCTAAAACGAACCCTAAACTTTTGGAAAAGTATATAACCCATCTAACTCAAGAAAAACACTTACGTGGACAACATGCGACATATGAAAATAGGTACACTTGACCGAATGGGAACGTAATCTAAATTTGTCTGCTCCACTGAGTCAAAATCCTCACACGGACGCTAAATCCACATACGTCCTCACATGAGCACCCATACCACACCACTTTGTCATCGTCTAGATAGTATGTTGACGCATATTTCCTCATCGCCCCTAGACCTCATTTTACCCGTCCAGAACCCTGGTTGCCTGCACCACCACCTCGTTCGCATTTCCCCTGTTTGTGCAAACCGATGTCATTATATGCTTGTTGGCGGTATTCCATCATCAATACGTTGAGAAATCTTGTGGTCAATTCATGCATGCCACCATGCTCTTTCCTTCATCTCTGAAGGCGTAACTAGCCGATCAGTTTTGACAGGGTGACGGGATCGGTAGTCCAGACTCAATTTTCTGTTGTCAAAAATAATGTGAAGTTTTTCAAGAGGTCGAGATTTGTTTTGAACCAAGCAAAAGTTTTAGGATGAAAATTGAACTTGTTCAAGAGTTCAGAGACCAAAATTGGACTTTCCTCTATGTTTAAGTGGGGATACTCTCTATTCCTAGGGAAATATCTTATCTATCAATTTCAAACGGAAGTCAGTACAAATTAAAGTTGAGCTTGAAGGTACCTAGCTTCTCCTGGAAACTCCATATGCGTTGGTGCTCTACTCGTTTTGAGAGTGACGTCTACTTTTTCCACATGTGCACATGTTGACATACTGTGTCTAAAAGAGATAAGACCAAATACCATGTTTCTTCTGACTGAAAAACCATTTACGTCACATTGTCTACGTGATTGAGCAAAGAAAACGACGGCAACACTGGACGATTGTACACGATTAGGACGAGACACCGGACAGTGGACACGAGAGGCCACAAAAATTGATGTACGTACTATGCAATTGACCAGTCAATTTGACTGACGATTAATCGTCTAGAGAAAATGAAATATATAGCTTGCCAAGAGGATAAACACCACACGTAAGCATTGCTGGTTTAGTTTGCCAATGTTTAATTTATCCTCCTTTGAATATCTAAGGGCCGGAGTACGAAAAAGACTGGACTTTTATCGATCTATTTTTTTTGGCAAAGTAATCAGTCAATGAAAAAGTATAGACTAATGAGAGGAATATCATCTACCGCCCTAATAAAGATCAGGGGTTTGGGAATTGAGGCTTTGGGTATCAAGAACAAATGTCTACTTGCAAAATGGTTATTTAAAATCCTTAACGAATAAAGTGTATGGCATGAGTTGTTGTGTAACAAATATATGCGAGGGAAAACTTTAACCCAAGTTGAACCAAAGCCTACGGATTCCCCATTTTGGAACGGGGTCATGGCGGTAAAAAGTGAGTTCTTTAGGCGTGGATCTTTTGTTGTCGGCAATGGCCGACATACTAGGTTCAGGAGGACACTTGGTTGGGCGAGAATCCTCCATCGATGGAATATAAACCTTATATAGCATTCAAAAAAATGTTGTGGTAGCGGATCTATTAACTACTTCACCTCCGAATATTCAGTTCAGGAGGGAAATTATCGGGGATAAATTAGATGTGTGGCTGGACCTTATGGAGAGACTTATAAGCATTTCATTCTCGGATGAGTCTGAATCGTTAAGTGGAAGTTTTCTACTACATGACTACTTTCGGATAAGTCTTTTTATGCCGATTTAACGAATAGTCACACAAGATTTTTGCATAAGTACTTGTGGAGGCTTAAGATACCATTAAAAATCAAGATTTTTTATGGTTTCTTAATAGAAAAGTTTTATTAATCAAAGATAACCTTGCAAGGAGATGTTGGACAGGATGTAAAAAGTGTGTATTTGTGATGCAGAAGAGTCTGTTGAACATTTATTTATTTCTTGTCCATTTGTGCGCAATATTTGGACATTGATTTATTTTACATCTAATATTTGTTCTCCCACAAGTATTACCAATATGTTTGTTAGCTGGATTAGTGGAATTGACAAGAGAACAAAGGCACAAATGCATATAGGCATTTCTGCATTTCTTTGGGCAATTTGAAATTGCCGCAATACTATTGTGTTTAACAAGGTGGGAGTTGCTCATTTCTTGTAGGTTAGCAACAGAGCCCTATATTGGATCTTCCTTCTACCTGCCAACTTACAAAGTCATATAGATTTGGATGCACTCGACCTGCGTTAGTTACTCGAACTATCTTCAGCCGGGTGGATGGTGGCATGCTGAAAAATCAGATGTTTAGTGCTCCACTCTTTTATGAGTACTTGATACTTGATTCTTCTTTATTTTTGCAATAAAGTAACACTGTGTCACTAGTACATATCGGGCAATTTAAGACCCCGCAATCGCAGACGAATGCAGGCATTCGTGTGTGTTATCCCCTATCGCTTACCCTTCGAAATTAAAGCCATTTGCGAGGCCCTGAAGGGTGTTCCCATCGTAAACATTCGCATACGGTTATAATTTATAAATCATGTACGCTCTTTCGCACACGGACTTTCCCGAGTAAAGCGTGTGCATTCACTCGCAGTATCGCACACGATTTATTGAAGTTTGGTCGTATGGAATTCTGCTGAACTATCGCATAGGATTATCCTAACTAGATCGTGTGCAATACATTGTTCTATTGCATATGATTGGTTTGATGTTATCGTTTGTCTAATATTTTGTCTTCCCGCATTTTTTCTGAAATCTCACTAAGTATGAAATATCATGGTGTTCCCGCATTTTGCTTGAGTATAAATTGCTTCGACGGCCATGGCCATTTGTTTATTTAGGATTTGTACAATGCCACACAACACGGAAGCCATGGGAGATCGGGGACGGGTACCTTCGTGGACCTCGCGCCGTCGGACTCGGAGGAGGTGCTGCCCTCAGCGGTCGTGGCTGGGGGTAGCTCAACCAACCTCGCGACGTGGGAATCGGAAGAGATGCTGTCCACAGCGGCCTCAATCGATCTCACGCCGACTGAGGCGCAGGAGGAGCTGTCCCCAGCGCACGGAGCTGGGGGTAACTTCGTTGACCTCGCGGCGGTGGAGCTCGAAGACAGCTATTCGGGTTCGTCGTCGGATGAGCCTCTGGCCACCCCAGAGGAACTAGAGTACCATTACAATTTCGTGGTCATTTGCTGTAACACACTGAGCGGACTAAAAGGGAAAGGTTGATCTTCGTACATGATTTATAAGCCAAAAAGGGTCAAAATTAGTGATGTTGCCCAAAGCATGTGTGTTATTGCCCTTCGAAACTAGAGCATGTCTTGTTATTCTGTGCTAGTTTAACTGAATCACGTTGTGTTATTTTGTGTTAGCTGACCTGAACATAAGCCATGTTGGACGTGCTTGTTATTTGGACGTATGTTGCCTGCTATTTTCATGTGCTATGTTGGACGTGAATGCAATGTTTGACCTGCTATGTGGACGTGGTTGCAATGTTATCCTGCAATGTTTTCTCATCCTGAATTGTCCACGTTTGTGTCTACAACCGGTTGTGTGATGGTGTTTATCGTGAGATGGTTTTCTTTATGAAGCACCAGAAAAAAGAACGGACAGAAATTGCATAATCGGGTTCCGTGATGAAGCAGAAAAACTTTCAGTCCGTTATTCTTGCGCCAACATTTGACACCAGCAAAAAAAAAGTTGTATTGAAGATTTAAAACGGTTAAATCTTGCACAAAGAGCAACCTTTCCGTTTTAGTCCGTGCGGTGTGTTACAGCAAACGACCACGAACTTGTAATAGTACTCAGCAAAGACACGAAAATTTAGTGTGTTTGGGCAAAGGACCCGAAATAACGGTGTCCACGAGCAAATTTTCGCTTAATTTATCCAAATTTTTATACATACATTAAAAGGTGTTCTCTCAAGTACACCTATATGTCGCGCTGTCTAAATCAGCGCTAGAAACAATGTGAAGATTCTTATCGTCCCGGATGCCGGTCATAAAAAAAAACTCAGATTATAGCGAAAACAAGAGGACAGATTATCCTGTTCATACGTACACGAAGAACATCGTCTATAGAGAGATCCTTACATCGTAAGTAAGATATTTGTCAATTATACCTTCAGTAATCATACATTTATATATATTTTAGTGACGCATACTTCATTTAGAATATAACTTGGTTTGTGCAGATCCATAATCTTGCGTTGCTTAGAGAAAATTTCTGTAGTATTTTATATATGACATGACATGGTGTGATATGATATGGAAAGTTCTTGGATGAATTTTTATTTCTTTTATCTTTTGTACGGTTTTATTCAAATAAGCTATGTGTATTTTCGAGTAATGCACTTCAATTAATTAAGGGACCTTACTAGGTAGCGACCGTGCCCCAGGAAACGATTGTCGTACGGCGCACCCACGACCGTCTCCTCTCCGCGTGCGTAGAAACCAGTGAAGCAACATGCGTGTACCTAACTAGGCCGTGGCACTACGTCCATTCTTTTTGGCCCATTACCAAACAGAACAAGAGCACAACGCATAAAATTCCATCGAAAGTTCTCCAAAAAGAAAAAAATTATATCGAACTACCACACCCTAGGGATCCGGTGGCTTGTTCCTCCTCACGCCATGGATGGAGGCAACGAACACAACCAAGATCCTGACGCCATGCGAGCAAATCAACAGAAAAAAGAACTCCAGGTACGAGCAAAATTGCCAGTTTCTCCAAACTGAAATTACACCCAGACGCAAGATTTCATAAGATTCTGTACCCCCACTTCTCCCAATCAAGATTTAGACAGACAAAATTCAACAGGTTAACAAACCACAACACACAGCATAGATAGAGTAGGTATGAAGACACATCCAAGAACATATAAACTTGGTATAAAGGTGCATAAGAACTGTCCGCAAACGAAAATAGATAAATTTGTCCAGGTCAACTAAGAACTTGGAAACCGGGTGACTAGGAACTTCAAATCTGGCAATAAGAAACTTGGAACCTGGCAACTACAAACTTGGAACCGGGTGCATAGGAATTTGAAATCTGGCAACTATAAACTTTAAAAATGGTAACTGCGATCTTGCAACCTGTCAACAACAAACTAAAAATCTGAAAATCAACTAAACTATAAACCTGGCACCAAGTTCTTCTCTTCTGCACAGCTCCCATCGGTCCATACAGTACACGTATCTTTCTTTATTCATGTCCAAATGAGAACGGCTTGTTGTACCGGCATCTCCTTGACAGCTCTGGAAAAAAATATAACTTGTGTTTATGTTTTTCCTCCATATTAACATGCTTTTGACATTTTGTAGAAAACACAAAAGAGGCTAACTAGTGGAAAAACGTTGCAGATTCAAGATAACTTGGCTATCCCCAACATAAATGTAGTTGAATTTGACACAAACCGAACTCAAAGCAACAACAATGTTTCAAAGCTACAAGGTAATTTTCATATTTAGTTTACCCCGACAATTAAAAATTTCAAACCTGGCAACTAAGAACTTCAAATGTGGCAACTAGAAACTTTGAACCTGGCAACTAAAAGAACTTCAAACCTGACAACTAAAACCTTCAAACCTGGCAACAAGAAACTTTGAACCTCGCAAATAAAAAACTTTGAACCTGGCAACTAAAAAACTTCGAACCTGACAATTAAAAACTTCAAATCTGGCAACTAAGAAATTCAAATGTGGCAACTAGAAAACTTCGAACCGAGCAACTCAAAATAAACTTCAAGACTGGCAATTAAGAACTTGAACCTGGCAACTAAAAGGAAATTCGAACCTGGTAACTAAAAACTTCAAACCTGGCAACTAAGAACTTCAAATGTGGCAATTGGAAACTTTGAACCTGGCAACTAAAAAGAACTTCGAACCTGGCAACTAAAAACTTCAAACCAGGCAAAACACAATAAACCATTTGTATTTTCCATAGTCAAATCTAACAAGTAGAACCTGACAAATTAAATTGCTAGCAACTAGTTCTTCTTTCTGTGCACGGCCTCCAATCCTCCATCCATAGACTGCACATTTCTTTTGAGCTTCCTGTCCATGAGAAACCCTTCCTCACTGGTGTCTCAACTTGCAGTAAGTCTGAAAAGAAAAAGATGGTGAATAAACATGTGGTCACTAGCCATGTAAAACCTGGTGACTTAAGTGTGTTATCAAAATTAAAAGGACAAAAAACATGCGGTCTCGTGAAAAAATGCTCCTGATAACTAGTAGCAATAATCTAGGTGATTAACTCTGCATAATTTGGTGACTAAATACTTTTGGTGTAAAAATGAAAAATGTTGCTGGCAACCACAAACAAAAATCTAGTTGACTAGGCATAAATAATTTGGTGAATTATAAAACTTTGGCAACATGAAAAAATGCTCATGATAAGTAGTAACTAGAATCTTTGTGACTAGATATAAATAATTTGGTGACTTGTAGAAACTTTGGTAACATGAACAAATGCTCCTTCTAAGCAGTAACATGAAACATCTGTTAATTAACCATGCGCAAAAATAGTAGATGGTTGCTTGGCAGAAAAAAGCGGCTAAAAAGGCGTGAGCAATGATGACGGTGAGGGGCGAGTTCAAGGTCCAATAGAGAAAAAGGTTTTGTATCTATCATTAAATTTGTTTCACCACTTATATATTCCATTATTATTTAGTAGTAAGAAAAATTGTGGACCAAATAAAATTGCATGTCATTAAAGTTCAGATATCTAAAAATCACACATCGACATATGACACCTTTAACCAATAAAAATTCGGCCCACAAACTCCCTGCAAAAATGACTACGGTATCTCACATGAATCAACATAGGTACAAACACTAGAAAAGGGGAGGAAAAAGTCCCCACATGAACAACGCAGGAGCAAAAATGAGCTCAATTGCATCGATTTACTCGTTCCCCCATACAAAATACACACCGATGAACGATAAAAAATTCTCACTCCCTCCTGACCACCATCAGTTATATCTCTGAACACACAACTAACACCCAATAACCGCCACCAATAATCCGCAGTCAGAATGCTAATAATGCACGAATTAACCACCACAAAAACATGTCGACTAACACATAGTGGTGGAGCCTGCCTAGCCTAGTATGACAGCCCGAGCAGACTCGTAAGACTTATCACAAACGGCAGCTTCCCCATGAAAATTCTCAGCATATTTCTCAGTACGTGCTTCCTTTTGCAATGGAGTATTCAAGGGATACAACCCCAGGCAGCTGCCTAGGCTAGCTGGCTGAAGCTCTGCCAGACTGCCACTTCTAACACACACACATCTGCCTGAATAACACACCAACACCACGCCCAATCATCCTGATTTCGTCCTCCTCTAACCCAACGACCCATCACAAAATTTCACCACCAATCTTCTCCACGCCAGTAACGGAGGACCTAAGCTGGCAAGCACACAAGCTGACTACCGGAACAAAAAATTCAACCAACGATCAAACAAATCACCTAGAAATGAGCGCCTCTAAGCCAGGAACAAGGGAAATTAACGGTGAGCCCGCTCCCATGCTTGTCGGTTTTGCAACCCAGGCCGGTGATGCCCCTAATCCGCTTGAATCTCCATAGGTAAGCCGAACGCCCGCCGAAATAGCCAGGCGGAAACCATTCAAACCCTACCGATGAATTCCTGATCCACAAAAACTGCAGAGAAATGAGCGGATCTGGGCCATGAACAAGTGAACTCACCTTGTGCCCCCGCTCCCCAGCTCGCCGGCGCCGCAGCCCACGCCGGAGATGCGCCTCCTCCGTCGAATCGCCATGGAAAATCGCAACGCACCAAAATAGCCAGGCGGAAACAACTCAAGCCCTACCGACGAACTGACCGTGCACCCGCTCCCCTGCTTGTCGGCACCGCGACCCATGCCGACGATGCCCTCCGTCCGCTCCAATCGCCGTGGGTGGAGCAGCCCACGCCAAAATCGCCGGGGGCGGAAACTGCTGCGTGAATGAGAGAAGTGGGGGGCGGTGAGAGAAGTATTTTTTGCCGTTTCTGGCAGTTTTCACGGACTTACACCGTATCTGGCCGCTCCAGGAAACTAATTGCAAATCTGGCCCCTAGGGTCGGCGCCAACGCAAACGGCGCCGACGTCGTGCAGGTCGGCGCCAGAGACAGGACTCGCCGAAGTTCGCCGCTGGGCCCGGCTAAAATCCTACGTGGCAGGGTCGGCGCCAGTGGGAATGGCGCCGAACTCCCTGGGCTAACTGAACCCAGATCGAGCAGTTCGGCGCCATCCTCGATGGCGCCGACCTTTTAGGGTTATTATTCGGCTTCCCGATCTAGATCGATCTCGCCCCACACCCCACACCCTGCCTCACCCCGCCACAGCCGAGCTCACCGGTGCCCCACCCCGCCGCCGCCTCGCCCCGCCACCCCCGAGCTCCGGTCGCCGCCTCCATTCCCGCCGCCTCTGCCCACCTTTCCCGCCGCCTGCCCTCACCATTCCCGCCGCCATTCCCGTCGCCGCCCTCCACCACGTCCCTCACCTCTGGTCGCCGCCACCGCACCCATCCACTCCTCGGCCGCCGCCTCCCACCGGAATCACCGTGGCCGGCGCCTCCTTCTTCGTCGCCGGCGCCGTCCAGGAGCCCATTGGCGGCTTCTCCTCCTCCGTGCAGGTAAAATTGAAAATGCTAGAATGAGGCAGCATGTGATTTTTTTGTGCTGTAGAGCATTATGAACTATGTGTGGTATAGTTTTTTTTATCCAGTGAGTATGGTAATAGGAAAAAAGCAAAAGAGCATTATGAACTATGTTGTGCTAAATGCTAGAATGTGATTTGTGTGTTGTAGGTATAGTTTTTTTTTCCTCTTTGTGGGTTGCAGATTGCTTATTTTCTCACTGTAATTAAAATGTTCAGTTAATTTAGTAGCCACAAAAATTCAAAGGCACAGCCCATAGTAGATTGATTCGAAGATAATTTCAAACACTCGGACCTTCGGCGTCTCTTCCATAAATGATAGGAGTTTCTTATCTTACTAGTAATATCGAATTAATTTGTTATTGAGAGCTTCCGGGTTTAGATAAATCATTATCTAATGGTAGAGGTATATTTTGTTTCCGATTATAGATGGCCTACACAAAGATTGTTCATGTTCATCACGGAGGCCGTGTTGTGTCCTCTAGCTGCGGTGTTGAGTTTGTGGAGATGACGAGTAAAGTACTGTTCTTCCCGCATAGTCCAACTTTGCGTGAGCTTGTTGTGAAGATCGAAACGGCGTTGGGTTGGTTAGGCACTGCTGTTGGTTTGGAAGGAAGATACGATGCCGGTGGCTGTAGGTCTTATACTCAGATGATACCCATCCGAGACAACGAAGGGTGGGAGTTGTACAAAGAGCTTGTTGAGAACTCTCAAATCAAGTCAATTGTTGTCGTTGCCGTGAAGGTTGACATCAACAGTCGTACCGTAGTTCTCCCTAATTTGAACAAGCATCCAACGGTTGTTAAAGAAAACAATGATGACCGTAGTGAGCATGATTCGGGTCCAAGCCAGCCTCCCTTGAGGGAGAAGGAGAGTGTTGACCATCGAGTTAAAGTGGAGTTGCTTAGGGAGCAGAAACTAAAGGGTGCAGCACCACCTGCAACTCGTGTTGTGTCCTCTAGTATGCCTAGTAGAGAAGAGATCATTGAGGAGAAACCCAATGTTGCACACTTGGAGGCGGTGAATGACGAGTTTGTTGGTGTCTCTCCAATCGACATTCCAGCACCACCGTTTGTACCTCAGGTGGCATCCTCTGAACTTGATGGAGACCCGTATACTTTCGAAGATCACAATCCCGAAGACGAGGGTTATGATCAGGCTTATGCGGCTGACTCTGATGAGGATCGTGAGGAGCCCCAGTGGTCCGTGGACGAGACAGATGCGTTCGTCAAGGTATGGGGCAGACATCCTAGTATTCATGAGTTCAAGGATGTTAGGGAGGCTCACCTAGCCGTTTCCGACTCGAACCTGCGGGAATATGGCCCAGAGCCTCCTAAACCCATCATCCAGGATGGGGATGGAGGACTCCAACGGCCTAGGGCAAGGCCTTTGATATATGCGGGTCTAAAATTCAAGGGTCTATTGGAGATGCAGATCTGGCTGCAGGAGTACGCCGTTAGGCATCATCGGCAGTACATTGTGTTCAAGTCTAACCAGAAAGAGCGATATGTTGTGATGTGCGATGACAAAAAGTGTGGGTGGAAGGTGAGAGCAAGGAAGAGTCCTCAAGGTTGGTGGAAGATAAGTAGCTACGATGGCCCACACACATGCGGCGACAAGGTCCTTGCCAACAAGGCCCCTGGCGAGAAGGTTGTCCGGCGCACACACCGGCAACTGACATCTACTTTTATTGCTCACCGGTGCGCCGAAGCCATCAAAGCTACGCCTACCCTCTCAGCGGCCTCTTTGATGAAGTTTATACATCTCATCTTTGATTATCGTGTCACGTATGGGAAGGCGTGGAGAGCTAAGCAGATGGCTATGAAGATGGCCTACGGGGATTGGGAGGAAGCCTATGGAAGGCTACCAAAGATGTTGGCGGCTATGGCCCATCGCAACCCTGGAATGACAAACGTTGTGCAACCGCATCCAACTTATACTCGCACGGTTGAAGACGTCAAATACCCAGTGTTTGGACGAGCGTTTTGGTGCTTCCGCCCTTGTGTCGAAGCATTCAAGCATTGTCGTCCATTTCTTTCCGTGGACGGCACCTTTTTGACAGGGAAGTTTAAGGGCTCCCTTCTTGTTGCTATCTCTTGCGACGCGGACAACCGTTTGGTCCCCCTTGCCTTTGCTCTGGTCACGGGGGAGGACACGAACAACTGGAGTTGGTTCATGCACTTGTTGAGGACTAAGGTAGTTGGCAGGGATAGGGTTGTTTGTTTGATATCTGATCGCCATCAGGGCATACTGAATGCCGTGAAGGATGAAATACCTGGGCATCCCCTTGTGAAGCACCGGTGGTGCATGAGGCATTTCGCGGCTAATTTCTACCGTGCTTGCCGTAACCGGGAAATGGCGGAGTATCTTCGTAGGCTTTCCATGGTGTTTGAGGAGGATGTGTTTGACCGGATGTACGCAGAGTTGTATGGCTTGACGAATGCGAAGGGTAAGGCTTTCCTTACGGAGCATTTGCCACAAAAAATGTTGTGGTCCCAAGCATTCGATGAGGATGGGGTTCGGCACGGTCACATGACAAGTAACATGGCGAGGTATTCAATAAAGTTTTAAAGGGTATCCGTGCGTTACCGGTTAGCGCCATAGCAGCGTTTACCTTTGACAAGTGCAACGAGTACTGGGTTACGAGGAGGGACGAGATAGAAGTCCTTGTGAATGACGGTAAGAAGTGGCCAAAGACCGTGGAAGAAGAACTTGATTATCAGGAAAAGAAGTCAGAGACCCAAACGTGGATATGTTTCGACAAGGAGGTGTGGAAGTACGAGGTTTGTGAACAAGGAGGTACCAACGTTGGCGGTGAGCAATTCGGTGGCCGCAAATATGTTGTTGTCCTAGCCTCTGCGTCTTGCACTTGCCAGATGCCGTTACAGATCCATCTACTGTGCTCACATATAATAACAGCGTCACGTGCTAGGGCAGTAGACCCAACTAGCTTGTCGTGTTTGTCCCGGTTCTACAAACTGGAGGCGGTTCGAGGCACATGGGCTGGTAGATTCGAGCCATATTTAGACATGGCCCAATGGCCCGAGTACACGGCCCGGTGTATTTACCGGATTTAGAATTCATGGTCAAGACTAAAGGGCGACGACAGACCAAGAGGTTCAAGATGGACATGGACCGCGCACAGGGGGCACACACTCGAAGAGACCGCGTGCAAATGATTATTTCGTGGAGGACATAGTGAAGAACCGTTGCTCCGTATGCGGCGAGGAAGGTCACAAGAACACGAAAAAGTTAAGTTGCGAGGACCGAAAAAGAAAATAGCCGCCGAGGTACTAGCGGCCGCGGCAGCCGCTAGTAACCGTTCGTCAAGCGTACGTGGAAGTAAGCGTCCACGAGGAACTAGACATTACAGAGGTGCTAGACGCCATCCCGATGCAATTGGGAAGTTAGCTGAAGCAATAAAACGTACTAGCAAGGTTATATTTTCTTTACTATATGTTACACATATAATTTATGTTAGCATATTTTTTGCATTTATTGTGTTGATACTTTTCATTGCAATATTACTCACTTTGGCTTGTATTTACATTGCAGAATGGAGGGTCGGCACCATCTTCTTGATGTTGGGTACGATAAGGATCACCGAGGTTGGAAGATTTCCATAGGCGTGGAGGTATGTACATAATGATGAAGTCAATTTGTTTTGTTGCCAAATGATTACTAACTTGTGTGGTATATAAAATGTTTTGCAGGAAATGAAGCATCTTCGCATACGTGGCCATAAGTTGCAGCATGATGCAATGAAGTATTCAGATAGGTACACTGCGTACATTGAGAGGGCAAAGTTGCTTCCCTTTGTGACCATGGCGAGGCGTGGGCTTCCAATCTACAATAGCTGCGCCCTCACGGCACTAGTTGACAGGTGGCACGTGGAGACTCACACTTTCCACCTTCCGTGTGGAGAGATGACTGTCACTCTAGAGGACTGGGCCATGATCACCGGTTTGCCTCTCGATGGGAACCCCGTCACTGGAAAGATAGAGGCACATAAATTCAGGGACATGGTTGAGCAGCTTCTTGGAGTAAGACCACCTGACAAAGTTGAAGGGCAAAAGGGTAGCAAGACTGGAGGGTTGAAGACCACTTGGTTGCAAACCCATTTCCGTGAGCTTCCGGAGGGTGCTGCCGACGTCACCGTACAAAGGTTGTATCTCTATACTAATTTTCCGTTGCCCACCTTTTTGTTATGTGCTTTTATTTCCATTTCGCCGTGTGATTCGAGTCTTTTTTTTATAGGTATGCTCGGGCATACATCATGTGGATCTTTGGGAAAGTGCTATTTCCAGACTCTGGGGGCAGCGACGTGTCTGGATGTATTTGCCTCTATTCCGTGACTGGGACGAGGCTGGGAGGTACAGCTGGGGCTCGGCCTCACTGGCTTACTTGTACCGGCAGCTGGATGAGGCATGCAGAAGGAGCAAGAATACATCAAACATGGGTGGTTGCGTGCTTGGGTTACAGGTATGGATGTGGGAGAGGCTTCCTGTAGGGCGCCCCCCTACGAGGCCACTTCGTGCTTGGCCACATGCTAATCCCGGCATGGCTCCCACCGTCGCGCACAAGTATGAGGATTCTGCGACCAATTGGGGCCCCTCCGAGAATCTGTATATGCAATACACCGATGAGATTGACTCTTTGCTTCCTAGCCACGTGAGTGCTGCACAATACATTCGTACATTAATCATTTCATTTTGCTTCACTTTGTTCTCAAATGTTTGATAATATTTTTGCTCACTTGCATCACAGGTTACGTGGAGGCCCTACGCCGAGGTTGTTGATGATCCCTCGTTCAACTTAAACGAGATGTGCACTCGTGACAAGGAGATGTGGACTTTGAGGTGCCCACTGATTTGTTTCTATGCCGTTGAGTACCATCTTCCACACAGAGTAGCCAAGCAGTTTGGGAAGCTCCAGCACTGCCCCCCAGAGTCCTTCTCCACGTCCTCTGCGCTTCACGAGTAAGATCTCGAAGCACCATATTGTTGTCTATGTCTTTTCATACATGATTGCTGACCCTTTTCTCTACGTTCTTTGTTAGCCTTGACAGGAGCAAAAACAAGAAGATTACTGACTGGGAACATGAGCATCGAGAGTACATAGCTGAATGGCATCAACGCAAGGGTCCTCACATCGATCCCACGCCGCACAATGCACTCGCGTTTGACAGGTATCTTGCTTGGCTGAATGGTGCAACCCGGCTTCATCTACGGAAGACTTGGACCGAGCAAGATATATTGGACTCGACATCAGACTCGGCCGATGATACCATCCAGTATGATTATACCCAGCGGACAGGAAAGCGCGTGGACCAGGGGCCTGTGCGAGACCGTGTGGTAAGAATCTAGTGCCACACATTTCCAACATGAACTACTTGCAAACTGAAAACTACACTAATTTTCTGATGTGTTCTGCAGGCCCATGAGCTTTTAAGAGGAATTACCGAAGCTGAAACAGCTCTCCAAGTTACACCGGGCAGCAAAGGTGAAGCATCCACACTGCGTGCAAGTCTACAGGTTAACACTTAAAGCTTTTAGTTCACAATGGGAATAAATACGATGAGTTTCAAGTCTAAATTGTTGTTTACTCTTTGTTGTTGCAGAAACTGGTGAAGCGTTCCCGTAGGTTGGTCGGTAGGCTTGCATGCCGTGATCCTACCGAAGACTTGGATGAGGTGCAACCTAGTAGCCGTGAAAAATCTACATCTTCTGAATGGGACCTAGATGTGGAGGACTTATATGATGACCAGACGGTGTTGTCGCAGGTAATATTCTTGCTCTCATGTACTAGTTCAGGTTTTAGTTCACAGCAACATACATATAAATCACTAGATGTTATTGTCGCAGGTGAGGGGTGCACCGCAACCTAGTCAGATGAGCCCAGGTCCCAGCCAGCAAGGCAGGCGCAAGCAGAAGCGCCAGCAGCCCCGCGTGCCCCTTCAGACCGGTCAAGAAATGCTTCGTAGGGGATCTCGTAACCGCAAGCCAAACATTCAGCTCAGCCCTGGTACCGAAGCGCTAGGAAAAAGAAAGGGACGCAAATAATGTCGCCGACATGTTCGCAAGTGTTTCTTTTAGTTATGAGATTGTTGCTTCCTTATGTTTCGGACCATCCGTGTTAGTTTGAGAACTACGGTTTGTGAATTGTGTGTGTGATGCTTTTGTCAACAAATCTGGTATGGATTGTGAGATCTACATGTGCTATTTGTGAGAATTTGGTATGGATTGTGCCATACATGTGGTTGTTTGAGTATTACGGTTCGCTGGATATATATTGTTGTCATTTCTACTATTTGTTACAGGTTTTGGTTCCAAAAACAGGGGAGACTCTGCCAAAATTTTCGAAAATCAAATCAGCACAGGAATTAGAACTTTTTTATACTCACATCCTGTGTTTGTATTTGGTGAATTAGTTTGGCTTCAATTGTCATCAAATCAAATCTGCAACTATATTCCCAGGAACAGGAAGAGGAACTCCCAGGAACTGCCAATTTTTTGAAAAACATCCAGGAAGGTTGGCGCCGAACTCTGGGACTCCCAGTTTCCACAAGTCTCAAAATGTCCAGTACGCAATTGGTTTGGGCCCTATGGTCGGCGCCATTCCCATTGGCGCCGATGTTGTGCATGTCGGCGCCATTTGAAACGGCGCCGAGCCCTGGAAGCGATTCTGGCCCAGTTTTCGGCGCCAGCACCGATTTTCGCCGAACTGGAGATGTTCGGCGCCAGGTAGGTTGGCGCCGAACTCTGGAACTCCCAATTTTCCACAAGTCTCGAAATGTCCAGTACGCAATTGGTTTGGGCCCTTTGGTCGGCGCCATTCCTATTGGCGCCGATGTTGTGCATGTCGGCGCCATTTGAAACGGCGCCGAGCCCTGGAAGCGATTCTGGCCCAGTTTTCGGCGCCAGCACCGATTTTCGCCGAACTGGAGATGTTCGGCGCCAGGTAGGTTGGCGCCGAACTCTGGAACTCCCAATTTTCCATAAGTCTCGAAATGTCCAGTACGCAATTGGTTTGGGCCCTCTGTTCGGCGCCAGAGCGAATGGCGCCGACGTGGTGCATATCGGCGCCTTTTCAAATGGCGCCGATCCCTTAGACTGAGTGAATTATTGCTGCCGAAATGAAACTAGTGGAAGTTCCTATGCCCTTAGACTGATTGAATTATTGCTGCCGACATGAAACTAGTGGAAGTTCCTGCAGATGCTGACTGAGATGAGCACCCACGAAATTATTGCTGCGAATAGTAAACTTGTTGAATTATTGCTGCGAATAGTGACTGATTGAATTATTGCTGTGTCCGGCTATGCCAATAAGTAGCGGTCCGTGGCTATGTGTTTTTCATTACAAACCACACTCACCCATTCCTTTACACAAACACACAATGCCTGGTGCGGGATCTTCTTCAGGGAAAGGGAAAGGGAAAGAACCGGCACTGGAACTTGTAGGTCCTCGTAGTGGCTCATTCGTGCCACCGGACATGCCGCCAACAGAAGAGCTACATGGTCATCAGCCATGGACCATCCAGTGCGGTTGCGGTGTCGAGTGCTGCTACACAGCAGATGCTGAGAAGATCAAAAGTGGTGGATACGGTGGAAGCTGGGGATTTGTCTGCGGGCACACGACAGGTCCTGCGCCATATTTTGTAAGTGTTCGTTCGATTTACAACATGTACTAAATAATAACGCATGTTTCTAAGTGTGAGGCCTTTCAAACAGGAAGGAGCTCGTTGCAGAAAGAAATTCTTTTTTGAATCCGACATGCAGTATGAAGAATATTGGTATGGACAAACATATATAGAGAACCAAGAGGCCAAAAAACAAGAGGAGAAGAGGAAAAAAGAGCACAGAGAGTGTTACCAAAAACAATTTGAAGCTTGGGCTGCTCAAAAGATGGCCAACCAAAGAAACCGCTAAAACTTAAATGGAAAATCGCCATGACAAAATTATTTCCTTATAATATGTATTTCATTCCAAAAGGAGCTCTTGTATCGTATATTTGAAGAGGGTCGATGGTTAACATTGCCCGAGCACCACCATTGTAATGCTTAATTTTGTAACAAATAAGTGTAACTGTCTGGCATTTATGAACGAGGTTTTGCTATTTACGCAATTATGCCCAAATATGAAACGCATGGTATTTTCCTTATAGTTAACAACAATGCAAATTTTTTGACATTAAGCTCCACATCAACTACATAAACATCTAGGTTCAACATTAAGGTTCAACATTACAATAATTATCAAATATTCCAACGAACTAGGAACATCTAGGTTCAACACTAAGTTCATCATGGCAAACAAACCCACACCATGAACTAGAAACAACATTTGCCTTTCCATGGGTCACAAATGCTAATATGGCCAACTCTTGAAAAAACCCGCGTTGTATTTCTTCAAGAATTCCTTACTTGCATTCATCTCGTCCTCTTCCCTTTCCTTTGCCCGTTCTTCCTTCCTTCTCTTGGCTTGTACCTCCCTCTCCTTTCGATTCTTCTCAAATTCCTCCTCCAAGAGTTGTCTCTCCATAGCTTCTTCAGCTTGCTTCCTCTTGCGCTCCCTTTGCCATATCTCATTTTCTTGCCTTACTTCTTCATCAAAAACCTTCCATGACTCGTCCAAAGTGTCGGGGCCGTAAAGGGGGCACCACCGTGTCATGTCTTGGCAATGCTCGCACCAAACCAACGGAGGAGCCTTGGGTGTGGTTTCGTCTAGTTTCCATAGCGCTGGTGGAGGTGGAGGTGGACGCACAAGACGTTTCCAAGTCTCAGCCGGCCATGGCCCCAATAGAATACCAACATGTGGTGAAAGAAGGTAGTCATCGTACACCTCAGGCCCATCAATCCATTGGAAAAAGTAGCATGTACAATATTCCTGTCAATTTGTAAGAAAATAGGACATCAAATACAAATAAATTTTGAATTGACTATAAGGAAAATACATGAGAAAACTCACGCGAGAATCGCTGCACATGTAAAACGCACGACCGGCCGTAGCGGCGTGCTTAGATTGTGAGATTGCACAAGGCTTGCCACAAGGACAATTCGGAACCGGATATCTTGGTGGCACCGGAGCATCTTTGCATGATACATTGGGATACTTGCCCTTTGTTGTTTCTACCATCTTCATCTTACGTGCAAGTTCTTTGTAAATGTCACACGAATCTAGCAAACATTAAATGAAACATAAGAAACTATATGACAGAAGCTAAGACCATGAAACACAAGGATAAATAACAAACTATACAAAGTTCCACATACATATGTGGTAACACAATATATTCTACAAGTATTCAAATATATTTAAATTGCTCTGAATACTGAAACTAACCACATTATACTTCATAACAAACATATATATTCGAATTTTAGCCACAAAATATAATGCCACTAAAAGAACTTACATGTTTCCAACAAAAAGAACCCACCATGTTTCCTATTAAAAGAACTTACATGTTTCCAACAAAAAGAACCACTAACAACAAACTAATGCACAAATACATCAACTAATTCAACAAAATATTACACCAAATTTAGGTTCTACATATTCAACCTAAAATGACATCAAATTTCATAATAAAATAGATGGAAGTGGAGGGAACGAAGGAGATTTGAGAGAGAATACCTCCAAGAAGAGTTGCCATGGTCTAATTTGAAGAAATCCCCAAGTTTTGAGTGGATTGGAAGTTTGGGGCGAAAAAACGGAGAGAGAGTGCTTGGGGCGGCGCAGGGGGGGGGGGGAATAGAGTGGGTGGGATGGGAAAGAAAACACCTAGGGTTAACCCTAAAATGTCGGCGCCATCGAGGATGGCGCCGAACTGCTCGATCTGGGTTCAGTTAGCCCAGGGAGTTCGGCGCCATTCCCACTGGCGCCGACCCTGCCACGTAGGATTTTAGCCGGGCCCAGCGGCGAACTTCGGCGAGTCCTGTCTCTGGCGCCGACCTGCACGACGTCGGCGCCGTTTGCGTTGGCGCCGACCCTAGGGGCCAGATTTGTAATTAGTTTCCTGGAGCGGCCAGATACGGTGTAAGTCCGTGAAAACGGCCAGAAACGGCAAAAAATACGTGAGAGAAGCAGTAGTTGACCAGGTGGGTGCGGCACGTTCTTACCGGGCCCATGCAGCAGCGCCCTGAAATCCCCTGGACGACCACGAGCGTTCGATTTAGGTGCGCGCGGATCTTGGAACGCCGTATGGAATAGTTTCACAGGGCACGTCCCCTTATTCTAGTAGCTGTGCACATGCAATGCAATGCACGTATTCAAAATATAAATGTCATGATCTAGTATAGTGATTTTTTTTGTTTCCAGAGCAATAATTTCATGACTCATTTTCTAGTTTAGTGATTTTTTTTGTTGTCAGAGCAATAATTTCATGACTAAAATGTGTAACGATGTGCAAACACGTTGTATCACTTAAAATCCACAAAACACAAAATAATAGTTATTATTTGCAAAAAGATTACACCAAGCGATAAATAAAAACCAAATTCTAAGTAGCAGATAACAACATCCACTATTTTGTTTCATGAAGATCCATCTTTTATGCGATCAATAATTTCTCATTCCAAGATAGGAATATTGTTTTACCGCCTCATTGTCTTGTACTTCAAAATATGTATGAAACATCGCTTTCTCATTTCCAAACCATTCTACATATGCATTATATACAACATTATCCTATAAAATTTATGTTCAAAGTGTAGCAAATGAGTATGGTTGAGAATATTCACCGTGGGTACCGGAAAAACTGACGCTTCACCTTGGGTCCAAAATATAGATAAATTTTTTTGACTGCAACACGAACAATATGAATATGCAAGAATGTCATAAGGCAGAACATCTGTAATGAAATGTTTAGAAATAATAAATCAATCACCTTGACGCAAAATGAACCACTATCATGACCGAAGGAATACATTCTCACCGTGCCACATGTTGATATATGATATTACTTGCTATTAGGCCGGCTGTGAAATAACTTTGCTAACCGAAGAAATAAAATGATACGAAGCAAAATGTCTCCCGTGAAGTACTCTGCGAAATTTAACTCGAGAGAGCATAAGATAACCTTCATGATTATAAATTTTTTATTATATAAGAATTTTATTATATTCAATTCAATGAACCCAATTATAATAAATCTTAATATTATTTTTTAAAAACCTCAAAATCAATTATTGATATGATTGAACCATATTTGTAAACAATTATAATTGGCTGTAAAAAAAACGCAACCACGTACCTATTGACAACACAGACGTACACGTGCCAGATCAAAAGCAAAAAACAAATCGGACAACCCGAGGAAACACTCCACTCGCTTCATTCTCTCACAGATGACAGAACACGACCGCCACTCTGACCTCTTCCAAGCTTCCACTGCATCACCAGTTCCCCACCACGGTGAGACGAAGACACTCCCATGGCACGCGGATCTTGGAACGCCGTATGGAATAGTTTCACAGGGCACGTTCCCTTATTAGAATGATTGTTAATTAAGTTGTTGGAGCTTCGACCGGCTCAAGCCTAAATTCAAAAAAGAATATGGCCGACAGCCCATAGCCTCGGCTTTCCTTCGCATTGTGTACTATTGATATCGATGTTCCCACTCCACTACTCTGTATCTGATAAACAATGCTATAGGTAAACGAACTTTGTATTTTAACCATATTTTTATTTGTTTATCTGAATTGTCACATATAAATCATGTTAACCAATGTAAATCAGACATGCTCCAATTTTCTTATGGGCTCACTTTTTTCTTTGCAACGATATTTTGTCTTCTACTCTCATGTATGCCCCGTAGCAATGCACGGGCATTTTACTATCTATATCTAAATTTGTGCAGCTGTGGCAACTCACTGCAATTTGCTACTCCACTACACCGACGTTTCGGCCAGTTTTACATCCCACCGATTCAGACCGCGGAAAATACATGCACGCAACGACGAAGCTCACCGGTGACGATTAAATTATTATTCGTAGCAACGCACGTACATTTGACTAGTTTTAAAAGATCGTGGTAAGAAAGTTGTGTTGGGAGAGGTCTAATACAGTAGCTTACATCGACATCGACGGTCTCCGCTCCGTGCAGTCGCATGCCGCTGGCTACTACAGCAGCAACGAGAACGATAGCTTCCAGACCATGAACCTCATCAGCGGCGACGTCATGCGAGCGTGGGTGGATTACAACGGAGAGATCGCACAGATCGAAGTCACCATTGCTCCAGTTCAGATATCCAAACCAGCAAGGCCACTCGTCTCTGCCACGTACTAACGGAGCCCGCATACATCGGCTTCTCTTCCGCAACTGGGCCGATCAACTCCCGGCACTACATTCTTGGCTGGAGCTTCGGCATCAACAGACCTGCTCCGGCCATCGACATCGTCAACCTACCAAAGCTGCCTCGTCTTGGCTCCAAGCCACGATCCAAGGTACAGGAAATCCTGACACCAGTTGCTGTTGCACCATTCCTCCTTGCTCTGGGCATGGTTGCGGTTCTGCTTGTACGGAAGAGACGTAGGTATGCCGAGCTACGAGAAGATTGGGAGGCCGAGTTTGGGCCGCATCGGTTCTCCTACAAGGATTTGTTCCATGCCACCGATGGATTCAACGACAAGCACCTACTTGGCGCAGGAGGGTTCGGCAGGGTGTATAAAGGAGTGCTTCGGACATCCAAATTGGAGGTTGCTGTGAAGAGGGTGTCCCACGAGTCGAGGCAGGGCATGAAGGAGTTTGTTGCCGAGGTTGCCAGCATCGGCCACATCCGACAGCGTAACCTCGTGGAGTTACTTGGTTACTGCCGGAGAAAAGGCGAACTTCTTTTGGTGTACGGCTACATGCCAAATGGTAGCCTTGACAAATACCTGCACTACCAAGAAGACAAGCCAGTACTAAATTGGGCTCACAGGTTTCAGATCATCAAAGGAGTTGCATCTGGATTGCTCTACCTTCATGAGAAGTGGGAAAAGGTTGTCATTCACCGGGACGTCAAGGCAAGCAACGTGCTCCTCGACAAAGAAATGGATGGCCGGCTAGGCGACTTCGGCCTCTCAAGGCTGTACGACCATGGCACCGATCCCCAAACCACACATATGGTTGGCACCATGGGTTACATGGCACCAGAGCTGGTACGCACGGGCAAGGCGTCACCTCCTACAGATGTATTTGCTTTCGGGACGTTCCTCATCGAGGTTACATGTGGACAAAGGCCTATCAGGGAAGACGCACGAGGCGACCAGTTTCTATTAGTCGACTGGGTGCTCAAGCATTGGCATGGCGGAACGCTCCTCGAGACAGTGGATCCAAGACTGGAAGGTGAGTACAGTGTCGACGAGGTGTGCCTTGTGCTGAAGCTTGGGCTGTTGTGCTCACACCCTTACAGCAGTGCAAGGCCAAGCATGCAACAGGTCATGGAGTACCTTGACGGAGACAAGCCTCTCCCAGAGTTGGCATCGACGCATCTGAGCTTCAATATGATGGCCCTATTGAAAAACAAAGGCTTCGACCCACATATAATGGCATATCCTTCATCATCACAGGTGAGCATCGGCACTATATCTGATATATCCGGAGGAAGATGACGATATGACATGTCTCCTGTCCTGTGCTTGCCAGCCCATTTTGTTAGATCTTATATTTAACCATGAGTCTGTGGCAAGTAAAACTAGGACTCAATAGTAAATGAGATGTATGCTTGTTGCAAATGCTATTGCCATAGTAAATGAGATGTATGCTTGTTGCAAATGCTATTGCCAAGTGGATGGATTGTTCTGTCAGAAGATGCAGGTGAAATGGAGCTTGGAGAACAACATATTGATCTATAGCTTAAAAATACTAGCCCTTTGTTTACTGATGGACTTCCCTGAAGTATGCTGATGAAAAAATAGCAGCAGAGGCGGTGCTTGATTTTGATATTTGGTGTTGTCCAGTTACTTCTGAAGAAACTGAAATGGTGCATGAGATTCAGGTTTTCAGATACACACTGTAATGGTGCTGCGGCAAGTCAAACGATATACCATCTCTGCATGAATTACATTATTTCTCTATGTACCTGAGTCAGTGTGCTTGCCGAACACATTTTCACTCTTGTTTGATAAAGAGAAAAGCATGCAGTGTTTTTAAGTGATAGACATACTGCTACCATGGATGGGTCATATTATCTCACGACAGTATTAGTGAAGTGCGCTACTCAAATATACCGGAAAGTTAATTAGTGACAGAATCGCTACAGTACAGTGCACTTAGATACCTGGCTTGATTTGGATTTCTGAATGAAGGAATTGACACCTTGATACTCCAAGCTACCAACAGTGCAATACTAAAAGAATGCTGTGAAACTAAATGAAATAAGAAGCTAATAATCCAAATCATTCTCAAAATAAAACAAAATATTATCACATTAAATTAATCTAGGCAGTTAATTATCCAGGATTAATTGATGGCCAGAAGCGCCATCTGAAAGCGTAACGGACTGAGTAGCGAAGAGCGAAAGAAAAAATGATAATTTTTCTTAAGATTAATGGGATAGAAAGGAAAATCGAATCACTAGGCCCCCTCCCTGACCCGATTATTTTTGGTCCCGCCGTTGCTAGCAAGAGAGTTACATGTAAGATACATCTTGAGGTACTTGTGCTTTATAGAGGAATAATGAGATTTTTTACATTTTGATAAGGAAGGATAGGATATTTACAGGTACATATGTTTATCCATGGAGGAGTATCTACCTTAGTTGGTTTGCCATCTGGATCACGAGCCCAAACTAAGCCATCCTGGCCTATTTTAGTTTAGTCCACCACATTCGCACAGCCCCAGCTCAAATTGGCCAACATCTGATCCAATTCAAACACCCTTGTCAAAACAGAATTAGGACCCCATCAGAAGAAATAAATAGGCAAAAGGAACATGCAGCACATTTCCAAGAAAAGATGTTCCACGAATAATCCGTAAAACTGAAAGCATGGAAGAACGTACAGTTCTGCTAACATTAGACGGGGCAGCATTCCAAGATTGATCGAGATCTTGACGGGATAGCACAAAATTGCCCACCGGTACCCCTGAAATTTGAACAAAACATGGCTGGCTGCTATTTTCGTTGTGAAATAAAACTTTATACTAGCTGAACTGAAACCAGGAAAAAAGGTAGACTGCCATTACACACCTGACCAACCATTTCCAAGCTCATCCTTGACGGAGCTGCCACAATCACACTAGATGGACTCCTTGAGCTAACCAATGGCACCTTTAAGGCTTTAACATCCAAACATAAGTACTTAATAACTATGTTTGCCGTGACTGGAAGGCCGATTACCTGGCTAGGCGTGGTTTGCCACGACCGGACACGTGCCCTTTCTGCGACCAACACGCCGAGTCCATTGATCACCTGCTAGTTGGGTGTGTGTTTGCTCGTACGGTGTGTGTGGCATGTCTGAGCAGTTGGCACCTGGCAGATTGGATACTCGAGCTTGGGGACTCGTTGGTGGACTGGGTGGCGTCGTGACACGGTGGACGCCGCGATGAGAGAGACCTCTGGACGGCGATAGTTTTGGTTTGCTGGCTCCCGTGGTGTCATCACAACGACGTTGTCTTTAACAACGCCTCTCCTTCTTCGGCGTTGGTGGTCTGGCCAGGCTATCAGGGAGGAAGCTGAGATCTGGAGAGCAGCTAGACTCTTTAGGGGGTGCCTCTTAGAGACGGAGCGGTGGAGGTTTGGCGAGTAGTAGGTGTTGAATTGTTGTAGCTGCTTGTTAGTGTGGGTGCACGCTTGGCGTCTGTGCCAGCCCTTGTTGTATTCTGGGCCGCTTGGCCCTTCTTCTATGAACCCAAATATGCCTACAATGGCATATCCTTGAAAAAGTACTTAATAACTAGTAAGAGAACTTGGTAAACTTTGTGATTACTTTGAATAGAGATTTTTGTATGTAAATTTGGTGTATCTGATGACAAATTCAAGGCCTTTAAGAAGTGATGCAGTGGTTAGAAGGAAAAGGCAAAACAAAATAGACATGCAAACAGAAGTGGAAACAGCAACCCACTGAAATTTGTCCTGTGGAATTTTGTTCTCATATTCTCTAGCAAGATAGGCTGCAAATATATATTTCCCTTACATAAAACTACTGGAACTAGAAGTGGAATGCAATCTTGCTTGTCAAAGTATCATGCTCTATTCTCATCCTCGATATGGAGCAAGGAATATTTATGACTTGTAACAAACACGGGACAAGGAGTAAGGGATCTAAGATATAGAATCTAAAATGAACTTGGAGATCTCATTCTTAAGGATACTTTGATGAAGAACTGAAATGATACATTCTACAGTAATAAGAATTGGAGTAGATTGCACTTTGGACCAGGTAGATCAGCTCTTCGATTAGAAGAAGTTCGAGTATATGTATATGCAAGCTCCATTGAATGGGAACAGAAGAAAACAAAACTAAGAAATAACAGGGACCGCCACCGCTTGATTCACTTTGGACCAGTTTTTGCAAGAGTTTACAGTTTGCACCAGGTCCGGCACAATAATATTGCACTTTGCAGAAATTGACTCTGCTAATTAAGGTTTTTCCCTACTTCTGACCTGCTTGACAATGAATTTCTTGGATATCGACCTCATCTTCAATATAAAAATTAGGCCACGTCTAGGTAGCAATCGCGGGCTAGTTAGTCTTTCGCAGCACTCGCCAGAAAAGGAAAGCGACCGTCCCGCAAAACGTCAGAAAACAGAAAGCGAGCGTGACGTGCGCGCCCACCGGCCACCCCGACCTGGTGCCGTCCTCCCGCGTGTCTCGTCCGTTTTGGCGCGAGATCCCAGCCAATATTGCCGCGCTCCCGGAACCCTAGGGCCAGCCGCTGCCAAGCTGGGTGCCTTCATCGTCTCCTCTCCCTTCCCCGACAACAACAACAACAACAACAACAACAACAACAACAACAACAACAACAACAACAACAACAACCATTGTTGCTGCTCCCCTTGTTGCTGGAGCTCCCAAATTGTTTCTGCCCCCAAATCTGGACAAAGCCCAGTGTCTTCCTAGCTCAGGTCCCCATGGATCTGAAGGCTACTGTTTTCTTAGAAGAAACAACAAAAAAACCAAGGGAAAAAGAAGCAGAACTGTTATGTCTCCATTTTTTGCCGTCTCTATTTTTGTAGCTATAGCATAGTTCAAAATCCTTCTAGGATCTCATGTAGAGCAACTAAAACCTACATGGTTTCCAACATGTGGTGGGTGGATCTGGACATCTTGACCTCGATCCTTCCCTGGATCAATTTTAGGGTGGATCTGCACATGTTAATACCTAGGCAGCAACTTAGATCAATATAGAGGCAACTTATGAGATCTGAGGTAGCAACTTAGTTCAATATGAAGATAACACTGCAGACAAAATAAAAATCATAGCTCAAAACTGATCAACATGTATAATGCAACTCCAGGAAAGCTAAGAGAACATAGCTGAAACACATAGATTTGTAGAATGAGACACACCACGAAGTGAGAACTCTGAAAAGCAACAATTACTGGATGTAGAAGCAACGTAAACTGAAACAAGAACACAACTTAGTAGCAATAACTGATCAACATGGGATACTTTTGGTCCATGTAAACTAGACAGTCAAGAACCAGGGTATGTCTCCAATTTAAGACCACGTTGGCTGCAATCTTGATGCAACAAAAATCTCAGTAGCAACATAGTACAAAACAAAACAGACAAACTTTGGCTGCTGCTGGTGCATGAATTCGACTAAAAAGTGCCATAGTGTATACAACTTCATGCGAAATCCATGTATGCAATTTGAGTAGTGCTTCCCTGTTCTTACTCTTGCTTCATCATCTGACACCCAATGTCTGGCACTGCACCTGGGGATAGAAACAAAAAACCATCACTAGTTGGTACAAACATGGTACTCGATCTAAGATAAAATGCAGGCAACTTTATGTTTTTGCTGACATATAGTGCTTTCTGTACTTATGTTTGTTCAGATAGAAAATGTAACATTGTGCTTTATGTACCTATGTTTGTTCATATAGAAATCTAAGTTGGTTGCTCTTTTTTTTTTTTTGCGGATGATAGACTAGACCTGAACGAGTCCGCTGATGGCCTCGAGGGTGACATGGATACACCATTTTGCACACAACCAGCAGTGGGGGAGACAGTTGAGGAATCGCCGGACCCAGCTGAGGGTGAGCATGTAGATTTGGATGACGAATGTAGTGCAAGGGGACCGCAACACAATGCGCCCCTCCAGATCCATCTAACCACAGTGTACCCAACACTACCGTTCCTACAACATCGACTACTGACCCTAGTTTGGCAGAGGAGGGCTGTGTTGGGGGTGGGGTGAACGAAGAAGTTGCTTCCAGTCTGCAACAACCTTTCTTGGGAATGAGGTTCGATACAATAGCTGGTGCCAGAGCTCACTATAATGCATATGCTTTGAGGTTAGGGTTCTCTATAAAATCGAATGTCGAAGAGGGCGGCTTACACCAATGTGTTGGAAAAGCAACAATTTGTTTGCAACAAACACATGGCGCCTAAATCTGAAGAAGAAATCGAGAAGGAGAGACTGAATGTAGCGGAGAATGTTAGTTCTGTGCAGGTGGGCAGTGAGAATGCTAAAGCTGGCAAGAGCAAGAAAGAGAGTGGTAGCAAGTTTGGCCATATCTATGATGTGCAACCCTTTCCTGTTTCATGGTCTCCTGCCCCAGCTTCTAAGCTCTGATATCTAGCATCTCCAACACAAAACAGTGTCATCAACTTCTCTAGTGCAGTGTCGCTGCTGAAGTGATTCAAAATAATAAAGATTCGGTCGATATCACATTCAAGGATCATGGTAGCAAAAATAGCTTATCACATGATGAAACATGCATGAGCAAGGGACCAAAAAACTACGAGGCCTACTCCCCTAAGGAATGTGCAATAACTTAGTACTAACATGTAATAAACTTAATTTATGGAAAAACGACACCTAATGTGGGGATAAAAAATGCATGTTCATGTAGGAAAAAACACAGCACTAAGCACCCATCAAACCCAACTCACTATAGAACAGTAGGTAAACGAATCTTACGATGATTGCAAAAATTAACTTAACAAGGGGCCAATGAGTAAATTAGCTAGTCAATGCCCTGGTCAGAAAATAAAATCTAATCCAGCAGCAAGCAACTTGTTTCTCTTTGGGAAGAGATTGTTGCTGATGGATAGTTACTGTTGCTGTAAGATGTGTTGTTGTTATGACCGGTTTGGTCTATAGTCGGAAAAAGCCCGCTAGTGGGCCGAATTAGGGGCTTAGCCCATTATCTTTTATTATATAAGAGTTGTAATAGGATTTTGAGAAGGAAGCAATAATCAAGAATATTATTGCCGACTCCTAGAGGAGTCGGCCTTCTCCAACTCGCCGCCGCCTCCTGCCCTAGCCGCCGCCTCCTCGATCTCGCGCGACGGCGCCCAGCCGCCGGCAGCGAGCCCCTCGCCTCCACACAACCCCCTCCTTCCCATGCAACCTACGTTCCCGACCCGGTAGACTCCTAGGTTCTACCAATTTGGTATCAGATTCCTCGGTTGCGATGTCTTCGGGACTGCCCACCGCCTCCGCCGCGATCGCATCGTCGGGCGCGCCCGCCACCATGGAGCCGCCGTCGGCCTCTGCGGGCCAGTCCGCGCCGGCTCGGGAGCCTGCCCCCATCCTCTCGAACCAGGAGCTCTCTACGGGCCTCCGCGACCTGACCGAGTCGGTCTCCGACATCAAGCACACCCTCACGGTGCTCCTCAAGCGGACGGCGCCACCACCGCCGCCACCACCCCACCACCACCGCCGGCTTCCGTTCCACAGAAGCAGGGGGTACCGATCACCGAGCTCAAGTTCCCGTCGTCGCCGTCTCCGCTGCCGTCGTGGGCCACCGCGCCCACGTTCGAACCCGGCCAGCCATCCGCGCCCCCCATGGCCGCGTCATCTGGGGCCGCTGCTCGCGGGGGTCTCCCGGGGTACGCCGAGGCGTACTCGTCTCTCACCCCGCCTTCCATCCCCGCCGCGCCGGGTCGCCACGAGGGCGCCTTCGCGGCCGCCTCCCACGGCCAGCAGCCGCCCCGCTTCGCCAAGCTCGAGTTCTTCACGTACGACGGCACCGTCGACCCCCTCAACTGGCTCAACCAATGCGAGCAATTTTTCCGGGGACAGCGGACGCTTGCGTCCGACCGCACGTGGCTGGCCTCCTACCACCTCCGCGACGCCGCACAGACATGGTACTACGCCCTCGAGCAGGACGAGGGTGGGATGCCGTCATGGCAGCGCTTCCGCCGTTTCGGACCGCCGGTCCGCGGCAGCCGCTTGGCCGAGCTCGGCCGCCTCACCTTCACGGGCACGGTGCAGGACTTCGCCGACCGCTTCCAGGCATTGGCGTGCCATGCGCCTGACGTCTCGGGCCGCCAGCGCGCCGATCTCTTCATCGGGGGCCTGCCTGACCACATCCGCGTCGACGTGGAGCTGCGGGAACCTCAGGACCTGCAGTCTGCCATGTACTACGCGCGGGCATACGAGCAGCGGGCTAACGCCATGCAGCAGCTGCTGCCGAACCGGGGCGTGCGCGTTTCCCCCCGGCCGGCCACGCCGACCCCGGCACCGCCTCGCGTCGCCGCGCCGACCACTCCAGGGGCTGCACCGGCGCCCACGCGACCGTTCAAACGCCTCACCGCGGCCGAGCAGCTCGAACGCCGTCGCAAGGGGCTGTGCTTTAACTGCGACGAGCAGTATTCGCCGGGCCACACGTGCGCCCGCCTCTTCTACCTGGACACCGTCGACGACGACGCCGTAGAGGCCATCACCGCGGAGCTTGAGACCGCGACGCTCTCCGAGGCAGGCGTTACGACGTACGCGCCGGTTGACGCCAAGTCCTTCGTCGTCTCCCTTCACGCCATGGCAGGGATCAAGACGGCCAAGACCATGCTGCTTCCGGTGACCATTAAGGGGGAGACGCTGACCGCCCTCGTGGACACGGGCTCGACACACAACTTCATGTCCGGGGATACTTTGCGCCGCCTTGCACTCCAGCCGACCGGGGCCGACAAGTTCAGCGTCACCGTCGCCAACGGGGACCGCCTTGCTTGCGAGGGCGTGGCGCGACAGGTTCCCGCCCTCATCGGCAACGAGTCCTTCGCCATCGACTGCGTCGGCATCAACCTGGGCTGCTACGACTTCATCCTCGGCCTCGACTTCCTCTCCACGCTGGGGCCCATCCTCTGGGACTTCGAGGCCCTCACCCTCATCTTCTGGCGCGAGGGGGGCCGTCGCGTCCAGTGGACAGGCATCGGCGGGTCCGGGCCCGTGACCCCGCAGCTCCAGTTTATGGCCGCAGCCCTCGACGAGGCGCACCCCCTGCTGGCCGACCTCCTGGAGCAGCACCGCGACATCTTCGAGGAGCCACAGGGCCTCCCGCCGGCCCGACCCTGCGACCACCGCATCCACCTGCCGCCGGACACGGCGCCTGTCGCCGTACGGCCGTACCGCTACCCCCAGCTCCAGAAGGACGAGCTCGAGCGCCAAGTGGCGGAGATGCTCGCACAGGGCATCATCCGGATTTCGACGTCGCCATTCTCCGCACCGGTGCTCCTGGTGCGCAAGCCCGATGGCACTTGGCGGTTCTGCATCGACTATCGCGCCCTCAACGCCGTCACCTACAAGGACAAGTTCCCCATCCCGGTGGTGGACGAGCTTTTGGACGAGTTGCACGGGGCGCGCTTCTTCACCAAGCTCGACCTCCGCTCCGGCTATCACCAAGTGCGGATGCACCCGGACGACGTCGAGAAGACCGCCTTCCGCACGCACCACGGCCACTTCGAGTTCTTGGTGATGCCTTTCGGCCTCTCCAACGCGCCGGCGACGTTCCAGGCCCTCATGAACGACGTGCTCAGCCCCTACCTACGCCGATTTGCGCTTGTTTTCTTTGATGATATTCTTATCTACAGTGCATCTTGGGCGGAGCACCTACAGCACGTGGCCATCATCCTGAACGAGCTTCGGGCGCATCATCTTCACCTCAAGCGCTCGAAGTGCTCGTTTGGCACGACCTCGGTCGCCTACTTGGGGCACGTCATCTCCGCGGACGGCGTGGCCATGGACGCGGACAAGGTCGCTGCCGTAGCCGCCTGGCCGACCCCACAGTCCCCTCGGGCGCTGCGCGGGTTCCTGGGCCTCGCCGGCTACTACCGGAAGTACATCCGGGACTTCGGCCTCATCGCGGCGCCGCTGACACGTCTTCTCCGCCGCGATGCCTTCGCATGGGACGCGGAGGCCACGGAGGCCTTCCAGGCTCTCCAGCGAGCCCTCACGACGGGGCCGGTACTCCAAATGCCGGACTTCGACAGCCCCTTCGTGGTCGACTGCGACGCCTCCGGCACCGGGTTCGGCGCCGTCCTGCACCAGGGCGACGGGCCGTTGGCCTTCTTCAGCCGACCCTTCGCCGCCCGCCACCATAAGCTCGCGGCATACGAGCGCGAGCTGATCGGCCTCGTCCAGGCCGTGCGGCATTGGAGGCCGTACCTTTGGGGCCGCTCGTTCCGGGTCCGTACGGACCACTACAGCCTCAAGTTCTTGCTCGACCAGCGCCTCTCCACAGTGCCGCAGCATCAGTGGATCAGCAAGCTCTTTGGCTACGACTTCACCGTCGAGTACCGCCCCGGGCGGCTTAACACGGTGGCGGATGCCCTCTCTCGCCGCGACTACGAGCTCCTCGCGGGGGACGCGGCGCCCGTGGGAGCGGCCATGTGCGTTCGCTCCGGGCCGTCCTTTGCTCTCATCGACGCCATCCGCCAGGCCACGGCATCGGCCACCGACGCCCAGGACCTCCGACAGCGCCTGGACGCCGGCGCATTGGAGGCGCCCTGGCACCTGGCGGACGGCCTGCTCCTCCACGGCCGCCGCCTCTTTGTGCCCGACCACGACGATCTCCGCCACCAGGTCCTGGAGTTGGCACATTCATCGGGCCATGAGGGTGTTCAGAAGACCCTCCACCGCCTTCGCGCTGATTTCTATATCCCGGGCGACAAGGCATTGGTGCAGGATTGGGTGCGGGCATGTGTGACGTGCCAGCGCAACAAGACGGAGACGCAGCGGCCAGCGGGCCTCTTGCAGCCCCTCGAGGTCCCCTCGCAGGTGTGGGCGGATATCTCCATGGACTTCATCGAGGGGCTTCCCAAAGTGGGCGGCAAGTCCGTCATCCTCACGGTGGTCGACCGCTTCTCCAAGTACGCGCACTTCATCGCGCTCGGTCATCCTTACACGGCCGCCTCCGTGGCTCGAGCTTTCTTCGACGGGGTCGTCCGGCTACATGGGTTCCCGGCGTCGATCGTCAGCGACCGTGATCCGGTGTTCACGGGGCACGTCTGGCGGGATCTCTTTCGGTTGGCCGGCGTCAAGCTTCGCTTCAGCACCGCGTTCCACCCTCAGACCGACGGGCAATCTGAGGTGGTCAACAAGGTGATTGCCATGTACCTGCGCTGCGTCACGGGAGATCGCCCACGAGCTTGGGTGGACTGGCTGGCATGGGCGGAGTATTGCTACAACACCTCCTATCACGCCGCCCTGCACGCCACACCCTTCGAGATGGTCTATGGCAGGCCGCCTCCGCGTATGCTGCCCTTTGAGGACGGGGCGGCCCGGACTGAGGCCGCGGGAGACTTGCTCCGCACCCGCGACGAGATATTGGACGAGGCGCGGCAGCGCCTTCTCCAGGCGCAGCAGCTGTCCAAGAAGTACTATGATGCACACCATCGCGACGCGGAGTTCGCGGTGGGGGATTGGGTATGGCTCCGCCTTCTACATCGGACTACGCAGTCCTTAGACCCACGCTCCAAGCGCAAGCTGGGACCTCGCTACGCGGGTCCATTCCGTGTTGTGGAGCGCGTCGGGTCGCTCGCTTACCGGCTGGAGCTGCCGGAGGGGTCCCGTCTTCACGACGTCTTCCACGTGGGCCTGCTCAAGGCCTACCACGGTGACCCACCTGCGGCGCCCCCGGCTTTACCACCTACAGCTAGGGGGCGACTTCTTCCAGCCCCGGAGAAGGTACTGAAGGCCCAGAAGCGCCGTGATGTTTGGCATGTCCTGGTGCAGTGGACAGGGCTTCCGGTGAGTGACGCTACTTGGGAGAAGCTCGACGAGTTCCGCCAGCAGTTTCCAGATGTCCAGCTCGAGGACGAGCTGTTTGTCGAGGCGGGGAGAGATGTTATGACCGGTTTGGTCTATAGTCGGAAAAAGCCCGTTAGTGGGCCGAATTAGGGGCTTAGCCCATTATCTTTTATTATATAAGAGTTGTAATAGGATTTTGAGAATCAAGCAATAATCAAGAATATTATTGCCGACTCCTAGAGGAGTCGGCCTTCTCCAACTCGCCGCCGCCTCCTGCCCTAGCCGCCGCCTCCTCGATCTCGCGCGACGGCGCCCAGCCGCCGGCAGCGAGCCCCTCGCCTCCACACAACCCCCTCCTTCCCATACAACCTACGTTCCCGACCCTGTAGACTCCTAGGTTCTACCTGTTGTCGTTGCAGCTTGAATACTCTTTAGTGCAGGCATTACTTTCTGAATTGTTGCTGGGAAAGAAGTAGTTGTACAACCCCCAGCCGTGGTCGCTGCTGCATATTTTAAAGTTGCCGGTTGGATGGTCTTTGTTGCTAGAGCAGTGCTGGTTGTACAGACTGATGGCATGGTTGCTGCTATATGTGTTGAAGTTGCCGGTTGGATGGATTTTGTTGCTGACAATTTCCCTTAAATTGAAGTTGTTCCTGAGGCAGTTTTGGTAGAATTTGGTGTGCCACCTTGAGAGGAGACAGTAAGCAACTTAATGAAATAGGATGAGTAACTAATCAAATACAGATGATTGCATGGTGAAGCAGGACAAAACATAATGAAAAAGGGGGAGAATAAGCAACTTACTGAAATGGGATAAGCAACTTAATGAAACGGGACAATAAGCAACTTAATGAAATGGGACAAGCAACTAATCAATTATTCATGTTGTTCGACTTACCATGATCTGCAACTAAAAAAACTCATACTCTACAACTTAAACCGCAACTGAATTAGTACTGCTCTGCACTTTTGTGGTGTTTGCCGCACACCTTGCGCCACGTAAATACACCCCCATAATCTGTAAAAATCTTGCTACTCATACACTGCGGCTACTACTGATATGCAAACTTATAGGTGTGTTTTTGGCTACATCAAAACTTAGTGCCACCATGCACTGCAACTTAAAAATACCCATACTCTGCAACTAAGTTACTACGTACTGATCTACAACTTAATACTCATGCTATGCACCTTGAGAGCTACTGCTCTGCAACTTATATGGCGACATGGCGTGTTTTGCCTGCATCAAATTAGTGCACCCGTGATCTACAATTTCCTACTCGTGCTCTGCAACGTAGACATTCAACCTCTGCAATTTGCTATTCCTGAACAACAATCCCCACCGAAAACCACCATAGACCCACTTCCCCGGTGAGAACACCCGTCGTCGATTAAGCCGCCGAACTCTCCACCGCTCGTCGTACCGCCGAGCTCACCGCACGGTCGCTCTCCGCCGCCAATCGCCCCGCTCGCACGCCGGGGTAGATTTCCGGCTCCCGAGCTCGCCAAATCACGTACGGGCTCGGTTCTCCCTCCTCTCGATTTCGCCGAACTCCTCACGTCGGTGTCGATCTCGCCGAATTCGTCGCCGGCGAAGGACTCGCGAAATCGCCGGAGCTAAACCAGAAAGCAACTTAGTATAAAACTGGTTGCAGCTAACATTATGAGCTCCTTGCCTACACAGTTTCTTATCATGGGGCTGCAGCAACTTGGTACCAAACTGGCTGCAACTGATGCAATAACCGGAAAGCAACTTAGTACAAAAAAAGACCACCTTGGTTCATGAATTCTTAGATCATTGACTAGTGCATGATATGGTGTCTTTTAGGCCTAGTACCAAAATATGTACAACTTAAAAATGAAAATCCATGTGCAACTTCATATGAATCCATAGCAACTTCATACAAAAAGAAAAGCACAACTCCTTGCCGTTCCTTGCTGCTGCCTGCTCCTTACTGCTCCATGTCGGCCAGTGTAGAGGTTGACGGAGTAGTTGAGGTAGCGCAGGCCATGGCAGCCGGCGAAAGAGTAGTTCAGCAGGCCAGAATCGGCAAGGTGGTTGCACGACAGGTCGAGCGAGCGCATTGACGGCGGGAATTGGAATCCGCCACCAGTGAGGGAGTTTCTCGACAGGTTCAGGAACTGCAGCGCGCCGCAGGAGGCCAGGAACGCCGGGGACAGCGCCGCATTGAAGGCGCATGCGAGAGGTTGCCGTAGAAGGCATTGCCGCGCAGGTCGAGAAGTTGCAGCGCAGGTCGAGAAGTTGCAGGACCCATCCCTAAGGAGAAATTGTGTGTACCTGTTGTCATCGATGATACCGGCGACCTCACGGCCGCACGCCCCACCGCCGAATCTCGCAGCAGCTCGCCTCACCCCCAGCCGCGCAGATCCATGCGCGCGTCTCGCGTGGGGGTCGCTATCCGGCACAGATTTCACCGCCTTCACGCGAGAGCACGGTCTCCTCGGCGCGGAGCACGCCGGGGTCGCTCCCCGGCGCGGAGCTCCGCGCACTCGCGCAGGTTCGCGCTCCGCCACGGAGCTCCCCCGCGCTCGCGCGCGCGCTCGCTCTCCCGCGAGGAGCTCCCCCGCCCTCACGCTCGCTCTCTGCGTCGCTCACCGAGCTCGTCGCCGGCGACGGATTTCGCGAAATCGCCGGAGAACCATAGTTAACTGGGGATTTAATCTCTACTATATTAAAGCGGAGACGGTGGTGTCCGTGTTCCGTGGTACGTCGTACCGAGCTCGCCCGGCCTCGCATCCGCACGAAAGAAAAATCGCTGAAAAAAAAAACTTGCCGGCGGAGTGTCGCTGCTTCTATGTGCGGGGGCGCGACGCTGCTGCTGCCACTCCTGCGCCTGACGTGCATGTCGCCGGATGCCTGCTGCGCACCGGCCTGCCCGCAGCCGCCACTCCCCGTATCTCTGTCCGCCTCTGCTCCCGCCTGCTCATGTTTACGCCGCTGGTCGACCGTGCCCCGCTCCGGTCGCGGGGACCCACGCCCGCCGCCGACGCCAATCTCCTCCCTCCACCCCGGCTGACTTAAGCACGCCGCCGTCCTGCCCCTCCATGCTCTGAAATTGGGAGGTAACTATCTGTATTCTGAATGCGAGTGCTTGAGGCCTTGAGGTTGTGTCAAACTGTCAACGTCAGCTGTTCTATTTCTAGGAATGGAAAAGGATTGTAGCTCACATATTTCAATCTGTATAGCTTGATGCATCTTTCTCTGAAATGATTGAAATACTTGAAAAAAAATAAGACAATTTGTGTTCGCATTATAACTGTTCAAGTTCATACTGAGTTAGATGAAAAGATACAATTTGCATGGATGAACCAGATGCAGATATTTATTATTTGGTCTCTGGTGCTTGAATGGATGTAGGAAGCTGATAACATGGTTTCAGCTGCGTGTTGCTTTATCTAAAAGCAGCTGGTCATGTACGTATGACCCCATCTATGAAGACTAGAGTTATTTTGCTTAACTTTCAAGGCAAGAAAGCAAACTGACTAGGTTTAATCATTTGAATATTTGATTGTCTTATAATTTTGGACAGATTTATTATTCAGCACGATGAGAACACTTGTATATGAAAAAATAATTACAGTCACATGAAAATTTCTTGGATGTGCAATTCAAGCTGACGAATCACTTAAAATTCTGTTCTCACCCATAATAATTGGGATATGATGTACACTTATAAAACGGTCTGTACGTAGGGTTGTTTTTTCCAAATATTGTTCAGGATAAATTTTCAGGGACTGGGACCTGACTTCTGCAATTACAACTTTAACGGTTGATATTACCACATGCAGATGTTTAAAGTGTGGAACTGTGAACAATGAAGTTATACTGCTGCCAGGATGTCTTCTTCAGCACCTGGTGATTTAAGTCGGTGCCTCTTATCTCACACATCACTGAAATCATGCCTAAGGTGGGAAACAGCGAGCATTCGAGCTTAGAGGTTAACCTGGTCTCTTGTGCTTACGGAAAGGTACAAATTCTTAGATGGCCTGTCACTTCTTATGCAAATATCAAGAAAATGAGTGAGTTCACCTTTCTGTGTTATACATGTGATTTGAGTAATGGCAGACATTTGTATAAAACGCTACCCTTCTTGAGACTTTTAATTGTGGTGGGATGTATCAACATGCTAGAGGAAACTTCACGTGTTAAGATGTTATACTCAAATCTTCCTTGAATCTCGTTTCTTATACTTGATTTATCAGCTGTGCAATATATTTCAAAGGTGGCTATGGTTTATTGCTTAAAACTGCAGTACTAGAAAAAAATTCTTTAGTTATTTAGGAATCAAGATCAAAGTTTATATCTGGAAATTAAAACTTCGTTTATTATTCAGAACCATTTCGTCCCTTCCGCTGCATCAGACGATTTGTAGTGGCTCTATGAAACGGAGGTTGTTCCTAGAAGTAGCACTCTGTGTATAGTACAAAGCAATTCACCATCAAAATTGGGATGTGTTATCTGAATGATGTGTAAAAATAACTGATCACCAATCACTAAGGAGTTCTATTGGGATAAAACAAATTTTCTGATAGGTTAAATATTTTAGACCGTTGCAACGCACGGGCATTCAACTAGTTTGTCTGAAATGAGGGACAGGGGAAATGGATAGAGAGGAACCCTGTCCGTTGTCCATGTGTGTGTGGGACCCACCCGTCACGGGCGGTCGGAACCGGACAGCATCAGAACGCATTTGATCGACGGATCGGACGGACACGGTACAATTGCTCGCTGAGACGAAATAGCACCCGTGCATTTTTTAGCATTTGGGTAAAAATTATTTCCGTTCTCTGCAATAGAAGCATTAATTAGATGAGTTCGAATAGAAAATGTTTCCAAATGAGAAAAATGGATTGAAAGTTCTCCACTTATGTACACAAGATTATTTTGGAATGAAAAGTCATCAGCAGCCACTGTTTTAGTAATAAGAGACAAAAGATGAAGATAACTGTCTATTTTTCTTCCGCAACCAGTCAGATATGTAAATCCGTACTCGGTAGCAGAACTAGAAATCAGCAACCATGGGCCAGTTGTAACTCGTAGAACTAGGATCTGAAGCATAGCATCTAATTCTTGATCACAACAAGCATAACCATTTGCACTAATTTAACAAAACCAGTTCATACACTGGATCACACACATACTCTGATATCTTCTATGGCATACAGCTCCATTAAGCCACTACACTTAGACTTTTCATTTGGATTCTAGTTCGAGAACCCCTTGTTTTCTCAAAACAAGGATTTGGCTCATAAATCAGAATTGCACCTTTTTTTAGTTCGAGTGTTTACCGAATTTAGAAGTTATCACATGGCAGGTTTCGATTAAACTAGCTTTGAAACCTATAGTAGAAATAGGAATGAAATAAGGAGACAAGAGCTTAATCCATCAGGAAGTATATACGTATGTGTATATACTATATACCTACCTACCAAATGGACTTGAGGCCGAGGAGATCTGCTGCCGGAGTCGGAGCCCTGCTGTTTCCGACGAGGAGCGGGTGGCCGCCCTGTGCAGCACCGCAGGGTTGTTGGTCGGCGGAGCGTGGGAAAAGGAAGGGCTCAGCCGTGCGTAGTGCGCCTGGCCACTCCGAGGCGAAGCAAGCCAGTGCGTCCACAAGACAGATGGATGACCGCCGGCAGAACAGACATTACCGGCGGCGGGGAGGCTTTCCCTTGAGTGAAAAAAGGGAAAGGGTGGCTTCGACAATTGGACCCAGATCGTCCATTACTTCTCCGACTTGGCAGCCCGAACTACATATGGTTTGGGCTCTGGCCTGCTAGGCGTATGTTGGGTTTGTTTGAGCCGGACAGGAAAGAGGCTAAAAGAGAAAAAACACTACTCTGATCATCATGGGTTTATATGCTTTGGTCTTTCCCTAAAAAAAAATGCTTTGGTCTGATTTCGAGACTTAGCAAGACTCACATATGTAACTTTCGAAATATTTTGTAAATTTTCATATGGTACCATGTAAATGTAAAATTTTGTGCAAAAAATGTGGCCACTCGCTACCATCCAAGAATCATTAGACAGAAAAAAATTCAGCACGTTACATAAGGGGCCATATAGGATGTCCTGGCACCTTGGGGCGTACTAGTGTACTAGACCTTTAGTTTAACATTTATAATGTCTTGCTAAAATTTGAGAAAAATCAACAGCAGTCATACAACATGTATCTATCATTTTACATGTTTTTAGTCCGAATTCAGTATTGCCTTTGCTCCAAAATATAAGGCATAATTTGACTATCCAAATCATTGCTTTGACCAATAATCTAAAGATATAAACGGTGAGACCCATTGGAGGCGTCTCAGCGATTTGGCCTTTCTGGCCATCTGATCCTCCCCGCTCCGCGCCTCCGCTCCGTCCGATCCCTGCCGGCTCCTGAAGTCGGAATGAATAGGGATTTGCAAAGTCGCTAACCGTACCAACCTTATTGCACCCACTCTCGCTGACATCCTACATGGATCACCGCTGTAGCCCAAGGTCCCGCCCGTCAACCTCACGGTTCGTGTTTAATCGGTGTGGTGGACGGGCCAGGGCGGTGCAGATTCGCACTGCATTCCTCCCATTGGTCGATTTGTTCGTTTACCGTACTGGGTTTTATTGAATGCATTGCGTGCCCCTCTGGGATAGCTTTCTTCGTACGTGGTTCCTTCTTCCTCTCTCTCGCTGACGATGGGCCCCATCCTTTACGAGGCCCACAGGTCGGTTGCTCGGGACGTTGCGTCGCCGGTCTTTCCCTTCCATGCGTCTCCGCTACGTATTTTCTACAGTATGTCGGGGCACGCTGGGTATTTCGCGCACGTTGCACTGTACGTGATGTCAGGGAGAATTCGGGCCCGATTTCTCCGTCCGAGGTGGCCTCCCTCCATTCGTCGGCGGGTACGTTGCACTATGCTGGTAGTCAGAAGGCATGATTCGCGTGACGCTGGCGGCTCGCCATTGGTTCCGAGTGGTTACCGACCTAAATACAGTGCTTCAGGGAACGGGATATATAGGCTGTTTTCTGGATCGGCTGGTTACTGCAGCTCTCATTTCCTCCCTTTTCTTCTTCGTCGCTATTCTTGCTCCGCTGTGCTTTTCTTGATCTCCGCCGTGTTTCCATGGATCTTTCTGTCACGTTTGGTCCCGTCGAGATTAGGTTGGGTTTTCTTATCGTGTTTTACGCTCAGGTTTTGGTCAGCTTTTGTTCATGATGTTCACTGTGTGTTGGATCTGTGTTTTTGTGTTGTTTGTTGCTTATCCGGTTTTTTTTCTTTGTTTGGTATCCTAAAATCTCTTTCCTCTTTGTTGCTCTCTTTCTTTCGCAGGTCGCCGGTTTACTGTTACAGGTTGCGTTGCAGGATGAGCCGGTTCTTGAGCTCCGCCGTGTTTTCATGGATCTTATGGTCACGTTTGGTCCCGTTGAGATCAGGTTGGTTTTTCTTACCGTGTTTTATGCTCAGTTTTTGGTCTTTTTTGCTCATGTCGTTCACCGTGTCTTGGATCCGTGTGTTTGTTCTGTTTGTTCGTTATCAGGTTTGTTCTTCTTTGTTTTCTGGGTTCTTAAACTCTCTTTCCTCTTTGTTGTTGTGTCTTTTTCGCAGGTCGCCGGTTTACTGTTACGGGTTGCGGTGCATGATGTGCCGGCTCCCGGTTGTTTTTCACGTATAGATGAACCGTGTTGTTCCTGTGCTCATTTATCGGTATGTTTTATTCATTGGTTAGCCGGTTAGTTTTTTCGTATTTCTATGCCTGTCTGTTCTCTCTTTGCACACTTTTTTTTGCAGGTCGGTCTCTTGCTATTTTCGTTTTATATTCTTGTTGTCTGGTTTCTTTTGTGGATTTCATGATTGTTTTGTGACTTCTTTTGTCTATTTTCCTTGCAGGTCGTTGCCTTGCTGGGGAATATTTTAGGCGTGGTGGTTTTTTCTTCCTTTTTGGCTTCGGGTTCCTGTCATTTCGGTGTTGAGATATTCTGGTTGGCAGGCGCTGCCGGCTCCCCATTCGAGCTTGGCTTACTGGTCTGTTCTTTTTTCGGATAAGGTATGTTCCGTTGAGAGTAGTTTTTGCTCTCTTGCTGTGTTAATTTGTGTGTTTTTCGTTTATTGTTTATCTTGCTGGTTTGTGTGCTTGATTTGTATTATTTATTGGTATGTTTATTCATTGGTTGTTCGTTTCGTGTTTTCTTATTTCTATGTCTGTTTTTGTTATTTTGCCAGATCAGCCTCTTGCTATTTTCGTTTTATATTCTTGATGTTTTGTTTCTTTGTGGATTTCGTGATTGTTTTGTGACTTCTTTCGTCTTTTTTCCTTTCAGGTCCGTGCCTAACTCGGGAATATCTCATATGCGGTGGTTTTTTCTTCCTTTTTGCCTTCGGGTTCATGTCATTTCGGTGTTGAATTATTCTGGTTGGTAGGCGCTGCCGGCTCTCCGTTTGAACTTGTCGGCTTACTGATCTGTTGTATTATTTAGCTGTTCATCGTTTTTTATATTTATGTATGTTGGGTTGGCTTTAGATTGTTTTATTTCCGTATTGTTTTATTACCGTGTCTTTGTATCTGTTCTTCGTTCTTTCTTTGAGTTAATCCTCACTCAGATGATATCATCCAGTTGCATGTGCAACTCATGTGTGATCCATGTACAACTAAGAATTTTTTAGTTACAACTCATGTTCCCTCAGTTGCAATTCATGTGCAACCATGTATAGCTGAGAAAATTTCATTTGTAACCCATGTGCAAAACATCTGCACCTGAAAAAATCTCAGTTGCAACTTGGTGAAACCCGTGTGCAGACGGAAAACATATGAGTTGCAACTCATGTACAGGTCGCATTCCGCACTAATCAAGATATAAATCTAACGGAATTAGAATTGAGTGAGCTCTAACTTAATTCTCACTCGAGTGAGAAATAGCAAAACCGTTTTTTTTATTTGTTGGTTCGTAAACCGTCGGCTTATTGGTGTTTGTTGTTCTCTCTGTTTTTTGTTCATTGTTTTTTTTATTTGTCGGTTGCTTTCTTTGTTTGCGGGCCGCCGGCTTACTGATCAATGTTCTTTTGGTTAACGTTGGTTATGTTCGGATTTGGTTGGGTTTTGTTCCCGTGTATTCTCTCTGTTCTTTCTTCATCTCGCTACCCGTGTGTTGGATCCGTGTTGTTTAGTTGTTCGTTGCTTTTGTTGAGCACATGTGTTGTCCTTTTGTTGGGTCTTTTGTTCCCATCATTTTTCGTTACCGGAGCAGGGCTTTGCATTTTCTTTCCATTTCTTTCTTATCTCTTTTTTCATCAGATTGCAAATATTTCATCTCCACCCCTGTGCATCATCCGGTCTCGCCGATTCCTGGAGTCGGTTTCAACAATGTACCGTTCAAGGTCACGTGTTTGCCCCTCCCGTCATGCCTCTGGCCACAGCCAAGGGACACGTCGATGATGCATGCCAGTTGAAACCGACTCCAGGGAGTTGGCCAGACTGGATGATGCAGAGGGGTGGAGATGTTGGCGCATTAATTACAGGAGAGGTGGGAACTGTGGAAGGTTGGACTGGGAAGGTGCGGGTGGTTGTAGTTTCGCGCGCATGGCCAATTACACATGAATCTGATCCCACATAGAGGATGACGGGTGGGCCAAAAAACGGTCACCATTAGTAATCGCGCGAACGAACGGTGAAGATCGCCTCGAGATGAAGATCTGAGGGTCGGGAACGCAAAACGCCTGGGAGATCGCGGTCACTATCTACGGGTAGCGACTTTGCGAATCCCATTCTTGTCGGCTCCGAGATCGGGTGGTGCATTAAGATGGGAACCTTGAGTCGGCGGGGTCGGGTGGTGTATTAAAACGGGAACCTGGAGTCGGCGGGGTCGGGTGGTGTATTAAGACGGAACCTGGAGTCGGCGGGGTCGGGTGGTGTATTAAGACGGCAACCTTGAGTCGACAGGGTGTACAGAAAACGCATATATGTGAACCGGCAGGTATCTCGACAGAAAAAAAAATTGGATGACCAGATGATAAACAAGACCAAAACTTGATAGCAACATCGAGGAAAACTCCAAAGAAAATCAAAGTAAAAAACCAAATCAAATTCAAATAAAGAACCCCTCCGTTCGCCTGTTGTCTGGAGCCGGCCTGAATTACCTCTGGAGGAGAAATTCGGGCCCCTGTTGTTATGACCTAGCTGGCTTCTCGGCGTTGATGTCGTTTTCGATATCGACCGTGCTATTATTTATTCTCTCATTGTTTAAGATGGGACTGTCGGCTTACACGTGTCTTGTACGTCACGGAATAAGCAGCCTTACCATCGTGTCCTTTCGTTCTCTCATTGTTGGTTTGGTAAAGTGGTTCCTCTATTTGTGTTTTTAGATCACTTGATGAGTCTTGAAATGTGGTATGTCCATTTGTTGTTTTACATCGACCGGTGATGTTTATAGTTAGGTTTCTTTCATACTTTATGGTGATCGTTTGAGTCACCGATAGTACACACGAACGTTATAAGCAGCCACGTCCAGTTTAGGCATTCATTTTGAAGTTGATCATGAGATTTCGTAGGGATTGAGTGATCACTCTCCAGAGCCTCGATTCGGCCCCATGTTGTTGAGTTCAGCAGTTGAGAGGGCGACAAGGCTCATACCGTCACGAGGGAGCCGGCGAGATGGGAATCTGCGGAAGGGTGGAGAGACCCATACCGGACGGGCAGATGAATGTCAGGCTAGGGTGCCCGACATCGGAAAGTGCCCGACATGTATACGATACATACAAATCATGACCTATTTTCGTGCACGTTTGGAAGAAATTCCCTCTTCCTTCTCCGTGAAACCTAATGGAGAGCTAGCTACTGTAGAAAGGACGAGGAGCGAGAATAAACGAATAGAGGAGACTACGGCGCAGAGGAGAGTTCAAGACGTGCCATGTCCGAGCAAGGCTTATGCTCACACTGCAAGACGCGCACAAGATAGGTCGGCTTTTGTAGTTGGTGGTCACTGCCTTTCCACTCGCATGTAGGTTATTCCATTTGTTTTTACTTGATAAGGATAGAGTGTTCACTCTCTACGGAACAAGGTACGCAGGAATAAACTTGAACGTACAAAATGTTGGTATAATGGCCGAGTCCCGGGAGTTGGCTGGAATGACCTTCCCTGTTTCACTACTCGGCGATTCAGCCGACTTCAAGGAGTCGGCAGGACTGACCTTCTCGTTTTACTGCGCACCAACCCCAAACGGGAAGGCCGGTAGGTTATTCGTCAGCGTCTAACCTTTCATTAAGTCGGCGATATGTTTTGATACTGCAGGCTACGTATTTAATTTTTTCCTTCCCATAACTTTTTGACGGTTGCACAGCTGTTCAGCCCTGCCATATTACAGTTCTGTTTCGCTTGGTCTGTCCAGATGACGTCGCTCCATTTTCTTTTCCCCGTTGACTGCCCGTCTTAATGCACAACCCGACCCCGCCGACTCCAGGTTACTGAATGGTGGACCTCTATGATAATCGGTATGATCAGGTGTTGTTCGAATCCATCACTTAGCTAAACAGCCGGTTAATCGAAGAAGAGGGTCACCCCGATTCTATTAAAAACGTGACAGTTGGGTTACGACTATCCATTATAGCGTTAGTTGGAGATTCAGTTAGACACAACTCACACACTGTCGACTCAATATTTTGAAAATATGGACCAACACATGATGACGATGCATTAAGACGGACAAGACAATATCGTTGGCTCCCCTATCGCCCCTGGAGTCGACTTTGATCGGACGGTGCATTATGACGGAGAAGCCAATATCGTTGGCTCCCCTAGGGCTCCTGGAGTCGGCTTGATCGGACGGTGCATTAAGAGGGACAAGTGATCAATATCGTTAGTTGTCCTACGGCTCTTGGAGTCGGCATGATCCGACAGTTTATTAAGACGGAGAAGCCAACATCGTTTCCTCCCCTAGGGTGGCACGTCTCGCTAGGGAAATAAATCGATCAAGAGGAAAGTAGCAGAACACGTGATAAAAATATATAGTACTCAGTAAGCACTTTGTTATAAGGAAAAACAAAAGTAGGGTTACAGTACACAGAAGGAGCAAGAGAACAAAACACTTGAGCGTTTGCCATTCCTCATGAACAACTCCAGTCTCATGATCGTCGACTCCATCGACAGGACCGTCTAGCCGGCCAGACGCAATAACTGGGGCTGTGAGGCTTGGCTCCTAAGGTTGGAGCCGGCTGGCCCACAGGGAAACTTGGTTGCTAAGCCTCTAAGGCATCTCAACCAAGGAACGCGTATTTTCTATAGTAGATCAGGGTGCGCTTGGTATTTCGCGTAATCGTCGGGTACGTTGCACTGTTCGTGATGTCAGGTTAAATTCTGGGCCCGATTTTTTCGTCCGAGCTGGCTTCCCTCCATTCGTCAGTGGGTACGTTGCACTGTGCTGGTAGTCATAACGAATTCGGGCATGTTTTCCCTTGTCCTAGCTAGCGTATCAGTCGGGGAAAGCCTGCCTCGGACAGAGCTAAAGGGCGAAGAGTCTCATGTCCGACGCTCCCGAGTGGTCCATTCGGAATCATCTCCGTCTTAATGCATTGTCTTATTAAGCCGACTCCTGGAGTCGGCATGCCATATCGATACTGACTTGTCCGTCTTAACGCACCGTACGGTCACGCCGACTCCCTGGAGTCGGCATAACCACCAAACAAATTTATTCATGCGCCTACCCTGTTCTGTGGAGAGTAAACACTTTACGCACCTAATTCCTCTACCACTTCTTGTATATATGTAGATACGCATATATATTTAGACTTAACAAAAGGATACCCTTAACCCTAAATAGTGTTTGTGGCTATTCTATGATGACCACGATAGAACACTGTTGAACGATAGGACGTACAGAATAAATCAAAGCAAAGTAGTTGGCTCGGTGGATGGATAGAGAAATCAATATTGTGGCTCCGCTAGGGCGGCACGCCTCGCTAGGCTATTTTACGCAATGCTTGAAATCAGTGGTTCATAATAATAATATCACAATTAGTGCTTTTGTCGCTATCGACTTGGTTTCCTTGCATAGTTTTACATGTGTCATTGTGAAACAAAACTCATGGGAGTGTCAGGTCATCGGTCTAGCGAGCCGTATCGGGCTAGGCTTCTCGTCTTAATGCACCGTTTGATCACGCTGACTCCTCCGTCTTAGTACACTGTCCGATCACGCGCTGACTCCAGGGAGTCGGCGTTAGATGAAAACGCGAGAAAAACCAAATCCGAAACATTTGGTTTTCGTCCAGTTTACCCTGTTTTTCAGCAGATCTATTTCCATTATTTTTTTCACCAAGGTTGTAGGAAAGCTGTGGGGTGCAAGTATGGTTTGTGATTATGCAAAAAGATTTCAAAAACCACGACTTTATTCGGAGTTCTTGACTAGCTTTCGTTGCTAGCGGATTGGTTCCTTTTCATCGTCTCTTTCGTACAGTAAATGTTGGGGGCACGATCGGGTTCTGTTCTAGGTTGCTGGTGCCAGAGTACTTCTTCCTATCCTTTCCACCGTCCCGTTTTCTTCTCCATGTACATTTTCTTCTCGCTTCATTTTCCCTCGAACGTTGTTCGAACCGACTCCCGAGAGTCGGCGCGGTCGGAAGACAATTTTTTATTTTGATGTCCACGCTTTCTGAGATTATTTCTTAGTGCAGCAAGAAATAGACATTGTCGGCTCCTGAAGTCGGTGTGGACAGCGATTTGATACATTCCTGCGCGTGAGCTTTTTGTACTCCTTGGCTCTTGGATACACGCGGCGTGTTCAATCGGTGTGCCGAGGGCAGATCGCAACGGAGGAGACGGTTTTAAAAAGGTAAACCCGTCGAAAATAAATGTGGCGCCTAGAGGATATAGATCGTAGATGCTTAACGAGGGGAATTGAAGGGCGATCGATTCTGCCACAGATTGAGTGATCTTGGAAGTACGTATTGGGGGGGGGGTCCATATCAATCACCGATGACCTTTTCTATCCAGTTTGCCGACCCGTCAGCATCTTCTGATTTCGTTGGCTCCTTTATTCGAGTTGGAGGAACTGATTTCCCACACCAAAAATGGATGGTCAGATGATATGATCCACTGGGGAGTGTAACGGCCCATTTATTCGATGGGCCGGTGAGCCTCCGCGTTTATAAAGCCGGCGTTTGTATGTGTTGTCGGATCAAATCATCAGGCGAACCTGACGGTAGGCTGTCGAAAATGGGTAGACAGTTAAGACGTAACCCGTATTAGCGTGGTGGTAAGACGGTGATGATCCGGTGAGGAAGGCGCTGACCCGCACCTGTACATGATGTTTGTAGTCCGTACGAGGTTTGGCGCGGTATAAAGCCGGCGGTGCATTACTTCGGAGCATCTGGCTGTGTGGTTTATGTCAAGGTGATGCGACTGTGCCAGAAACGGTGACTTCATCGGCTACGAGAGTCGTGTTATCTCTTCGAGTCGTTGGCCAAGCGAGTCATCGTCTCGACACACGTGGGCTTGGACGAGACGGCGAGCTGGAAATATATACTCAATAGTATAGTTTGTAGACAACTAATGATGCAGGGTAAAATACGCATTTGTTAGTCAGGTGGTGAGTCAGCAACAAACAGATTGGATACACAAAAGACGACATTACTTGAAGTGACATGGTTCAGGCTTTACAGAACGAGTTAACATATGTGTTGTCCTCTCGATAGTGGACGAGTTGTTCCTTACATGGCAGTGATCTGAACAAAATATTTCGTGACACATCTTGAGTTAATTTAGGTTCGACCCCTCGACTGTGTCGTAGCCGATTCCCGATCTAAGTCAGGTAAGGGATGGCCGACTTTTCTTCTTGCTTGCTGGTCGTGGGAGGTAGCAGGAAGGTTTATCTCCTGTTGACGTGTCTGGGTGTACCGTTCGGTTGGACTTGGAATTTCGGGAGCAAGGCCTACCGTCTCGCTCATGGTGGATGCCACGCCTCTGTTCTCTTGATATCTTTCACCACGTTCTTCAAGGCTCTATATAGTTCATCTCTTGTCTCGCTTGCCTGTATTAGACAATGCAAAGCGTAGAGGGTCGATACGTCATTGGTTTGTCCTGCACATGTGATAGCTTGATTAGGTATAAGGAAGATTGTTAGAATAAGACAGATAGGATCGTTAAATCCAACGAACAATTACCAAGGTAGCCATGGGTGGTTTTGTATATCATGAATTTCAGCTGCTGGAGATATTCAAGGGCTCCTGTTAGCTTATCGTTATGGTCCTTCTCATGTGCATCTACTTCATGCATTAGACGTGCGTAGGAGGTCTTTACATCATTCTTCTCCTTTGTCAATGCCTCATTTTAAAAAAGGAGGACCTGACGATCGCATATATCTCGATGTGTTTGGTCCGGTGGTTCTCCTTTAGGGTCTTGATTTGTTTGTCCAGTTCAGTCATCGGAACATATGTCGTCGTTGCCTGCTGCAGTCCAGCGATGATACCCTTGTGTATGTTAGCTTGCTCTCTCTCCCTGTTTAACTGGCCCTCTAGCTATGTTATGAACCTGCTTTTGTCAGCTAGGGTCTTCATTGCGTTCATCTTTATTTTCTTCATCGTTGCCAATTCGCGCTTTTCATATAACAAAAAAAACATATCAGAAGAAGCAATAGATTGTGTTCGTAGAGTTAGTGTGTTGCTAGCCCGGTGACGTACATTTTTTAACTTTTGGCCTGCTCTTTGGTTTTTTGGAGCTCGGCTTGCAGGTTGATGCAGTAATTCTTTTCTTCGGTTAGATCATGCTCTACTTGTTTTTTTCCTTTCGTCCTTAGTCATTGTTTCCTGCAAGGGTATATCAGTAGAAGATATGGTATGTATAAGGAGTTTTAGCCGATGGTAAGAAGTTTGTAGATTACCTTATGTAGTCATTTCAGTTCTGCTAATGTAGCATATCGTTGTTTTGCTTTTTTGTTTTCTTTGGCTATGTAAGTCCCCAACATGTACCTTGGTGTATTGCTTTGCTGCTTGTGGGGTTTGTTTCTAACATCTTTTCTTCCAGGGTTGCTGTTTGCGGTGACCGGGAAGGCGAGACACATGTACAAATTTTCAAGTTCCCGGTGTCATGAACGGCATGATCTGCATCAACGTTCTCTGCGAGGTTAATGACAGGATTAATGAGGTCCGTCGCTGTCTTCGTCAAGTTTGTCTCTTGAGGTTTGTACGATTCCAGCCAAGCCATGTCTGTCGAGATTTTGCTGGATGGTTCACCATTGAGCCAAGTCGGCGCGGACTGCACGAGGGTAGGGTAAATGTTATGACAGTATATAGCCCTTTTTTGACAAAGACAGAAATTGAAACCTGTTTGATCAATGATACCCCTTATATGTAGGAATATCTGATAACCAATCCTGATCTCAAAGTGTCATGTGATTTAGTGTTGTCAGACTTGCGGTGTTTGTGGTAGTCGCCTGATCCCATGGAAGGCGTACTCTGGAAACAGTTCTAAAACCAGCTCCTCCAATTCTTCTCTGAAGCTAGTTGCCCTGAAAAAATATCCACATGATTTGTTGCTGACAGACTTGCCGTGGTCGTGGTAGCCATCTCCTTCCATGAATCTCTGCCGGCGATAGTATATTCTTATTTATGTGATTGCAGTCCTTCTTCAGGTCCCGTTTTCTGACGCTTCGGCGTTTCGGAGATCAATGTCTCCGGAAGAATGCGCTTGGTCTCTTTTCACCAGCCCGGGAAAAGGGGAGGCTGGTTGTGGTCAGAATATTCAGGTATGCTGCCATTGTGTTCATTCAAACCTTTATTCGTTACCGTTGTTTGTTAGGTCGGACGCTGTGTTGGATTCGGGTTTAGATCCTGATGCGACACGGTCATCGTTTATGTCCCAAAAACCCTGCTGACAAAAATAATTTTGACAGATAGAAGATATGGAGTCATACGACACTGCTGATTATAGGTAACTACATCGGTTATTTACCTGGGACACCTGTTGATTGTGCGAGAAGACTTTGATTCTGGCAATATCACTTTCGTTCATTCTGCCGAGGAATAGTGTGTTCATGGCCTTCGAGATCTGCTCCTCTTTGTTTCGAGAGCTGGTACAGATGTCCAACGTATTTCCTTCCATATGTCGACGATGCACCCAGCCGGCTTCCGATATTTCCTTTACGTTGAAGATTCGGTTCCAGAGCGCGAGGGAGGGTTTGATTTTGAGGTATCCTTTACACAGCTCTTCGAAACATGCGACGTGAAGAACTGAATTGGGTTCCATGTTGTGAATCTGGAGGTCATCTTGTTCGAGTAACTTGAGAAAGAAAGGCGAGCCTGCCAGCGGTAGACCACGGTCGAGGAAATCGGTGAATAGAACCACTTCACAGTTTGCCGGATTAGGAAAAATTTCCATACCTGGTATCGGCATCTCAACTTGGTATCCGGTGGCAGACGCTGGCTTCGATGTAGGACTTCCTGAACTTTCGATCCGCTCCACTTCCAGCACTTGTATTTCTTTGTTTTGCTTGGATCTATAGGTTTTTTCTTTTGATCCGTGGGGTTGGTGTGAGGAAGATGAAGCCGGAGGGGATAGGGATGGAATAGCTGTTGCTATTGAGCCATCTGTCGTAACATGTGTACAAGCCTTTGTGTGTATAGCAATAAATTGCATGCCTCGAAGTGTTTGGCAAGCAGGCTGGCGCTTTGTTTAATGCTATGGTCTATGTACTCGGTCTGTGAGAGGCCATCGTTTCGTGATGATCTTGGGTCGCGAGGGTCTGTACATAATCTTATCAGTCAGACTAGTGAATCTTGCCGTCACGCGGTTGGGTCAGTGATGACCCACAAGTATAGGGGATCGCAACAGTCTTCGAGGAAAGTAAAACCCAAATTTATTGATTCGACACAAGGGGAGCCAAAGAATAAATATAAGCCTTAACAGATGAATTGTCAGTTCAGCTGCACCTGAAAGTAAACTTGCTCGACACAATTTATCAGTAGCAACGGTGATATAACAGCAGTAGTAGTGAAGTAATAGTAGCAACAGTGTAACGAAGACAGCAGTAGTTATTTCGGTAAACAGCAGGATTAAAATACTGTAGGCATTGGGACGGATGTACGGGCGTTGCATGGATAAGATAGCTCATGTAATAGTCATAACACAGGGCATTTGCAGGTAGATAATAATAAAGCATCCAAGTACTAGTCAAACATAGGCATGTGTTCCGTATTTAGTCATACGTGCTCGCAATGAGAAACTTGCACAACATCTTTTGTCCTGCCAGCCCGTTTGCAGCGGGACCTCTAGGGAAACTACTGGCAATTAAGGTACTCCTTTTAATAAAGTACCGGAGCAAAGCATTAACACTCCGTGAACACACGTAATCCTCAAGTCACATCCATCCCTCCGGTTGTCCCAATTGTTGTCACTTTGGGGCCTCGGGTTCCGGACAACGACATGTGTATACAACTTGCAGATATGATCCAAAACATAATTATACTCATGATTCAATAACATGTTCAGATCTGAGATCATGGCACTCGGGCCCTAAGTGTCAAGCACTAAGCACAACAAGTTGCAACAACGATAAATAGCACTAACAATGGATACTAGGCACCATGCCCTAACAATCTGACATCTATTACATGAACAATCTCATCCAATCCCTACCATCCCCTTCAGCCTACAGCGGGAATTACTCACACATGGATGGGGGAATAATGGATGGTTGATGGAGAGGCGTTGGTGATGACGATGACGATGATCTCCTCCGAATCCCCGTCCCGGCAGGGTGCCAGAACGGAGTTGCAGACCCCCGAGCGAGGATTCCGATGGCGGCGGAGCTTGGGTGTGTTTCGTCCCAAAAAGTTCCGTCCCGACGTTTTTAGGTCAGAGGCTTTAAGTAGCCCAGAGGGCATCGCGAATCGACGGACGAGGGGAGCAAGCGACCTGGGGCGCGGCCAAGGCTTCACCCGCGCCTTGGGCCCGCTTGGTGGTTGTGGGCCGCCCCTTTGTCGTCCTCCTTGCTCCGTGGGTCTTTTGAGTCAAAAACTCCTTTTCCAATTTTTCGGGAATTTTCTTAGGGAATATTGAGTTTCTGCACAAAAACGAAACACCAAAACAATTCTGCTGAAAACAGCGTTAGTTCGTATTAGTTCCACTCAAATCATGCAAATTAGAGGAGAAACAATAGCAAAAGTGTTCGGAAAAGTAGATACGTTTTGGACGTATCAACTCCCCCCAAGCTTAGCTTATTGCTTGTCCTCAAGCAATTCAGTTGACAAACTGAACGCGGTAAAAGAAAACTTTTACGAACATATTTGCTTCATATGATGTATACATACTTATGTTATGATCAAAGTCTAAGCAAATCATAATAGGGACTATGCAGATAATGATGTCTGGTAATTATGTAGACCATGAAAAGATGCCAACACACTAAGAATAAATAACATGAAATATATCTATGTGCAGGATTGCAATGTTCGTAATAAGATATGGTAAAGTGGTATCTCGCTTTCCTGTATTTATACAGCAAAACATAAATGTCCGGGCACCTCTGAAGTTTAAGTGAGGACTATATATAAAGATATCAAATAAAAAGCATCAAAGTTATACCACAGTCAACCATATTCTGGGACAAGTACATTACACTAAGAATGACAGTTATGCTCTCGAAGAAGTGCTCAAAGAAGGGATGGTGACTCAACATTAAAATAAAAGATTGGCCCTTCGCAGAGGGAAGTAGAGATTAACATGTGCTAGAGCTTTTTATTTTTAAAACAGAAGTAAAATTGTTTTGAGAGGTGATTGTTCCTGTCAACGAATAGTAATAGAGTTCTTATCATCTTCCATGCTAAACAAGTTTTAGAGCGGTTCCGAGATATTGAGATTAGGCATTTATAGCATGTACTTTAATATAGTTTGACACTCCTCCCAACCTTTTGCTTTCACAAACCATGGCTAACAGAATCCTCAGGTGCCTGCCAACAATCACATACCATGGAGGAGTGTCTATTTTCATTACTTTTCAGATGTTATAGTGGTCTAACCAGCTCTTGTGCAAAAGTAGATAAGCAGATGTAAGCTGCTAGTCTGTGAAACTAAATTTAGCATGGAAGATAATAATCTCAACTACCACGTCCTCATGAGCTAAAAACAGTGTCAAAATGAGAAGTATTTTGAAGGTTTTTAAAGGTAGCACATGAAAATTTACTTGGAATGGTTTGAAATACCATGCATAGGAATTTATAGTGGACACTTTGGGATAACTTGGTTTTAAGGATTTTGGATGCACGAGCAGCATTTCCGCTCAGTACAAGTGAAGGCTAGCGATAGACTGGGAAGCGACGACCAAGAGAGCAATAACCGTCATAATCATACTTGCGACAGAATAAAATTAACAGAGGCATAAAAGTGATACTAGAACTCTGAGGCAAAATACATCATAGGCTCAATTGACTTTTTTATTTCATCATAAACATGTGTGAGCATGTGCCAAGTCGATTCAAGTAAATCATTCAGAGGAGGATACCACAATGCCATACCATTTTACGAATAATACAATGCAAGCAAATATATATATGACATATTATCTATTATTACCAAGTTGGTATTGATCATAAGAAGACATGAACTGCCAAGCAATCATTAAATAACATAGTCAATACCATGACAAGCTAAGCATTTTCATATGATAAGTATATGTACAAAAATGAAAAACAAATAGAGTTCATACCAGCATCTCACCACATTCTGATTGTCGTACATCGTCATTATTGCCTTTCACTTGCATGGCTTGAATAATATGAAATGATAACCAAGCCCCAAGTGGAGTCACGAAAGTCTGTTGAACTCTGCAAAAACTATACAAAACAGAAGAAGAGCAACAAATATTTTTGGGTTTTCGATTTTTAAAACAAGGCAGAAAAGAAACAAATAAATAAGGATTTTTTTGGATTTTTTTGAATATCAAACCGAAATTAAAAAGATAAAACAAACTAGAATTCGAAGTGTAGAAATAAAGGAAATATTTTTGGTCTTTTGGGGTTTTGAAAAAGTAAAAACTAATACAAAAAGGAACAACTAAAAGAAAATGAAACATGGATACACAAAGAACCGACAAAATATTATAACAGAAAATGAGTGAGATGTCGGCATACGCGTACCCCCCCCCCCAAAGCTTAGGCTTTTGGCCTAAGTTGGCAATCAGTGATGAAGTTACCATCTGCTCCATCCAGCCGTGCCCTCATAGGACGGGGGTGCTCCGTAGTAGTACATGGAGATGCCCCCTTGCGGGGCGCTGCTCTCAGCGGCGTCCTCAGGCTGCGGGGGCGGAGGAGTCCCGCATAGGTGGGCGGCGTAAGATACGCATCCAGCTCTCCTCCGAAAAAGACCACCCTCGCCTGGAAACATTATCAAACAAAAGGGTGCAGGCAGCCGGACAGAGCGCTCGCGGTGAGATAAAAACTGAATTTGATAATACATTTCATCCCATTTAGAATTTCTATGTAAAAAATCCGTGTTTTTTCATGGCATCAAAATCAAGTCTATCAACACGGAGCTCCTCATCATTAGGACTAGCTGCTCTACCCTCCTTAGCAAGCAAACGTGAGGCAACGATACCTCCATAAATCGTCCCCTTGGGGCCATTAGCACAAATATGCCGAGCAATTAAAGCACCAATGTTAAAAGTTCTATCTCCATTAATTGCAGCAGCAAGAATAGCAAGGTCAGGGATAGTGAGCCCACTAGTGTTCTCTCCCCAAGTACTCCTCTAGCAATGTAATAAGCAAGATACCTCACAGCAGGGAACTGGATGCTACTTATCTTATTTCATGAATCGTCGTAACAAATCTCCTTATGGAGAGCGTTGAGCGATTCATGCTGTTGGTGCATCTTCTTCGTTATCCCCTCACAAGGAAGACCAAGAATCCTGCAAAACTCAAAAAGCTCCATCCCATACGATTTGTCGTAAAGCATAAAATCAATTCTGGGATTAAATTCATCATCGGTGAACTTAAAACTTTGCACGAAAATATTTGTTAGTCTCAAATACTGCGGACTCTCATCCTGCACGAAAGTTGTTAGTCCTGCATTGAGATTAATATATCAAAGTCCTCCAAGATACCTCCAGCACTCAAAAACTCACGGCAAGGGTAGACCGATGGATGCACCTTTTCTAGACGGCCTACAAAAGTGAGCTCCGGTGACTCAACATCTTCATTGTAGGAATGCCTCATGGGATGGTCAGAACGTGAAGCCCTTGTATCTAGAGCGGTGGATTTCTTCCTTCCTAATATTTTTGAAAGGTTGAGCTTATTCATTCTTCTTTTCTGAAATTTTTAACAAGTCTCATAAAAAATGAATTTGAGCTACAATAATCACAATAGACTCTATAGGAACTTGAGAGGGGACTAAACCATTGATACGTCTCAAACGTATCTATAATTTTTTATGTTACATGCATGTTTTATATTAATTGCTACATGTTTTTATACACTTTATATCATATTATGACATTTATTGGACTAACCTACTAATAGTTGCTAAAGTGCACAATGTTCTTGTTTTACACTTTAATGTGTAGGAATTATCAAAATTGGGCAAAGGAAACCTTGTTGGAGTCGAATCGGGACCTTCCTGAAATCTGTCTGAAAACGTTTTTCGGAGATTGTCATGTACCGGACAGAAGACGACGTCAAACAGAAAAAGTCTAGTCGCGAAAGTTGGGGAATTTTCTGCCAATCGATCTGGACTGAAAATTCGCCTAATTACGAGTTCGGACGCTACAGATATCGCCGCTCTACCGAAATCCTAAAGGAGATGACGAGAATCCGAGAGCATATATAAGGAGAGGAAACCTAACTCGTGGGGAGGCCCCCATACCACGAATTCTCCTCCTCCCAAGCAGTCGTCTTGGGGAGGAGAACCTCCTCCATAGCAGCACCATCTCCACGGGCTGCCGCCGGCCGCGCCTCCACTCCGGCTGCACCTCTCCATCAAGCCTCATCACCATGACCATGCGTGAGTAGTTTCCCTCGGGACTGAGGGCTCATGCCGGTAGCTATGTGGTTTATCTCTCTCTCCCATGGTGTGATCTTTATGTGATCATGAGCTTTGTAATCTAGTTGAATTCACAGATATTACTCTTCATTATCTTATGAATTATGCTACTCAAGTGGTTTTATTAATGTAAACTCCGGAGTCACCGTTGTCCCACGGTGCGAAGTTGACAGTGTGCGCACCGTGTGTGCCTCTTAGGCTAAAGATTACAGGAATACTTATCATGAGTTATTATTTGTGTTGGATGTCTCTATGAAATTGTGGTGTTTGTCTAGTACTATTTTAGGGCGCTCAAGTTGACAGTGTGGGGTTCCCTAGATGTGGAATGCGACTTTAAGGTGTGCTTTTATAACCCTACGTAGTGGATTGGTGTTCGTTATCCAACGAGAGAATAATTCAGAGTACCATAGTGAAGAGGAAATATTTATGTATTCAATTATATTATTACTAGTCGTTAATCCGTGCATCTGCACGGGCTAGTTTTCATGTTGACAAAAATAGCGAAGAAGTTCCACTGCCATTTGGGAGATATCGTTTCCAACTTTAATTCTGAAAACATGTAATTGTTTTTCTTGGTTGTCTATGCCAATAAGTTAATTCTTTAAATAAGTTTCAAAATGAAGCTTCACATGAAAGCATGGTTTTTGATTATGTTTCAATAGCCCATTAACTTTATTTATGTGTGCATTAAGATCTAAGTAATGTTCATTATTTTGAATTTGACTGTAGACCCGTATACCAAAAAAGTGTAGCTTTATAGCTTAAACTAAATTCTATTATATGAAGAAACTAACTTGAGTGTATAAACCTACTACTCATCATGCATTAAGAACTATTAATATTCATTATTTGGAATTAGATTGCACACCCGTATACCAAAAACTGTACCTTTATAGCTTAAATTAAATTATATTATATCGAGAAAACTATTTTGAGTATATAAACCTAGTCTCATCTTATGAGCTTGAATTATGTACGATATAGAAAGCCTACACCTTGGATCTATGCATGTGAATAACAACTGGTTCGTACCGAATTAGTAAATGTACTATTTCACAGCAGAAAACAGGATTTAGATCTGACGTGTGGTAATAATTAAATATAAAAATATTAATAATATCAACTTTTCTTTGACATGCAGTCACACCTGATTGCAACATTACTGCATGCTCGTATCACTGTGTGTCCCGATGCATGCATGTCTTGCGTACATGATTGGGCAGTGCGTAGTACTATATGGAGAGAGTCCTGTCATAAGCGAGAAATCTTGCAATAAGTAAACTACGCTACCGACTAGGAATTACATCAGCCATGGCAGAAACGCAGCACAGACACCTACGACAGGAGCAGCAGCGACTGCTCTGTATGGTTGTGCACCACTTTTTTCGACGGGCAAAGATATAATTATTTGCTACTCCTAGGATTCGAACCACGGTGCGATGATCAATGCCAATAGAACAGCGGTAACTCACGGGACCCAACCACAGATCTAATGGTTATATTACATTGTTAAGCTCCATCCGACGGTTGACGTTATATTTTTCAAGGATTAACGTGGTGTATGCTTCTAGGACTCTTACCAAGCCATGAGTTACGATCTTTAGATCCTATCCATAGATTTTACATCTTACGGTTATTTTTTATGCATTCTTCAGGATTAACGTGGTGCCTCGTATGGTGCCTCCAATTAGTAAATATAAATATAAGATTGTTGAGAGTGTTCACTAGTGAAAGTATGATCCCTATGCCTTATTTCCAAGCATTGAAACACCGTTTACTCTCATTTTGTCTCATGTTTGCTTGCTGCTATTTTTATTTCAGATTGCAATTACTACTTATAATCATCCATATCACTCGTATTTTAATATCTCTTCGCCGAACTAGTGCACCTATACATCTGACAAGTGTATTAGGTGTGTTGGGGACACAAGAGACTTCTTATATCTTAATTGCAGGGTTGCTTGAGAGAGATATCTTTGACCTCTACCTCCCTGAGTTCGATAAACCTTGGGTGATTCACTTAAGGGAAACTTGCTGCTGTTCTACAAACCTCTGCACTTGGAGGCCCAACACTGTCTACAAGAATAGAAGCGTGCGTAGCAATCAAGCTATTTTCTGGCGCCGTTGCCGAGGAGGTAAGGTAAACAGTACTCACATCCTCTGGCTACTATACTATTTTCTAGCACTGTTGCCGGCGTGTGAGTGCTCGAAGGTATTTCCTTTAGATCCTGCAGTTTTATCTTTTTGTTTCTTGTTTTTATTTCACTAGTTAGGTTTAATGGAAAACAACAACAAAATTAGAGAGCTCTATAAAATTTAGCTTGAGTTAGGACATGACGTGTTTGAAGAGAAAATTAAAAAACCTATGGAAAATTATTTGCATGATGGTAGCAATGTTATTACTATAAATTTTTGAACACCATTATTGCTAATGCTATGGAAGAATTTAAGCTTGGGGAGGTCGGTTTTGATGAAAATGATCTTTTTAGTTCCCCGGTTTTGGAGGAGAAAATTTGCTTTGATGATACTTTGCCTCCAATATATGATGTTTATAATGATTGTGATATTTTCACTCCACCTACTATTGAGGATATAGTTTATGTTGATTATGATATGCCTCCTATATATGATGTTTACAATGATGAATATGATATTTTCAGTCCATCTACTATTGAGGATAAAATTCATTATGATTATTCTATGCCTCCAATTTATGATGATTACAATGATGGATGTGATACTTTTAGTCCCACTATTACTAATGAAACTGTTTATACTTATGTGGAGAGTAATGATACTTATATGCATGTGGATCATGATAAAATGCTTTATGTGATAGCTATATTGTTGAGTTTATTCATGATGCCACTAAAAATTATTTTGAGAGAGGAAAGTATGGTTATAGAAATCTTCATGTTACTAAATTTCTTCTCTTTATGATGAAGGTTTTGAGCTTTCTCTTGATTTGCTTTTATTTGCTGGGTACTTTAAGACCTACTGGTCCTTATGAGAGAGGGAGACACGGTTTCATATATCTCAATAACATTAAGTCTTCTCTTTTTATGTTGAAATTTTTGAAGTTGCACTTGTTTTGTCTTCCTATGCTAGTCACTTTGTTCTTTATTGATTTATTTTCTTACAAGATTCCCTTGCATAGGAAGTGTGTTAGCCTTAAATGTGCTTCATATTTGCTTCTTGATGCATTCTTATATGTTCAACTCTTATACATATGAGAGCATCGTTAAAATTATCATGCCTAGCTAAAAGGCTTTAAAGAAAAGCGCTTGTGGGAGACAACCCATTGTTTTATTTTTTTTGCAATTTTCTTTTTATTGAGTCAAGGAGCTTGTTTACTTCTGTAGAAACTTCTTTGTATCTTTACTTTTCGCATTGTTGTGCCAAGAAGAGTCTAATGATAAGATGATGCTAGATTTTGATTGTTGCGCAGGAACAGATTTCCGCTGTTCACCGTATTAATTTTCTAAAATCGACAAAATGTGATTTAAATCTACAAATTTTTGTGCGTAATCCTGATGTATGTACGCATCTTTCATTAGTTCAAAGTTTTTTGATCTGAGCATCGTAAGTGCCTCGAAAAAATTCATCTTTGCGGACTGTTCTGTTTTAGACAGATTATGTCTTTTATTTTGCATTCTCTCTTTTACTAATGTTGGGTGGAATTCTTTTTTGTGGAAGAGCTTCACATAACATCAGTGGTAGTAGCTAATGTTTAAAGTAACGGTCATATTGCATCTTTACAGAACATGTGAGTTTTTGATTGTGCACTAACCCTCTAATGAGATTTACTTTGAATTTGGTGTGGCGGAAGTTTTCAAGGGTCAAGAGGGAAGAGTGATATAATAGGATGGAGAAGAGTGAAGAGCTTAAGCTTGGGGAGGCTCCCATGGATCTCCCCAGCATATTTCAAGAAGACTCAAGCGTCTAAGTTTGGGGATGCCCAAGGCATCCCCTCTTCATCGTCAAAATTATCAGGTCATCTCTAGTGAAACTATATTTTAATTCTTTCACATCATATGTGCTGTTCTTGGAGCGTCTGTGTGCTTTTATTTTCAGTATGTTATTTTTATTTTCCGATATCAACTTGATTGGATCCTAGCATTCTTGATTGGGAGAGAGACACGCTCCGCTTTTTCATTAGAATACTCCTATTCTTCACTTATACTTGTTGAGTATTCATATCTAGCGCTGTTAAGCTTTTAGCTCTTGTTTTCATATCTCTTGTCAGAGCTATTAGTTCTTTTAAAGAAAGTACTCTCTTGCTTCACTTATACTTGTTTGGTGAGTTATTGAAATAAATTGATTGGTTTTGGTTGGAACAAAAATGCTGCATGTGGTAAATGGTATAATGGAAAAGACTTACATACTCTTATAGATCACTAACTTGGATAATTTGATACTTATCAATTGTTTTGAGTTAACAAGTAGGTCATGATTAAACTTTTGCATTATGTAAGTAAAGCCCATTAGTGAATAACTACCGTAAAGCTTGTTGAAATTTGGTTTGCATGAGTGGTAATTCTAAGGTCTAGATATTTTCTAGTAAAAGGGTTTGGTTAATAAGGAAGACATGTGGAGTCTTATAATCTTTACAATATGTTGTCATATAAGTTTTGGTGTACGGTTGATAGTCTGTGTTTGCTTATATAACCTTGCTAGCCTAAACTCTGTACTGAGAGGGAATGCTTCTCGTGCATCCAAATCCTTGAGCCAAAATCCATGCCATTTGTGTCCACCATAACTACCTATATATGGTATTTCCTTGCCACTCCAAGTAAATTTTCATGTGCTACCTTTAAACTATTCAAAACTTTTATTACTCCTTTTTGTGTCAATGTTTACCAAGCTCTTGAGGACGGGGTGGATGTCTTTATGTCACCTGTCAAACAGACTTTACCACCGGACTAGCGGCATATACATCCGATTATCCATTAATTTTGTAAAAAGAGCTGGCAACGGGGTGCCCAGTCCCAATTAATTACAACTTTAACCGCTTAATTCTCTTCACATTTTTGCCCTGATTTATCAGTCAAGCAATGACAACCAGTGAAATATCTGCATGTGTAAACAAAAGAGAAAGAGGGATGATCTGCCTTGCTGGTAGAAATAACATTCTTCATGGGAGCCGCTCTTAAAAGTCTGGTTGGCAGGGGTCATATTGTACTTTCCATTTACTGATTCGTTGACAATTAACATACACCTCTCAAAACTTATATTTTTACTCTCTATATGATTTCAAAAACTTAAAAAGCTCTAGCACATGATTTAATCCCTGCTTCCCTCTGCGAAGGGTCTTTCTTTTACTTTTATGTTGAATCAGTTTTCCTACTTCTTCTATCTTGCACAAGCAAACACTAGTGTCAACTTTGGTGCAATAATTGTTATATGCTAGATATTGAACTTATTATATTGCTTTGTGTTGACAATATCCATGAGATAAATATGTTAAAAGTTGAAGCAAATGTTGAAGCTTAAATCTTCCTTTGTGTTGGTTAAATACCTTTTACTAGAATCTATTGCATTATGAGTTAACTCTTATGTAAACCTATGGATACAATGTCTCCAAAGTACTATTCATGAAAAGTTTAGCTTGTATGATTCAGTTGTTTACTCATTATCTATTTGGTAGCAAACTATAGACCATTGACTTGGATCACTTCATTCATTCATATGTGCTTTACAATACTATATGATCAAGATTATGATGGTAGCATGTCGCTTCAAAAATTATATTGTTTTATCGTTTACCTACTCGAGGACGAGTAGGAACTAAGCTTGGGGATGCTTGATACGTCTCAAACGTATCTATAATTTTTGATGTTCCATGCATGTTTTATATTAATTGCTACATGTTTTATATACACTTTATATCATATTATGACATTTATTGGACTAACCTACTAATAGTTGCCAAAGTGCACAATGTTCTTGTTTTACACTTTAATGTGTAGGAATTATCAAAATTGGGCAAAGGAAACCTTGTTGGAGTCGAATCGGGACCTTCCTGAAATCTGTCTGAAAACATTTTTCGGAGATTGTCACGTACCGGACAGAAGACGACATCAAACAGAAAAAGTCTAGTCGCGAAAGTTGCGGGGAATTTTCTGCCAATCGATCTGGACTTAAAATTCGCCTAATTACGAGTTCGGACGCTCCAGATATCGCCGCTCTACAGAAACCCTAAAGGAGATGACGGGAATCCGAGAGCATATATAAGGAGAGGAAACCTAACTCGTGGGGAGGCCCCCATACCACGAATTTTCCTCCTCCCAAGCAGCCGTCTTGGGGAGGAGAACCTCCTCCATAGCAGCACCATCTCCACGGGCTGCCACCAGCCGCCGCCTCCACTCCGGGCTGCACCTCTCCATCAAGCTCCTCATCACCATGACCATGCATGAGTAGTTTCCCTCGGGCTGAGGGCTCATGCTGATAGCTATGTGGTTTATCTCTCTCTCCCATGGGTTGATCTTTATGTGATCATGAGCTTTGTAATCTAGTTGAATTCACAGATATTACTCTTCATTATCTTATGAATTATGCTACTCAAGTGGTTTTATTAATGTAAACTCCAGAGTCACCTTTGTCCCACGGTGCGAAGTTGACAGCGTGCGCACCGTGTGTGGCTCTTAGGCTAAAGATTACAGGAATAGTTATCATGAGTTATTATTTGTGTTGGATGTCTCTATGAAATTGTGGTGTTTGTCTAGTACTATTTTAGGGCGCTCAAGTTGACAGTGTGGGTTTCCTTAGACGTGGAATGCGACTTTAAGGTGTGCTTTTATAGCCCTACGCAGTGGATTGATGTTCGTTATCCAATGAGAGAATAATTCAGAGTAGCATAGTGAATAGGAAATATTTATGTATTCAATTATATTATTATTGTTGAGAGTGTCCACTAGTGAAAATATGATCCCTAGGCCTTATTTCCAAGCATTGAAACACCGTTTACTCTCATTTTGTCTCATGTTTGCTTGCTGCCATTTTTATTTCAGATTGCAATTATTACTTATAATCATCCATATCACTCGTATTTTAATATCTCTTCGCCGAACTAGTGCACCTATACATCTGACAAGTGTATTAGGTGTGTTGGGGACACAAGAGACTTCTTGTATCTTAATTGCAGGGTTGCTTGAGAGGGACATCTTTGACCTCTACCTCCCTGAGTTCGATAAACCTTGGGTGATTCACTTAAGGGAAACTTGCTGTTGTTCTACAAACCTCTTCACTTGGAGGCCCAACACTGTCTACAAGAATAGAAGCGTGCGTAGACATCAACCATGCATCAAAAATAGCTACTGAACTCTAAAACAAGCATGCAAACTCCCTAAACAAGTCACCTACAGTAGCTAAATACTCAAGAAATACAAAACCATTCAAAATTCTACTTGGATAAGTGGAGGAGTCTCATACCAGGGAACACAAGCTTGAAATCTCAGCAAGATTAATGGGCTGAGGAAGGAGATCGAAACTCTCGAGCAAGAGCGGCAAGAACGCGAGCTTGAACTACGGTGGAGCGATTTTTCGGGAGAGAGAAAGGACTGGGAGGAAGGACTTCTTGTGGGGTGCCCTGGGGGCCCAGGCGGGTTGGTGGCGCGGACAAGGGCTCACCCGCGCCATGGGCCCACCGCCCTCATGGTGGGTCCCCTTGGTCAGCCACTAGTGCCACTGGGTCTCACTTTACGCACAAATTTTTAATTCAATTTTTGAAGGAACTTTTGACAACTTTAAAATGGGTAAATCCAAAGTTTACTTTTTTTTAGACTAATCCGAAGTTTACTTAATGAAGATGGCATAGTAGAAAAATAATGATTTTATAGAAACAAAATTGCAGAGACAAATAAATAAACAGAAGAAGGAAGGACATGGTGGTCATAGTTTTATGCATTTAAAATATTTTTGTTGGCAAGGTTGATCAAGTCTTACCACCAAAAATATTTTAGAGGTCATAATTTTTTTTGAATTCCACCAAGCAATATGTTACCTCCATTTTGAGAGCTATTGTCCCAACCATAATAAATTGATATTCTTTATGCCTTTCATATATAGGACAATCAATACTTCCCGCTTTGACAGTACTAAAATTCGCAATTGTATTAACACCATATATTTTATCCAGCTTCTTGGGAAAATAAACAGTATGCTCTTTATCATTGAAATTGAAAGTAACCTTCCCTTTATTGCAATCAATAACAGCTCCTGCAGTGTTAAGAAAAGGTCTTCCAAGAATAATAGACATATTATCATCTTCAGGCATTTCCAACACAACAAAGTCAGTTAAAATCAAGCAATTGTTAGCAACTTGAACAGGAACATCCTCACATATACCAACAGGGACAGCAGTAGATTTATCAGCCATTTGCAAAGATATATCAGTTGGTATCAATTTATCCAAATACAGTCTTTTATAAGGAGAGAGAGGCATCACACTTCCTGCTCCAAGATCACAAAGTGCAGTTCTAACATAATTATTTTTTATGGAACAAGGAATAGTTGGTATACCTGGATCTCCAAGCTTCTTTGGAACCTCACCATTGAAAGAATAATTAGCAAGCATAGTAGAAATTTCCTCATCAGGAATCTTCCTTTTGTTAGAGGCAATATCTTTCATATATTTCGAATAAGGAGGCAACTTAATAGCATCAGTCAAAGGAATTTGCAAAAACAAAGGTTTCAGCCACTCACAAAATTTATTGTAGTGTTCTTCTTCCTTTGATTTATGTTTCTTATTAGGAAAAGGCATTGGTTTTTGCACCCAAGGTTCTCTCTCATTACCATGTTTCTTAGCAATAAAATCCTCTTTAGTATACCTTTTATTTTTAGAAAGCTTTTCAGGTTCCTCTTCACTTCCAGAGGCATTGTTCTTATCATTATCATTAGTATGTTCATTACCACTTTCAGTTTCAGCATCAGAGACAGATATACTATTAGGATCATTAACATGCTCTTTATCTTTAACATTTTCAGAGGATTCTACAACATGTTTATGTTTCTTCTTCTTTTTCTTAGAAGAAGTACCAAGTTCATTAGCTAATTGAGAGTCTTGTTCAATCCTATTTGGATGTCCCTCAGGATACAAGGGGTCCTGAGTGGAAGCACCACCTCTAGTTTGTATACCAAAAGCATGTTTATCATCATTTTTAGAGGTTTTAGCTAGCAGATCTTTTTGTACTTTAGTAATTTGCTCCATTTGAGTTTGAACCATATTAAGATGTTTAACAAGGCCTCTAACATCATTAGTAGTTCTTTCCAAAACATCATGCAAATTACTAATAATACGACAATTTTCTAACAGATGATTTTGCACTCTCATATTAAAATGTTCCTGCTTAACAATAAAATTATCAAATTCATCTAAGCATTGATCAGGAGGCTTACGATAAGGAACATCACCAGAATTAAAATATTGGAGAGAGTGTACCTCAACTGTAGAAGGGTGAGGAATTGGCTTACATAATTCTTCTATTGGAGGTAGATTCTTCACATCTTCAGATTTAATTCCTCTCTCTTTAAGAGATTTCTTGGCTTCTCTCATTCCTTCATCATTCAATTCAATAACACCTCTTTTCCTCGGTGCGGGCACTGGAGCAGGTTTAGGTACAGTCCAATCTTCATGATTTTGGCTTATCTTAGTTATTAATTCCTCAGCTTCGTCTGGAGTTCGTTTCCTGAAAACACAACCAGCACAACTATCCAGGTAGGTCCTAGATTCGACAGTTAGTCCATTATAGAATATATCAAGAAGTTCATTTTTAGCTAGTTGATGTCCGGTCGAATCCTAATAAAATAGCAAAACCTTGTCCAAGATTCAGACATGTTTTCTTCCTGTAATTGCTTGAAGTTAAAAATTCTCTGCAAGCAGCATGTTGAGCACTAGCAGGATAATATTTCTGGAAGAAAACATCAATCAAGCTTAAAGGACTTCTAATAGAACCAGGAGATAAATTACCAAACCAAGTTTTAGCATCATCTTTCAATGAGAAAGGAAATATTTTAGCAACAAAGTAACTGCGTTTCTTAATATCATCAGAAAACAAACTACTTAAAGAAGAAAGCTTGTTCATGTGTTCTACAGCACTTTCATTTTCAGCACCCCGAAAAGGTTCATCCTCAACAACAGATATAAGAGACAAATCCACAGAAAAATCATAATCTTTATCTCTTATATTTATAGGTGAAGTTGCAAACTTAGGATCAGAAGAGAGTTTATAATTAACATCATGTTTTTCAATAAAATTTCTCATTTCCTCAGCATTTTTAAAAGAATCGAGGTTCATGCACTTTTCAACGAATTCATCATCAAATTCATCATCAAATTCAACATAGACCTCCTCGAAATCATCACTAGGACGCTCTCTAGACTCAGGTGAATCAGCAGGTGTAATAATATTTTCATCAGGTATTTCAGTATTTTCAGTTTGTCTAGACCTAGCAATCGTAGCATCTAGGAAAGCACCTAACGAACCACTTTCACTAAGCACAGTAGAAGTATCATCAACTTCATCAGAGGTATTTTCAGATCCATCAGTAATAACACGTGAAACAGGCACATGTGGCGGTGTAACTAGTCTATTAATAACAGACGGTGAATCAAGAGCAGCAGCGGTGTTTAGAGTTGTACCTTTCCTTGTAGTGGATGGCAATATGGCCACCTTCTTATCAAGAGCTTGCCCCATGATAAATGAATTGCAGCGAATAATATCACTTTCAGATGAGCTTATAAATAAAGCTATGCTCCCCGGCAACGGCGCCAGAAAATAGTCTTGATGACCCACAAGTATAGGGGATCGCAACAGTCTTCGAGGGAACTAAAACCCAAATTTATTGATTCGACACAAGGGGAGCCAAAGAATAAATATAAGCCTTAACAGATGAATTGTCAGTTCAGCTGCACCTGAAAGTAAACTTGCTCGACACAATTTATCAGTAGCAACGGTGATATAACAACAGTAGTAGTGAAGTAACAGTAGCAACAGTGTAACGAAGACAGCAATAGTTATTTCGGTAAACAGCAGGATTAAAATACTGCAGACATAGGGACGGATGTACGGGTGTTGCATGGATAAGATAGCTCATGTGATATCATAACACAAGGCATTTGCAGGTAGATAATAATAAAGCATCCAAGTACTAGTCAAACATAGGCATGTGTTCCGTATTTAGTCGTACGTGCTCGCAATGAGAAACTTGCACAACATCTTTTGTCCTGCCAGCCCGTTTGCAGCGGGGCCTCTAGGGAAATTACTGGCAATTAAGGTACTCCTTTTAATAAAGTACCAGAGCAAAGCATTAACACTCCGTGAATACACGTAATCCTCAAGTCACAGCCATCCCCTCCGGTTGTCCCAATTGTGGTCACTTTGGGGCCTCGAGTTCCGAACAACGATAGGTGTATACAGCAGATATGATCCAAAACATAATTATACTCATGATTCAATAACATGTTCAGATCTGAGATCATGGCACTCAGGCCCTAAGTGTCAAGCACTAAGCACAACAAGTTGCAACAACGATAAATAGCACTAACAATGGATACTAGGCACCATGCCCTAACAATCTGACATCTATTACATCAACAATCTCATCCAATCCCTACCATCCCCTTCAGCCTACAGCGGGAATTACTCACATATGGATGGGGGAATCATGGATGGTTGATGGAGAGGCGTTGGTGATGACGATGGCGATGATCTCCTCCGAATCCCCGTCCCGGCAGGGTGCCAGAACGGAGTTGCAGACCCCTGAGCGTGGATTTCGATGGCGGCGGAGCTCGGGTGTGTGTTTCGTCCCAAAAAGTTTTGTCCCGGCGTTTTTAGGTCAGAGGCTTTAAGTAGCCCAGAGGGCATCGCGAATCGACGGACGAGGGGAGCAAGCGACCTGGCGGCGCGGCCAAGGCTTCACCCGCGCCTTGGGCCCGCTTGGTGGCTGTGGGCCGCCCCTTCGTCCGTCCGCCTTTCTCCGTGGGTCTTTTGAGTCAAAAACTCTTTTTCCAATTTTCCGGGAATTTTCTGAGGGAATATTGAGTTTCTGCACAAAAACGAAACACCAAAACAATTCTGCTGAAAACAGCGTTAGTTCGTATTAGTTCCACTCAAATCATGCAAATTAGAGGAGAAACAATAGCGAAAGTGTTCGGAAAAGTAGATACGTTTTGGACGTATCAGTCAGCGGTTTAAAGATAGGGGTAAAATATATCCGCTTGATCCACTTGATCGGTAGAAGGCGTCATTCATTGGTGCTTGCATACCATTCAGTTGTTCCAATTTGTTTTATGTTTGTTATTTGTCTAATTTGGTGTGTGGTCTTACATATGGATATATTTATTTCTACCTGTTGATTATGAGCATCGTGTATGGCGTGTCGTCAAAACAGGGCTCGGAGGGTCGTGCGCCAAGGCACACCCCTAAATCAAGTTAGTTCATAGTTTATGTTAGAAAACTAGACATCGTTAGATTCATATTCTAGAACACGCACAGATTGGTATTTGGTAACCATTGACTAAATATTATTCGGAGTGTATGAGCAATTTAAAATTACACAACTGATTTGGACCATCAAAATACGCCTTACATTTTGAACTTGAGGGAAGAGTACCTAACTAAAGAAACAAAAAAGATACAAATTCTATTGTGAGCATCGTATCTATGGCACTCTTTTAAATCAAGTCTGAATATGATACTATTCGTCTGATAAAGAATTATATTAACTAGTCGTCAACCCGTGCACTTGCACGGGCTAGTTTGTTTACTTCTATTTGAAATGCTTTTGATGACCTCTATTTAAATTTTGGTTAATCAAACTATAGAAGAAATATTTGTATGAACAATAGTTGTAATTTTTTTTAGTAAATTTAAATAATGTTATTGCTTGCTAAAAAACTAAAATTTCAAAAAGGTTGCATCACTACTAAAAGCATCATTTTAAAATACACTTTTACCAAATCTGAAACTAACATCAGTTCACATTATAGCATTACCTTCAGAATGCATTGACATATGTGGTCAAGAAATGATCCTGACATACCTATATCCACATTTAATATTTGAGGTTAATTGATTCTGTTTAAAAAAAAAGCATGTCCTGATATCTCATATTCTGAGGGAGTGACATTGAGGGTGCAGCCAGCAAAATGCTGGGCGCACAATATAACAGGGCCTGGAAAAACAATATTGCCAGTGTTGATCATCCCAGGGCATCAAATCAATTCGACCAAGACCATAGGATTCATATATGACAATGTTGCCCAGACATCTAGCTGAGATTTTTTTAACATAAAAGATAAGAAATCGTAAATATATGCAATTGTTCACTGCACTCAAATTTGTATATTGGTGAAAATGTCACTGAAATGAACTTTTGAATGGTATGCTGAGATCCTTTTTATCCGAATTGCAACTTCATGCAAATAGTTAAGATAATATTACCTCAGTGAAAATAATATAACCGGATGGAGCTTCTAAGAAAGCAAATCCAAGTGGAAATTTTCCATTTCAGTGTGGCTATTAAATCTGCACCTAGTAAAATATCATTTTGAGGTAAACTTGTCTTAATTTTGTGGTCCCAAACAGAAGTGCTAAGAACGTCAAATTGACCTATAATGTGCAAGATTAATTACATGAACAGATGTGGGAGAACATCTCGTGATAGGATGGCAGAAGCATACATAGACCTGAAAATATAATGTATTAAGATAAATAGAGTGGTGGAAGCACCTGGACATTATCTCCTCTAACTAAATATAATTATCCTTGGCTGGGATAAATACAATGTACAATCAATATCAGATAGAAGTTAAGAAGACATTTAAATAAGATGTGCCGATTATTTGATCTTAAGTAAATGATGGAGAAAAAGGATAGACCTGATGTTCTCTAGACCTCACAAATCAATTATTCACCACTTGCTGAAAAACAAAAAGTTCAGCAAAATATAAATTAATTAAATATAGTGATATATAAAATAACTACAAAGATATCTCATTAAAACATTTTGTGAAGTATCATATGTAAATTCAATAGAGATGCAATCAGAATGGATGTGGAAGATATGATCTGTCAAGGAAAATCCATTTACATCTTGTCCCTTCCTCTCGAAGCATTGAAACATTGCTCCTTGCTAACGCTTCTAGCCCCGTCATGCTCGTTGCCTGCCAAGGATTCCTCCACCATTCCTGGAAATACTTAATCACACATCAACCGCGTTCCTTCTTGGTCCATGAAGTTCCCAAAAGAGTAGGATCATCATCTTAAGAAATTAAAGGATGATGAAACATATCAAGTTTCACCTGTACTGATGGATATGGTTAATGGAGAGATAGCGGGTTGCATTTTTTTTAGCACCAATGAGGACTGTAATGTGCAATTCATGCTGCCACTAATATAAGCAAATAAAGAATATCAAGTAATTAATAGTGGATTTAGTATATTCATTCCCTGCTGCTTAAGTCGTTAGTAGGCTTGTAGCTAGTCTACCAATAAGATCACAAACAAACTTGTGATCATCTAGAAAGACACAATGATTTCACAATTTAATCCAAAACTAAATAAGAATTATTTTTGGATAAGCAAGGCAGCAATTTATCAAGTAATTTTATCGCCACATTCGATTAATCAAAGATCTTCTTACAAAAAATGAACAACAAAGATTGTGTGCGGTCGACTGAACAAAATCAAAACGAACTTTAACTGAATAGCATGTAAATGAGTTCTAAGTGAAACTAAGAAGAACATGAAAATGGATCTTCAGTACAAAGAAAGTTAATTGACATATAGGAATTACTAACTGCATAGAGTTATCTATGTTTACTTAATTTGTTTGATTATGAAAAATAACGAAGTATGAGGTGCAGTATCTTCTTCTCGAAAACTACCGATTATGCACTAACAAAGAAATATCCAGTGAGCAATACAGAAAGAGTTTAACACAAATATATCCTGAGTGTTGTCTTGTTCGCCTCTGTCTGTGTTAAAAATTGGTTTCTCTAAAGAACATGTGACTTAGGACCATAACCGTGTACCTACTTGCCTGCATGCACGCATGTAGTAGAAACAAACAACGCACCTGAAGAACATCAGATTGAACTATAAACTTGAGAATCATTCAGATTACTCTCAACGCATGTGTCACTACTGCTAAAAATTTAGTAAGTTAACAATTTGTCAAATACCTAGAGCGCATTGCCGGACAACAGAAAATTAGGAGGAGATATTGATCGGCGAATGATTTGAACTGGATAAATAGCGTGCATAGTTCTTGAAAGCAGTGATATGTTTTGATCATGCCCGCGACCCAAGTCGTTGATGGTGAGGATAGTTCTTTAAAGCGCCTGCACGGGTTAGCGATTTTGGAAATATAAATAGGAAGTATTAAAATATTTTGTACGTGGAAAAAAAATGAGGATTATGATTATAGAAAAATATTTAACTTATTAAGGTTAGTGACAGAACTTTACCAATATTGCCTACTTTTTATGATATCCTGGAACCACTCAAGCAATAGTCAAAGTCTGGAGTTATTGGGCACATATATAATCTAGCATACCACACATTCAGCACAAATCGATGTGGAAAGAAGAGAGGGTATATGAATTTAAGCAATACAATGACACGTACCATATTTTTATTTCATGCTTGAGATTACAAATGTGCATGTTAGATCCTTTATCCAAAATTGCAACATCTGCTCTCCGGACAGATAAGTCACCGGTGAACACATCCCTAATATAATTAGACTGGTGGATGCAAACCAAAAGTATAAATCAAAAGGCAGTGTTATTTAGAGAGCTATTCAAATGCATGACATTGGGAAGTTTAAATGAGCCACTGAGGCTATGTGAATTATATAGACCGCTCGTAATAAGTAAGACCAAATAAAGTTAATTGCCTCCTAAGGTACGTTTGTGATAGCTAGTTGATCCCAATGCGTTTAGTATTGGAAAACCGAAGCAATCAGAACAATACATGTATGCTTAACCGGAGAGTGAGGAAACGTGATTAATATGCCGCCTACATCCACTTAATCAGGACGTGAAACACTGGGTACATCAGTACATATCTAGCACCAGAATAGCTTCTAGATTCACCAATTTGCAGGTAAAGATATATCTAGAGCAGAGAATTTAAGGATACATACTTTCTTGCCTGGTGAGTGAGCGTGAAAAGCTGGACGGCATCAGGAACTACTGCATCGTCCGCCACAATTTTCCTAGCGACAGCCTCACAGATGGTGGCGGACACACGATCTGGTTGTAAGAGCCTGTGCACAACCTGCTCTTATAACGAAACCATCGTGGATAAATCTTTACTGGAATAGGCATGCTAGGTTGCTCATTGCGGTGTGATCAGAACTTCAAATAAGATTCAGCAGTTGGATAGAAACACGATGAGGAGAGCTAGACATGCTAGATTGGATCGTACCTTTGTATTCGATCAACTCCAGGACGGATGGAGTACTCACGATGCGTGCTGACACCATTGGTTAACCTGTGTCATCCGTGCACCTGCGAGATTGTTGTTTCCGATCGCCGGCTGACTGCGGTTAGAGAATAAGCAGATGCCGTAATAACAATCAGACTGTCATATTTGATCAAGAAAACCATAAATTGGGCACTGTTTAATGGATTTACAATCTAGTTTCATTGAGCTACCTGCTTAAACTGTAATATGTTCAGCCACTGGAGACTGATCAGCAATATCCACCGGTGGCTGCAGCCATTGCCTTCGTTGTGTCCGTGCATGCGCATCACCTCGCCACAGGAATCTGCTTGAGCAGGCGCATGCAAACTGCAAATTAAGGCGAGAGCTGAGTTGACTAATTTTTTTGTCCAGCTAAAGGAAGCTCGATCTATTATGCAAATCGGGAGTCGGGAGGAATAGCGTCTAGAGTCGATCGGGACTCCAGATCGGAACAGTCTGCTTTTTCGTTTTGCTTTTGCATGCATGTGCGATATGCTGATGCTACCGGCAGATGCAATATCTAAAAGCCTAACTTCTTTTCATAATGTTTAAATTCAAGACTCCAGATAATAACCGTCTCGTTGTTTTTTTTCCTTCGAATTGCACGTATGACACGATGCTAAAGTATCGTGCTACATTATTTGGCATTTTTGGACGGTTGATCCTAACCATAAAACCCATATCTAACTGCTTAAAATAATATTGATGATGTGGATTAATGTGGAGGCTTTAATGGTGCCTCCAATTAGTAAATATAAGATATCAAGAAGATACCAATTATACCCGACCTCTACATCAACACAATATTAAGAGCTTCTCAAGACACAAGGATATACGCAGAAAAATTACTAAACATAATAAAGGAAATAAAAAATGTGATCAACATAACAACAACATCAACCTCCAATGATGGCAACCGAGGGTAACAACAGAAGTATTCTGACAACAATGCCTCCAAGAAGAGTATGACACGCGATGCCGACATCGATGGATCCAACCATCGAGAAAATATCATGGATTTTCACTACGAAGAGAAGTCCGAGCAAACTCCAACCAATACCTTCAACAAGGAACTATGCATGAATGTCGCTATTGTCAGGTTAAACCAATGAACATCGGATTTAAAGTTTTCACCCTTAGAACTCGAGACCCAATGCTCACAGAGGGCCACCTAACCAAGTCCCCTTATGTTGCTACCACTTGTCGATCCATCGTCGCACAACCCCACATGCACTTGATGGGACTAAGTCACGCAACTAGAACCATGCATGTGATGTTGATGGGCGACGCCTAGGGACACCCACCATCGACATCGATCCCATGACGCAAGGAGTCCAGATCGCCCACGTCAACAGGCTAGTCACGTGGGAAACTCGTACAAATGTCAAAACTTCGCACTGAAATGAAGTAAAGTTGCCCGATCTGTCATCGGGTACGCCTTCGTGGACATGTCAAGCACTCCAAATGTCAAAACTTCGCACTGAAATGAAGTAAAGTTGCCCGATCTGTCATCGGGTACGCCTTCGTGGACATGTCAAGCACTCCAACCTCTGCACTGATCAGCGGGTGACGGCCAATCACCGGAACTTGCCGTGACAAACCTTTAATATAGAGGCTGAAACCTGGTGACAGTGTGCCCCGTAGAGACAATTTATAGCCTGAGGTCGCGCCGCCTAATGCCTAATAGTCGACACGCCAGCCGCGAGGATTCCTGCAGTGCAAGGAGACAAGTCAGCTGCCACAGTGCGCTAAACAGGGTTTGCCTACTGCCTTCTTCCGACGCCGACAAGGTAAACAGTCATGGGAAGAGACGGAGGCAGCGACGGCTACTAGGTGTCGCCCACCTACCCTTATGGAGAGTTTTTTTCTCGAGTACTGGCCTACGATACTATTCATAGTTTGTTCACTAGTAGGGAAACCCTACCGCTGGCGGACGGAAATGTGCTACCGCTGGCAGGCGGGCGCCCGCCAGCGATGACTACGCCAGTGGTAACAAATACCGCTGGCGGGCGGGCTGTCCGCCAGCGGTAAGGGTTGTTACCGCTGGCGGGCAACAAAAGCGCACGCCAGTGGTAGGTTCTACAGCGATGGCGGGCAACGCGTCTGCCAGCAGTAATCTTCCACGCCTGCCATCAGTACTTATCGCTGGTTTGGGGTTCTTGGTGTGCGGTCCGCCAGCGGTAAGCCATTCTGTCCGCCAGCGGTATTATTTCGTGGTATTATTATTTTTTCAAAAAAAAATCGTATTCCAGCAGTATATCCAGTATAAATACAGTATATTTAGGTACGGGCGACCAAAACAACAGGAATATAGACAATAGCACATACAAATGACCAAATTGTCATACACAAATACATTAGTGCATCACATGCATTACAAATCATAGTAGCCAAGTTATTATACCAAAAGTTGTTATACACAAATACATCACAAGAGTACTAAATCGTCAACACACCATCACTTCCTCGTCGGCTTTGACATTGGCTTCGGCGGGAACGGTTGACAACCATTCAAAGAGTTGAATGGCCTGTCGTCACGCTGTAGTGCTATGCGATTTTCTAGATCGACGTTAGATGGTGTTGCACCTTGGTAGTAGAACAACCCGGTGGCACGTCACGACAAACATCGTTGAGGATTATTGAAGCAAACGTCTTCTGGATTAGAGCAAACTCCAGCGTGATATCAGCATCAGTGGTTTTCGCAATGTCCTTGCACCATTTATCGATAGCAACTGGAAATTCTAGTCTTCGGTGATTCCGTATGTACTCCTGCATTAGATAGATGACATACCAGGCGTCCGTCGGACGGCCAGTCGCCTTCTTGATGCAGGTTAGATCCACTTTGTGGGTGAATGTCATCTTGCCTCGCTTATTGTTACTTCTTCTTAGGATGCCATCATTTAGAAAGCAGTAACCGTTGAGAGCATCATCGAGAACACTATTGATGTGCCTGTAGTCTTTCTTCTCGTCACTACCCGCGTCGAGATAGAAGGCAAACGACTCTTTAGGGTATAGAACGATGAGGGTGCCGTCTTGGTTACTGCACAAAACAATGAAAAGAGACCATCATTCTCACTTATGCAAAATTAACGATGAAAATGTACGAAAAGATGTTATGGCGGCTAGGTAATGACTTACTTGGGAAAGTAAGGCATGCGAAAGATGTTCTTGGTATTATTCGCCATGAAGACATCTTCGATGAACTTTGTCACGCGTGTCCTACCCGTAGTGGTGTTCACGAAGCAGTCGGACATGTAGAAGGGGTCGATTATCATGATGTCCGGGGTATTATCATTAATGAGCCGGCGCGCCATACTTAGCACAAGCAGGCGGACCATGGATCGGTGGAGTGCTTTCATGTGGTACATGTCAAAGATGTCATCAAATCTCACAAAAGCATGTCTCGGGGGTTTCATGGAGAAAGCCCATAAGCTTTGGTACCTTTGCTATGTAAAGCGGGTATACGTGACGTGATTTTCTGAGAAGTTTGTTCTCAGAATAAAGAAGACTTTCATGTAGCGTCCTCATGTCCCCAGACAAACTACAGGACTACTTCGGCGGCAGGATCGGTTTAGCCATCTCATGAGTAGTATGCCAGTCGGGGATGGTTATCCTGTCCTGAACTCGGTGCGACTTCAACTTAGACCCCGGCACCGGCTGGCTCATGGACTCATCAAGGGCACGTTTCTTGCTTTTTTTTGACACTGTCTTCCTAGGCTGCTTAGCTACCGTCTCTTTGAGCACATCATTGATTGTGCCCTGGCTGAGACCATCAGATGGCTGAGCTTCAGGCGTTGGTTGAGAACAGAATAGACGCTTAGTGCAATTATATTTCTCAGGGAGAGTAGGCACGGGACTATTCGCCATCAGATCACGGTCAGGTTGATCAAGAGGACTGACGTCGACCAAAAAATTGAGGTAGCCAATGCCGTCTTCTTCAGCATTGATGTCCTCTTTCGCGGGCTCAGCTGGTGGAGTGGCCTTTTCTGGGCTTGGTGCCGACCCGTCGACCGGTGTTGGCTCTGGAGTGGTGATAGAAGGGTCCAAACGAATTAGTGCTTTTGGCCATAGCAGGGCCAAATCAAGCATTGCTCTAGGTTTAACTCGCTTTCGGCTTTGAGGGGTTGAGATGGAGGATCCAAATAACCACAACCCGGGAACACCCGAGCCAATGAAACCTTATAAACTTCATCAGAAATAGGCCGGTTGTGATGGATGCGGCTAAGTGGTGAAACGATTTTTGCTTTTGCCACTTCCTTCAGCTCACCGTTCACAAGTAGGAGCAATGTGCATCGCGTCTGGTCGGCCTGCTCACCGTTCACAAGTAAGGCGTTAGATAGGGCGCCATGCAAGAATGAAGTAATATATAACATGGTTAAATTACCGTGAGGGCGTTGAGCTCGTCTAATGGCGACGGACCGGGGACGGCCCCCGGCGTGCAAGAGATGGAAGGGCTGCTGCGAGCCGCGGTGCCATGTACGATGTTGGCGGCTGGCGTTTGTTCGTCCCTGTCAGGATTAGGGTTGGCGGGCGGCACATTGATGGAGTTGCTGCTGCTTATTAAGCTGGGTATGCTGGGAACGGGGGGAGTTCCTTTTCCCCCCTCAATCCAACTCCCAAACGACTCATACATGGTCGGAAGGATGGTCGGAAGGATGGCAGTGAGTGCCTTTGTCACTGCGTTGTCGATGGTGGCCTGCATATTTTTTCCTCGACCGCCTTCCTATCCTGACGCTCCTCCTTGGAATCGGGTAGTAATGTGACCGTTTGTGACCGACTCCAACCCCGAGCACCCGGCCACGATGCGGCAGAAGTGTCACCTCCAAATTCTTTCTCTTGTTCATCGCCCTGTGAAAAGCGGTGTCCCACGGGCCTTCGTCATAGACGATGAGTCGCTTTGAGATTGAGCAAGTTGTTCTTCCTCCAGATATTGCTTCTCAAGTTCCTTGACCTTCGCGTTCAAGAGAAGTTCCCCTTTAGTCTTGGGATCTTCCCTGTAATGGGCTCTGATAAATCGTCTCGCCAACGGGTCGGTGATCTTGGCATAGGGGTCATCCCCTTTCCTTTCTTTGTCCTGCTTTGCCCAAACATCGTCCGCCCCGTCGTATCCACGACATCCGAGATTGTGGGGACCTATATTCTTCGCATGCATCTCTATCCCCCACTTGGATAGCGCCTTCGTCGAAGCTAGGTCTTGTTTCTCCTTGAAAATGTTGAAGTCTTCTTCAGAAATGGAGGGCCACTTGGCGTTGATCTTATCGTAATCATCACCATTAGCAAGGGCCTTTCTCACTTCTGATTTCCAAGTTGCATAGGCTTTGGTGAACTTGCCGAGGGCGTATGTGTTTACCAGATTCTTCTTGATATCATTGTCCTCGTAGTCTTTCGGGAAAGTGTATTTTGCGTGCAACTTGGAAATAAGGTGTGCGGCCACATGTGAGTTCTCCTTATCCCTTATGTTCTCCTGGTTGATGTTGCCGAAGTCCCGCACAATGCATCCCAAGGCTAAGCCGTACCCTTTTGCATATTTTTTTGGCTGCGTAGGAGCACCACAGGCGGGGTTCACCTCCGTAAATGTCAGTCGACCGGAAGCGAGCCTGTTTGGGCGCCTTATCTTACTTTGATGCTGGGATCCGCCACCAAATGTGGTCTCGTTGCCACCTGCTTCGCCACCAGATGTGGCCTCGTGGCCACCTCCGCCGCCACCAGATGTGGTCTCGTGGCCACTTCCGCCGCCATCAGATGTGGTCTCGTCACCAGAAGTGTTCTCCGCCATCTCATCGTCAGCATCCGCTATGAGCTCGGCGTCGATTGACTGCCGAACCATCCTCAAATAGTTATCCGAACCATTCACATCCATCCACAACTAGAAAGTATAAGATCTCGCAAATTCCAACTAAAAATGCATCTTTAAGACAGTTGAAAAGTACCAACTTCGGAGGCTTACGAAATTATCAAATCCTGATCCTATTTACAAGGTACCTTCATGGATCTCTTGCACTACGTTATTACTTCATGATAACGCTCAAAATAATTTTCTGAAAACTTCTAACACCTTAATTCAAGTCAGTTTCAAATGCATGTTTAAACAGTGACCATATTTAACACTTAGCAAAATTTATGAAAATTTTCATCTCAAATTTTTTTCATGTACTACAAATTTCCTAGCAGCACTAACAACAACTAGCAACAAGCAATCAACAACACAAATCAACACAAGTTTCTTGTTGGAATTTCGGCAAACACCTTTGGTGCAGCCCGTTGGAGGGGAGGGAGAGGAGGGAGAGGGGCAGCACCTCGGGAAGGGAAGGGAGGGGGACGTCGACGGCGGTGTGGAGGTGCTCGGGCGTGGATGGGCGGCTGCAGACTGGCGCCCGGCGTGGAGGTGGACACGCGGATCCGAGCGTGGCCAAGCGCATGTAGGAGAAGAGGTCGGGCCGGGAGGGAGAGGGGGAGGGGCCGAGCACGGCGTGGTCGCCGGCGGCGGCAGACGGGCGCAGTGTGGCGTGGAGGCCCTCGGCGGCGGTGGCGACGGCGAGCAGAGGGGGCGGGTGGGTGTACGCGCGGCGAGCAGAGAGAGGGCGCGGCGAGCAGAGGGGAATTTAGCAGAGCGGGAGCGGGAGGGGATTTTGGCGAGCGGCGGGCGAGTATGGACAGCTAGCGGGGCCCACATGTAAGTGGACCGAAAAATTAAAGAGTGTATTTGTATTTTTTTCGGGCCATAATACCGCTGGCGGACGCCCTCCTCCGTCCGCCAGTGGTAATGTATTTTTTTTGTTTTTTGTATTTTTTTCATTTATCTATTCAAATAATTTTTTGCATTTCAAAACATATTTCAAACAAATGTGGGTATTTCAAAATGATTTTACAAATTATTTTCATAAATATAATTTTCCTTTTTTTAAGTGGCAAAAATGACTTTTTTGTGAACTGCAAGTAAAAAAAATATGTTGCAAAATTGCACCCATCTAAATATCACAAGGAGTAGTCCACATTTGATGGATAATCCCCAATTATTAGGAATTTTCTTCATTTCTATCTAATTTCTCCTAGTTAAATGAGTTTATGCTTATTTCCCGAAATTAATCCAAATTTGAACTACAAGTGTTTGATAGTTTGGTCTCAATTTTTTTAAATCATTTTAAGGTACACAGCCAGTGGTTATATCATAGAAACATCAATAGTTTTAGAGAATTTGACCTCTTTCGATGAATAGTCCTGGTGGCGGTTTTGATATTTTTTGAAAAAAAATAATTAAAAAAAACCCTCAAAAAAAGATATCCTCTTGCATGGAGTCCTTTTATGTGTACTAGTTGCTATGAAAAATGATAAACTTGATTTTTGACAAATTTTTCAGAAAACTTCTTCACAAAAAGGACTATCATGTATAAACATCTATAAGTTTCAATCCAAATGATCAAGTTATGGCAATTCTCACGACATAGTTTGTGATAAAGTTCTCATATTCGACAAATAGGTGTGTCTTGGTATAGGAAGCAATGGTTCCGAAGGAATTTTACAAATTATTTTTATAAATATCATTTTCTTTTTTCTAAGTGCAAAAATTGACGTTTTTTGTGAACCAAGTACAACAAATATGGTGCAAAATGGCACCCATCTAAATATCACAAGGAGTAGTCCACATTTGATGGATAATCCCCAAGTATTAGGAATTTTCTTCATTTCTATCTAATTTCTCCTAGTTAAATGAGTTTATGTTGATTTCCCCAAATTAATCTAAATTTGAACTACAAGTGCTTGATAGTTTGGTCCAAAATTTTATTAAAAAAATCATTTTAAGGTACACAACTAGTGGATATATCACAGAAATATCGACAGTTCTAAAAAATTTGACCTCTTTCGATGAATAGTCATGGTGGTCATTTTGACCGTTTTAAAAAAAAAATCAAATAAAGTGAAAAAAACCTCAAAAATATATCCTCTGCATGGAGTCCTTTTATGTGTACTAGTTGTTATGAAAAAAAATATCCTCTGGCATGGAGTTTTCAACTTATTTTTATAAATATTATTTTTCTTTTTCTAAGTGTCAAAAATGACTTTTTGCCAACTTACCACTGGCGGACGAACTACCATGTCCGCCAGCGGTACGTCAGTGACCCCTGGCGGACAGTTTGTCATGCCCGCCAGCGGTATTTTGGTCATTTTCGAATCCAGCCGAGTCAACTACCTCTGGCGGGCACGCCAAACCGTCCGCCAGCGGTAATTTCGGTACCGCTGGCGGGCGCTGATGACGTCCGCCATCGGTAGTTAGCCCCGCCTCGTGGCACCTGCCTGATACTACCACTGGCGTGCACATTAAGACGTCTGCCAGCGGTAAGTGAAGCACCCGTGGCGTGCTCGGTAAACCGCCCGCCAGCGGTAATAGCACTGGCGGACGCTAGTGGCTATAGGCCCATTCCTACTAGTGGTTTTGTCCATTTTGGTGTATCAAATGTGAATCAAATTTAGACTTGAATTTTTTTAGCATGATAAATATTATATGATCTTTATGTCATGATTTTCAATTCTACTTAGTTTCCAAGACATATATTTATTTATATAGTGACCTAGTGCATTAGCACACCTCGAAAGTGTTAGTGCATATCTCCTGCAGAAAAAAAAAGGTTTCGAGGGCTGTTTGAAAATGGACGTAAAATTAGTATGGCCAGCGTTATTTAGCTCAAAATTAAACTACAAATACTCATGGCCACACCCACACACTCATTTTACACCCTGTTCAAGCTGGGTTTCGCGCTATATCCTTTCACCGACCTGTATAGTTGTACACAGTTAGATGACTAATCCTTGAATATGAAAAAATGATGAAAACTAGCTTGTCTTCGTCAACATTTTCCTCCGATCCCATGGCATCGGCAACTATTTGGACGGCAATTTGATTGTCTAATCTACGCCATGTACAAATCCGGGGGGATGCATGCATGCAGAACTCCGTGATTACTGAAACTCCCGTGATTACTGATAGATAAACCCACATGCATGCATGGTGCATGCACGTACAAAGGGATGAAACCGGCTGGCCGGATGAAGTAAACCCTTCAAAGTGCCGTATCCCTTTTGTAATTCCAAGCAAGTGCATTTTAGCCTACATATCCTATCGATCGCGTGATGTGTACTGTTGCCTCTCTTGGACAAAACCTAAGCTTTACTCGATCGATTGTCCAGAACAAATTAAGTAACATTTTTAACTCTATTTGTACCTTGGAGAAGTCAGCGAGCTATAGCTAGGTAGCAGTATAAATACTAGCAGCCGCAACTCACAGTGGCATGCAACCTAGCCTCTTCAAAGCTTCCAAAAAATAGAACACAAACGTACGCCGTCCGGCCGGTCCAAAGCTTATACAGCGATGGAGTACTACTCGTCGAAGCTAGCCTGGTCCTTGGTTCTCGCGTTCGCCATGGCTGCCGCCGTCGGTAGGCCGTGCGCGGCGCTGAGCGCTCCGTCGGACTTCGTGAGCCGCTACAACACGCCGCGCGCAGCCGTGGGCGTCGGGCCAGTGACGTGGAACGCCACGGTGGCGGCCTACGCCCAGAGCTACGCAGACTTGCGCAAAGCCGACTGCAACCTCGTGCACTCCGGCGGGAAGTACGGGGAGAACCTCTTCTGGGGCTCCGCCCGCAAAGCCTGGAACGCGTCGGACGCCGTGACCGCGTGGACCTCGGAGAAGCAGTACTACAACCACGGCACAAACACCTGCTCGGCGCCGCCGGACAAATCGTGCGGACACTACACGCAGGTGGTGTGGCGATCCTCCACGGCTATCGGATGCGCCCGCGTCGACTGCAACAGCAGCCGCGGCGGCGTCTTCATTATCTGCAGCTACAACCCGCCGGGCAACTACGTCGGACAGAGCCCATACTAGCTATAGCCAGCTAGCTTCCTTTTCATGCTGATTACGCATGCATGCATGCATACATCACTAGTAGAAAAAAGACTTTTCGTCCGGAGTACTGTTTGCCATTAGCCCCGGTTCAGGCAAAAACCGGACCAGTGCCTGGCACTGGTCCCGGTTCGAGCTGCCAGGGCCCCGTGGGGCATTGGTCCCGGTTCGGTTGGGGGCATTGGTCCCGGTTCATGCCAAGAACCGGGACCAAAGCTCCAGAGCCGGACCACGTGGCATGCCGCGGAGCTTTGGTCCCGGTTCGTGCCAAGAACCGGGACCAATACCCCTCCCCTGCCTATATATTGTTGCCCCCACCCCCCTCTCTCCTCTGTTTTTTTTTCCTGGATTGGTGGGAAGTGGGGGTGCTAGTTTTTTTTCTCTTTGCCACGCACAAGATGTGTTCGATGAAATGCCCGACCCGCACCGAGGTTAGCAACTTTATCCTTTTCGTCTGTAATTGATACAGAAATATTGCACGTGTCGATGTACGGTGGTCATTTCACTATTCAAGATGTTATTGTAATGGTATTTGATAAACTTAATTATATATATGATGCAGATGGATGCACGGATGCGATGGATGTACGGCGAACGACGCAGTTCCGAGTTTATTGCAGGCCTGCATAAATTTCTCGATGTGGCTGAGGCAAACAAAGTGAATAATTTTATGCCTTGTCCATGTGAGAAGTGTCGGAACGTCAGGGAGTACTCTGACCCGAGAACCATTCAAGACCACGTGATTCGGAAAGGTTTCATGCCCAGCTATAATTGTTGGACCAAGCACGGAGAAAGAGGGGTTACGATGGAAGACAATGAAGAAGAGGAGGATGATGACAACTATCCTATGTTCCCTGAGGAATGCGGTGATACTGTTATGGAAGACGTTGAAGAAGAAAGAGGTGAACATCGGGCATCAGATGAGCCCGCTGATGGTCTTGGTGGGGTCATTTCTGATGCAAAGCGAGAATGCGATACAGAAAAGGAGAAGCTAAAGTTGGAGGCCATGCTTGAGGATCACAAAAAGTTGCTGTACCCAAACTGCGAAGATGGCAGCACAAAGCTCGGTACCACACTGGAACTGCTGAAATGGAAGGCAGAGACTGGTTGTTCTGACAAGGGATTTGAGAAGTTACTGAAAATAATGAAGCCGAAGCTTCCAAAGGATAACGAATTGCCCGAGACTACATACGAAGCAAAGAAGGCTATCTGCCCTCTAGGATTAGATGTGCAGAAGATACATGCATGCATTAATGACTGCATCCTGTACCGCGGTGAGTACGAGAACATGGATAAATGCCCGGTATGCAATGCACTGCGGTACAAGATAAGACAAGATGACCCTGGTGATGTTGAGGGCGATGACGAGCCCCCCCGGAAGAGGGTTCCTGCTAAGGTGATGTGGTATGCTCCTATAATACCACGGTTGAAACGTCTGTTCAGAAACAAAGAGCATGCCAGGTTGTTGCGATGGCACAAAGAAGAGCGTAAGAAAGACGGGAAGTTGAGACACCCCGCCGATGGGTCCCAGTGGAGAAAAATCGACAGAGAGTTCCCGACATTTTCAGATGACGCAAGGAACTTAAGATTTGGTCTAAGTACAGATGGCTTTAATCCTTTTGGGGAGCAGAGCTCCAGTCATAGCACTTGGCCCGTGACTCTATGTATCTACAACCTTCCTCCTTGGTTGTGCATGAAGCGGAAGTTCATTATGATGCCAGTGCTCATCCAAGGCCCGAAGCAACCCGGCAACGACATTGATGTGTACCTACGGCCATTAGTTGATGAACTTTTGCAGTTGTGGTCCGAACCAGGTGTACGTGTGTGGGATGAGCACAAACAACAGGAATTTGACCTACGAGCGTTGCTGTTCGTAACCATCAATGATTGGCCTGCTCTTAGTAACATTTCAGGACAGTCAAACAAGGGATACAATGCATGCACGCACTGTTTAGATAAGACTGAAAGTATACATTTGGGAAACAAGAATGTGTACCTGGGGCATCGTCGATTTCTTCCGAACGGTCATGCCGTAAGAAAGCCCGGCAAGCATTTCAACGGTGAGGCAGATCGCCGGAAGAAGCCTAACCTCCCTGATGGTGATGTTATATATGACATGGTCAAGGATTTAGAAGTAATCTTTGGAAAGGGTCCTGGCAGTCTATCTGTTCCGAATGACGCTGACAACCACGTACCCATATGGAAGAAGTGCTCTATATTCTGGGAGCTACCCTATTGGAAAGTCCTAGAGGTCCGGTCTTCAATCGACGTGATGCACGTGACGAAGAATCTTTGCGTGAACCTGCTAGGCTTCCTGGGCGTGTATGGGAAGACAAAAGATACACCGGAAGCACGGGCAGACCAGCAACGTATGAAAGACCCATACAACAAGCAGACGGATAAAGGGCGTCAATACTTAAGCAGATACGCTCTTACCAAAGCAGAGAAGGAAATCTTTTTTGAATGCCTGAGCAGTATCAAGGTCCCGGCTGGCTTCTCGTCAAATATAAAGGGAATAATAAATATGGCAAAGAAAAAATTCCAGAACCTGAAGTCTCATGATTGCCACGTGATTATGACGCAGTTGCTTCCGGTTGCATTGAGGGGGCTTCTACCGGAAAATGTTCGAGTACCCATTGTGAAGCTATGTGCATTCCTCAATGCAATATCTCAGAAGGTCATCGATCCAGTAACTCTACCAAGTTTACAGAAGGCTGTGGTCCAATGTCTTGTCAGCTTCGAGTTGGTGTTCCCCCCATCATTCTTCAATATTATGACGCATCTCCTGGTTCACCTACGCGACGAGATTGCCATTCTCGGTCCTGTATTTCTACACAATATGTTCCCCTTCGAGAGGTTCATGGGAGTCTTGAAGAAATATGTTCATAACCGTGCTAGGCCAGAAGGAAGCATCTCAAGGGGCTATGGAACAGAAGAGGTCATTGAGTTCTGTGTTGACTTTATTCCTGACCTTAAGCCGATTGGTGTTCCTGAATCGCGGCATGAGGGGAGACTGAGTGGAAAAGGCACGCTAGGAAAGAAAGCACTGATATGTAGGGACGGGCATTCTTTAACTCAAGCACACTACACAGTTCTACAAAGTTCCACCTTCGTGGCTCCGTATATCGAGGAACACAAGAATTATGTACGCTCCAAGAACCCGGGGAAGGATGACTCCTGGATTAAAGAAAAACACATGGAGACCTTCGGCAGTTGGTTGCGATTACAGCTCATGAATGACACCACTGTCGGAGAACAGCTCTACTTGTTGGCCGCGTCACCATCTTCGACTGTATTGAATTTCCAAGGGTACGAGATAAATGGGAATACATTTTACACGATCGCCCAAGATAAAAAGAGCACCAACCAGAACAGTGGTGTCCGCTTTGATGCAACAAACGACGATGGGCAAAAGGACACATACTATGGTCGCATAGAGGAGATATGGGAACTTGACTATGGACCTACTTTTAAGGTCCCTTTGTTTCGGTGCAGTTGGGTCAACATGAATGGAGAAGGGATAAAGGTAGACCAGCTGTACGGGATGACAACAGTGGATCTCAAGAATCTTGGTTGTTACAAGAACGAACCATTCGTCCTAGCCAATGATGTGGCTCAGGTTTTCTATGTGAAGGACATGTCCTCCAGACCGAAAAAAAGAAAAAACAAGCAAACGAATACATCAGACGATGAGCCAAAGCGTCACGTAGTTCTTTCAGGGAAAAGAAACATCGTGGGAGTCGAGGACAAGACAGACATGTCAGCAGATTATGATAAGTTTGATGAAATTCCGCCCTTCACAGTGAGAACTGACCCAAGCATCCCGTTAAATAATGAAGATGCTCCATGGTTACGGCTGAAGCGATCATAGGCCAGGGACATACGCGAAGAAGGGTTCATGGCTTTTATGTAAATCAATGTAATGTATTAAACCTTTATGTGATGTGTAGTAATGTATTAAACCTTTATGTGGTGAAACACGCGTGGTAGGTGGTTGTCGGCTCCCACACCTCCCGTCCAAACACAGTTCCCCCTGCATACAGCCCGACGGTGGCTCGTGAGTTTGAGCGCCACTTCGATCCAAGCAGCGGTAAGACGTCTCTGATGATCTACAACCGTCCGGCAAGACGTCTCTGATGATCTGCAACCGTTTGGAACGGTCGCAGGTCATCAGAGACGTCTTGCCGCTGGTTGCCCAAAGATGCCTCTCCGAGTGACGCTGGAATGTTTTGTGTGAGTGAGTAACTTGTCTGAGGAGGGCGGCTATATATAGGGTACGTGTGCTTCTTTAGTCCCGGTTGGTAACACCAACCGGGTCATGTGGCTCACGAAGTGGTCGTGATACTGCTGATCCAACAGCTCACAATCCCTCAAAAGAAACACACCCCTGATCCAACGTCTCACAAGCGCTTGAAAGAAACACACGATCCGTGTGCTTCTTTAGTCCCGGTTGGTAACACCAACCGGGTCATGTGGCTCACGAAGTGGTCGTGATACTGCTGATCCAACAGCTCACAATCCCTCAAAAGAAACACACCCCTGATCCAACGGCTCACAAGCGATTGAAAGAAACACACGATCTGTGTGCTTCTTTAGTCCCGGTTGGTAACACCAACCGGGACTAAAGACGGGCTTTGCGGTCACGACACGTGTCCTCCCCCAGCGCTTCCCTGGGCACGTGTCCTCCCCCAGCGCTGCCCTGGAGGTCTTTATATATTGTCGCCGACGGGGTAAACCCTAATCCACCATTCCTAGCCACGAACGCATCGTCTCCACGAGATGGATCCGCCACGCCCGCCGCAGCGCCTTCTGGACGAGGTCGAGCGTGCTCGGCAGAGCGCGCTTGGGCGCAACCGCGGGAGTCTATCCCGCCGTATGCCCACGAGCCCGGCGTGGAGAGGAATGCCCAGCTACCGGCCTCCTGCTCCACCAGGTGCCGCCGCACCTCCACCTGGCGCCGCTGCACCTCCACCAGGCGCCGCCGCTCCTCCCGCGGAGGAGGAGGAGGAACGACTTCGACTGGAGCGACGACGGGGAAGAAGGTTGTGGGTTGCAGATACAGGAGGCCATGGAAGCCTCCTTCCAGTCTGTCCGCGACTACCCTGTCCAGCGAGCCAAGACTTCCTACCAGCTCAAGGCGAAGGAGGCTTCCGATCTGGATTGGGCGCTGAAAGACTCATCCTCCATGGATCTTGCCCTCCGCCGCAAACGTGCGCGCGAGAACCGGGCGGCCGCCCACGGGGCTGGCTCCTCCCGCCGTTCCCCCTAATCCTACGGCCTTCGAGCCAGCAAGTCCGTTTATGTAGAATAATGTTGGTGATGTTGGATCAGGGGTGTGTTTCTTTCAAGCGCTTGTGAGACGTTGTATCATGTGTAATAATGTATTAAACCTTTTATGTAATGCATTAAGATAAATGAATTAATAATTTTTATCTGCTTTCTTCTGCATTTTACAACACCAAACATTCATCTTACAAATATAGGTTTTCTGAAATTGTTCTGCATTTACTTCTGCTTGCCATGGGATTTTACAACACCAAAAATAGAATTAACTGAATTAATAATTATTATTACTTAATCATAAATCTTACTTAATCAATTTTTATCGATTTATACGTATTATTAGTCGAGTTTCGACTTACGGATTTAAAGATATGAATTTATCCATATTAAATTGAAAATGACAATAATAATGTAAAATTGATTTTGGATTATTTATACAAATTCAAACACTTTTCATGTTGAAAGTTTTGTCAATTCAAAATATGCAATAAAGTTAATGCATTTTTAATTGAAAATGGCAAAATGGTTAATAGTTTGTATAGTTAGAATAATTATTTTAGAAAACAGAAAATGGTTTTGGATTATTTATTCAAATTTAAAAAATTTCATGTTGAAAGTCTTTTCAGATTCAAAACCATTTGAAATTCATATCCAAACACCTAAATAAGAAAAAAAAAAAGGCGGGAACAAAATTTCAGAACTGAAAGTTCGAAATAATTTTGAAAAAGGACTCTTTGGTCCCGGTTTCTACCAAGAACCGGGACCAATGAGGCCGTGGATCCCGCGCTTGATCTGGCATTAACTGCCCACTCTTTGGTCCCGGTTGGTGGAAAGAACCGGGACCAAAGGGTCATTGGTCCCGGTTCTTGCCAGCAACCGGGACCAAAGACCCCTGCTATAACACTGCCCTGGCCCCTTCTCCTTCTCCTTCCTCATTCACACGCACGCGACGCCCACAGTTCATCGACGAGAGCAAGACGAAGGAGCCGGCCGCCACCACGCCGTCAGGCTGCCCCGCCGCCGACCTCCACGCGCCGCCCGCCGCCTCCCCGCACGCCGCCCCGACGCGGCCGGCCCCCTCCCCTACACGCCCCACGACGCGGCGCCGACCCTTCTCTCCCAGCCCGCACACGCGCCACGCGCCCGGCCGAGCTCGCAGCCCGCCGTCGTCCACCGCCACCGCCGTCCCCCACCGCCGCACACGCGCCACCGCCGCACACGCGCCACCGCCATCCCCCACCGCCGCCCGCACCGCTTCTCGCGGTGAGTTAGAATTAGCATTTTATGTATAGGATTTTTTTTGTATAGGAAAATTTTGTTAGTGTGTTAGGATTTTTTGTTAGTGTATAGGAAAATTTTGTTAGTGTTAGGATTTTTTGTTAGTGTATAGGAAAATTTTGTAAGTGTTAGGATTTTTTTGTATAGGAAAATTTTGTTAGTGTTAGTATTTTTTTGTATAGGAAAATTTTGTTAGTGTTAGGATTTTTTGTTAGTGTATAGGAAAATTTTGTTAGTGTTAGGATTTTTTGTATAGGAAAATTTTGTTAGTGTTAGGATTTTTTTGTATAGGAAAATTTTGTTAGTGTTAGGATTTTTTGTTAGTGTATAGGAAATTTTGTTAGTGTTAGGATTTTTTTGTATAGGAAAATTTTGTTAGTGTTAGGATTTTTTGTTAGTGTATAGGAAAATTTTGTTAGTGTTAGGATTTTTTTGTATAGGAAAATTTTGTTAGTGTTAGGATTTTTTTGTATAGGAAAATTTTGTTAGTCCTAATTTGTGCTTGTCCTAATTCAATAACATTTCAAACATGATTTAGAGTTCCATGTCAATGCATTAAATTGATCATGCATACATATTGCGCATTGCATCAATGCCATGTATTGATTGTGTTCTTGTCCGGTATTTGTTCTTCTCGGTAGATCGTGGTTCGGAAGTTGACCCGATAAATTGTGTTAGATATGCAAAGATGCAAATTTACGGGTTTACGATACGAGTTTACGGGTTTACGATATGAGTTTACGGGTTTACGATACGAGTTTACGAGTTTACGGGTTTACGATACGAGTTTACGGGTTTACGATACGAGTTTACGGGTTTACGATACGAGTTTACGGGTTTACGATACGAGTTTACGGGTTTATGATATTGTAGATGTATCTTGACATATGGAACAAGTTACCCAACTAAAGTTTTGTGCATTGTTCTTAATTTGCAGAAACTATGGAACGAGACGAAGATCAGGAAAATATCCTCCAGGATATAATCCGCGGGCCGGAAGATATTGTCGATGTCACCACGGAGTTTTTGAACAACTCCGGTGAGGGAGATGAGTCTCTCAACCGAAGAGACGGCTCCGGTGAGGTAGAACCCGACGGCCGGGGTGAGGGAGAAGTCAGCGAGGGAGAAGCCGACGAGGGAGAAGCCGAAGGCTCCGGTGGAACATTAAATGTTGCAAACTCCGGCGAGGTGCATATACATATATTAATGAAGCCGAAGATTGTATTAATTAAGTCTCTGATGTCTATATACATATATTAACGCTCTTTCTTCTTTTAGCCCTCCGGATCGAGCAAATCTTCTGTAAGGACAAAACGAGGCCCAGCCAAAAAGTTGGGCGACCAAGAAAGGTACACGATCGAAAGAGTCGCTGAAGACGGCACACCGACTGCTCCCCCTGGTGTTAAAAATAAAATGGTAAAGCAATGCGGAGTTCTTGTTAGGGACTTCATCCCGATCACCGTTCGAGAATGGCATCGGCCAAACGAGAAAGGACAGCTATATGTCAGCGATGAGGGCAAAGAAAGACTTTGGAGAAAGCTCATGGTTAATTTCACCCTGCCGGCGCCAGAGGTGGATTCAGATGAGGAGGATCCAGATGAGGCAGAAAAGATTGCCCGGAAAATCATGGAGCAAAAAGTCAAGGACTGGGCACTTAAGAAGATGGCCGAGCTATTCAAGAACTGGAAGAAAAGATTGAACAAACTGTTTGTCAAGAAAAATAAGACTCCAGACTTCGATAAAGGGTATGAGAAGATAAAGGACTACTGGGAAGAATTTGTGGCGTACAAGAAATCAGAGGAAGCTCTGGAAAAGTCTGCAAAAAATGCGGCAAATGCTGCTCTAAAGATGTACCACCATACTATGGGGCCTGGTGGCTACGCTGGTAGCATGCCTAAGTGGGAGAAACTTGAGGCGGACCTGCTGGCTAATGGGATCACTCCAGAGCCACTCAAGTGGATCGAACGGGCAAGAAATTGGTTTTACGGGCATGGGGGCACGTTGGACGCAGAAGGGAAGTGCATATATAACAGAAGACACAAAGATAATCCCCTACTACCCATCCAAGAAATTAGAAATGCAGTAAAGGATGTTGAAGAGGGACGGTTCATTCCCGATAGAGAGGATGACGAGCTCACACGCGCCCTTGGGAATAAGGAACACGACGGACGGTTACGAGGCGTACCTGGCTCCAAGCCCAAGACAATTGCGATTCCCGAGCACAGGAAGAAATTTCCTGATAGAAGCCATCAGAGGAGAAAGGAAAGGGAGGCAATGGAAGCACGCGCTGCTGCAGACCGGCTGCGTAATATAGAAGAAGAATTAAAGCTGCAGAAGGAACAAATTGCCGTGCTTAGCCAGCAAGGTACTAGCGGCCAATCTCAACGGCACATGGTAGAAGCTGCATGCGATGGTACCGGTGGCCCATCGAATCGGAAAAGCAGCGTGGCTTCCACGGAGCTCCAGGATGGTAATGATGATGCAGTGGCTCCACTTCGTCGCTACCCAGTGGATGATATCACGGAGAGCACACCTTGTGAGATGCATGTGAAAGTTTTTAACTTAACCGTGAAGGTGGCGGTCGGCTATGTCGTACCAATTGGACCTAATCCAACTTACCATTTCTCTCCGGTTCCAAATGGCTACGCTGTTGTCGCGGTGGATGAAGTGATGAAAGATTATGAGGAGCTGAAGCTGCAACACCCTGCAGGTGAAGATGGGGAGGTGCTTGAACTTGGAGAAGCCAAGAAAGCGACCATTCTATGGCCAAAGGAATTCATCGTGCTTCCGAACTGGCAGCCAAGGCCATCGACTCCTCACCAGTCTCCAGCGCAACAGTCCTCTTCACCGCCTCAGCATTCTCCAGCGCAACAGTCCTCTTCACCGCCTCACCAGTCTCCAGCGCAGCCGTCTCCGCCGCCGCGTCAGCCGTCTCCGCCCACCGCTCGTACTATGAGGGGTAAGCGATCACCGAAACGTAAAAGGTCGCCCCTCCCAACAGTACCTCATAAGAATCTTCCCATTAGACCTTATGACAGGACTGTAGCGGAAAACGCCGCGGAGGTGGCTGCCTACAATAAGGCTTTTTTTGCACCAAAAAAGCCCGAGCAAAAGAAGGTATACGATGAAAAACCAAAAAGTGCGCTAAGTCCTTCCTTGAGCAGCCATCCCAGATATCGATGAATCTGCCATCTGACTATGGTCGTGAACTTACTAAGCTAGCACGTGCCCAGTCTGAGCAGAACAAGGGAAGAAGTGCAAAAAGCGGGAAACAAATTGCCCAGCTCGGACAGCAGAAAAATCAATCGGTCCCCCGCTCATAGTGTGTTCCGATGTCGACAAGGACTTCAGAGTCGCTATGGATAAAGACCTGGAATTATTGGACCCCAGAGCCATAGCTGCTGCTAAAGAACTTGGTGTCACTGTATCTCAGGCCAAGGAACAGGCTACCGCCTTGGGTATGAGCCTTGGTCAACTTTTAGGCTATGAACATGCGCCAATGTTAGAGATGGCACGGAAATATGTCCAAGGGGAGCCTATGGTCAGTAATGAGGAGATGACGGGTCTATCAACACATATGCGAAATCTGCATACCTGGTACCTGGTGCACACATCAAAGAAGGACGCGAAAGAGTGGTTTCCGCTGGACGTTAGAGTGGAGCATTTCTTCAAACGTTACACTATACAGGTTCAACTGACTGAACTGTTCCAGTTATTCCAAAAGCGCTCCCTCGACAAATCTATCCTCTCTTGCTATTGTCTGTAAGTGATTTATTTTCGTAATTAAGTCTCTAGCTCAGCTCGTTCATTGCCTGTATTATATTATCCTGCCTATATATATATCCTTTTGTACGCTATTATGCAGAATGAAGATGTTCGTTGACCCATATATCGTGAATTCACATACGTTAGTCAATCACCCCAAAGACGTGGAGCATGACCTGACCACCTTTTTAACCATGCAACATTTCTGTACGGAAAAATTATTTCCTTACAACTTCAGGTGAGTGTTTCTGTCTTGTACATATTTTTATTTGGCTTTCTCGATGTTAAGTGTAATTGATGAGCTATGCATGTCTGCTTTATGTAAACGTCCGCAGGTTCCACTGGATTCTGCTAAGCATTCAACCTGACAAGTCCACAGTTGAAGTCCACGACTCATTAAGTTGGGACCAAGCGTTGTGGTCCGACATGAAAGAAATGCTCAACAAGTAATTTCAATCATTATCGCATTATATCGCCCTCTTTCGTTCGTTCCCTGATGTCAAGTAATTAATAACTCCTTTGTTCATTTTCTTTGCCAAAGCAGGTGTTGGACAATTTTCAAACAGAAGGTAGAAGGTCCATTCAAAGATGAGCTAACTTATAAAACGGTGGAAAGTCCGCAGCAGCCACCGGGGAGTAATTTATGTGGATTCTACGTTTGCGAGTTCATTCGCGAGTTGACCACTGAGCGGAGAACAACTGCTTTCAGCAAAATGCGGGAGAAGATCGACCCAGAACTGCGCGTAGGAGCAATTCAAGAGGAATTGGCGGGATTTCTGCTTAGGGAGGTCATCGATGAAAGGGGAGAACATTATGCTTCGGACGATGAACTACATATGCCTTGATGGCTTGATCTATCTCCATGTAATTAAATAGTTGTATTCTCGCAAGAGATCGAATATTAATTATATATGCATCAACATGTACTGTGTATATAGTAGAGCGTATAATATGCGTACGGAAACGATGGAGAGCACGTCGGTGATGCGAAGAAGGGGGAGACGACGGAGGCACCGGCGAGAGGGAGAGGGGGCACCAGCGAGAGGGAGAGGAGGCACCGGCGAGAAGGGGCACCGGCGAGAGGGAGAGGGGCACCGGCGAGAGGGGGCACCGGCGAGAGGGAGACCCTAAACCCTAAATACAAAAAAAAACACTCATTGGTCCCGGTTCGTAACAAGAACCGGGACCAATGAGTCTCCCCCCACGCCCAGCCAGAACTGGCCACGTGGCCACGCATTGGTCCCGGTTCGTAACAAGAACCGGGACCAATGAGTCTCCCCCCACGCCCAGCCAGAACTGGCCACGTGGCCACGCATTGGTCCCGGTTCGTGGCCCAACCGGGACTAGCATTAGTCCCGATTGGCCAGTCCCGGTTGGGCAACCGGGACTGATGGCCCAACCGAACTGGGACCATAGGCCCATTTTCTACTAGTGCATGTATATGTATGTGTATGCCCCAGGGAATAAGTGGTGATCTCCTTGTGATGTGATAACCTATAATATAAATACTAGCAAAATGCCCGTGCGTTGCAACGGGCCAAAAAAAAGGACGAGCCTACGGTTATGAAAATTCATACTTATTTTGGATGAAGAAAATTAAAAATATGTTGGATTTAAATATAGTAGTATTCCAAACAATTGTCTCCAAACAAAAACAAAAAGGAAAGAAAAAGATAATATATGTTATTTTCAATCTTCTCTACTTGCATCATGGGTATGCAAGTCGAAACTTAAAAGTTTAAAGCACAGTCACTCAACATTGAGTAAATTATGCGCCTTCAACCATTTCCTATTGAAGGATATTTTTAAAGATTAGTCATGTACTGAAACATGTATAGAGACTCGGGCCATCAGAGAACACACAGTTTACTGTGTCATCTTGCAACCATGGTCAATCTTGCAATAAACCATCGTAGTTGCATATGAGCTAACTAATATGTTCTGATTAGAGTTGTATGGCAACTATAATGTTTCATGCATGTACAGGAAGGCTCAAGGCTAGCTAATGCATGTTGAACACACAATTTCATTCGACGATGCAAAAAAAATTGATTCCGTTTAGTTTGGACATGCGATTGGCTCTAGGACAAATACATTAGCAATAAATAATACAGAGTGATGCAGGTTTTGCAAATACAGTGAGAGTTGCCACTTGGAGAAAAAGGCATAAATGAGGCAAGCTTCTATATAGCGCATGACACAAAAGACCAAAATCAAGAAAATATCTTGCTGGCCAGAATGTTCCATCCGCGCCTGTAGGAGGCCGGCAGGGCGTCTATCTTTTCCTTTAAGTTGTCACACTGGCGTAGGCACGCAGGTAAGGCAGTGCCGACGTTAACTGAATTTGACTTTCAGAAGCAAAGGCGACGGTGTTGAACGGCAGCGGCGCTACTGGTTCTGCGTGGGTGGATGGGAAGCTGGAGAGGGTGCGTGCGTGCTCGGGTATGTGCGTGCACAGGAAGAGGGAGGAGCGGCAGGTGAAAATCAAGCATCCTCCCATTGAAGCCATGGCGGACGGACACAGCTGGAGGCGGAACAACGTCTACAACACGCGATTGATCCTAAAAAGTGTGGGAATCGGGAGGGGAGCTCACACAGGAGGTGCTTGTGTAGTTGTTCTTGCTCGAAGGAGACCGACGGTGCCGAATTTTCCGAATAGCAGCGACGGCCGGGGAAAGAAGAAGAAGGGGTCCTTGTCGTCGATTGTGGGTTCCCGGGCTTGAAATAGTCCTAGGGGAGGAAGATGAGGCAGAGGCCTGAGCCATCGCGTGCCTCGCCGGTCCGCCACTGGGATCTTTCCAGACAAGCACACACTCCAATCGCTGCCTCCTTGTCTTTTTGCGCAGGAGTAGCAAGACGCGGCTCGCCAAGAATATGCGAGGTTTGACCGGCGGCCATGGCGACGGGGCTCTCCGGAGAAGGGATAGGCCGGCGGGTCCTCCGGCCTCGCGAGCAGCGTGGCCTCTCCCTTCCTCGCGAGCACGGGACTCCTGCCATGGCCTCCTGCCTCTCCAGCGCGGCGAGCAGCTGAGCTCGGCCTCCAGCCTCGCGTGCTTGGCCGCGGCGAGCATCCTAGGTGACGGAGGAGGCCTCCGGTCGAGCAATTAAACGAAATAGCGAAACGGTCACATAACTTGGCGTTGGCATACCATGTAATTATCCTATGAAGGCAAGGGTAAAATCGGAAAGTGAAAAACGGACCATCACCTGAAGACATATTATATAGTAGAGATATAATATGACGATTTTCATCTTAGTTATTACTACTAAGTTTTTCAGGACGGTTTCTCATGGATATAAAAATGCCCTCCAGGTCAGCACAACGAAGCTCTGGATCTTAAGGTGCACCAGGTTTTAGAAGTTTTGAATCCCAAAGGCATGATAACGCTACTTAATTATCTTCATTTTTTTTAAATGTAAAACAATATATTAAGCTAGCAAACCGGCTCAATAAAAACCTTTCAGTCCCTTTAGATACCCTAATAAGTAAAAGAGTGCGACTTGCTGCTTTCAACAATTACAAAGTTACATCGTTCAAAAGTTTGCCTTGAATAAAGCCAGGGGGTTCATCGACCCAATTATAAGAATTTGTACTAAGAAAAAAAGACCTAGTTTTTTTTCGAAAAGGGGAGTCCCATTCTCTGCATCAAAGTGATGGATATGACCGCTTTATTAACTTATTGTAGAAGTGTAAAAAGTCTGTTACAAATCACGGATCACAAAGGGTCGATACATGTATCAACCAATGGAAAATAACAAAGCAAACATAAAACTTCATAGCGCATTCTCTTCTCAAAACGCCAGCCCGATCGGTTGTAGAAATCCTTGGCGACCGTCTCCAAGTGGGTACATCCAGAATCCATAACTTGGCGAAGCTCCACTGGTTGGAGATATGACCATGTACGAATCCAATGGGTAACCAATGGTATAACCTGCAAGAAAGATGATTGTTTTGGCTTGTTAAACACAAAGTCATTTCTGACATTCCACATTAACCATAGGACAGCACAAACACCAACTCGAATTGTCTTTAGTTCTTTCTTTTGTATACCATGAAGCCAATTCTCAAACAAATGCGATATATTTTTGGGTGGAGTTATATTGAAAGCGACATGCACAATTCGCCACACTATTCTAGCAAAAGGGCATTCGGAAAAAAGATGTTGAATAGATTCATCAGTATCACAGAAGGAACAACACTTGTTGCCGTTCCAGTTCCTCTTAACGAGATTGTCTTTTGTTAAGATCACTTCTCGATACAAGAACCACATAAAGATCTTAATCTTTAGTGGTACTTTTATTTTCCATATATACTTTCTTAAAAAACTGGTGTGGCCGTTCAAAGAATCCAAATACATAGACTTGACAGTGAAAGTGCCTGAGTTAGTCAGACTCCATACGAACCTGTCTGTTTCCGTCGAGAGGTTTACATCCATTAGTCGATTAACTAAATGTAACCATTGTTCCCATTTATCCCCTGAAAGATTTCTTCTAAAAGTAATATTCAAGGGTTGAGTTAACGCATGAGCCACCAAAACTTGTTTTCGGTTAGCTATATTATATAGCCGAGGGTATTGTTGCGCCAAAGAAGAATTACCTAGCCACACATCTTCCCAGAACCATGTGTTCATCCCGTTCCCAACCACAAAAGACCCTCGTTTAAAGAAGTCATCCTTTACTTTCATCAAACCTTTCCAAAAAGGAGAATCAAAGGGTTTTACGGTGACCAGAGATAGAGTCTCTTTTCTCGTTGCTTTGTTCAGTTTCCTGAAATCATTAACCATTCTCCATCCCGTGATAGGTCTTGTGGTCATCAGTCTACCTTCTTCATTTTCTACCACTGTGTAGCCACCTTTCTTGGGCACAATGTGGATAGGACTCACCCACTCACTGTCAGAGATGGGATAAAAAAGGCCTGCCTGAAGGAGTTTTAGAACCTCCTTTTTCACCACTTCTTGCATAGCAGGATTTAATCTTCTCTGCCCCTCTCTTGTAGGTGTACTATCTTCTTCCAAGTGTATTCTGTGTGAACAAACTTTCTCATCAATTCCCTTGATGTCATCAATGGAATAACCAATCACATTCTTGTATAATCTCAACACTGACAACAGACTTTTATCCTGTTCACTATCCAATGCAGAGCTAATTATCACTGGATGAATTTTTTCTTTCTCCAAGAAGGAGTACTTCAGATGAACAGGTAATTCTTTTAGCTCAACAATAGAGTTGTGAGACTGCTGGGTGGCTTCTCTTTCACCATTTTCAGAAGCATCAATGCAGAGAGTAATTCCAAACAATTATTGAGGTTTGGAGTTGTCAGCTGTGACAAACACTTGTACTTCAGGTTCTTTAGGCTACAATTCCTTCAAAGACTCAGTAACACTCTTGTCAACTATATCTATTGCATGACAGTTCTCCAATGTATTAGGGAGGTGAGAAGCATGCTTCATGCTAAACTCAGTTTGCTCTGAACCAAATTGCAGTTTCAGTGTTCCACCTTTTACATCTATTATTGCTCCTGCTGTTGCCAAGAAAGGTCTGCCTAAAATCATTGACACAGAGTTATCTTCCATTTCCAGCACCACAAAATCAATTTGATAAGCAAATTTTCCAACTTGTACTGGCACATCTTCAAGAATTCCAGCTGGTTTCCTCAGTGTTCTGTCAGCTAACTGCAGTCTCATGGATGTGGGCTTCAGAGCTCCTAACTGCATGGTTTGACTGACAGCCAAAGGTAAAACACTAACTGAGGAACCTAAATCACACAATGCTGTGAATGTTCTTTTTCCAACCACACAAGGGATACTAAAACTCCCTAGATCACCAAGCTTCTTGGGCATATAATTCAAAATGACAGCACTGCAGTCCTCTGTCAGAGCAACTATTTCAGGATCTTCCAGAGTTCTCTTCTTGGTTATAAGGTCTTCAAAAAACTTTGCATACAGAGGGATGTGTAGAACTGCATCCAAGATAGGAATTGTAATTTGGACTTCCTTCATTGTCTCTAAGAACTTGGCATATTGCTTCTCTTCCTTGGTTTTCTCTAATCTTTCAGGAAATGGCACTTTCTGTAAAACAGGCTTCAACACTGCAGTGGATGGATTTGCTACAGTGTTATCAGGTTTTTCAGTACGGTAACAGGCTACACTGGCTTTCCAGGATTTACTACAGTGTTTTCAGAGACAACAGGTTGCTGTACTTGTAATCTTCTCTGTGGAGCAACATAAGACACCATAGGAGGTGTTTTTAGCACAGGTGCAGTGTGAATTCCACTCCTAGTTGTGACTGCCTCTACTGATTCAGTAGTTGAAATGGCTCCACACTGTTTAGGATTTTTCTCTGCTTGTGCAGGCAACTTGTTTTCAGGCTAAGTTACTTGGGCATTGGATATCCCAGCTGTGAGTGTCTGCATTGTCTTGAAAATAATCCAGAGTGCATTTTCATTGTTTCCTGCATTCCACTAAACATTTCTTTTTGCAGCCTCATCATCTCACTTATTTCTGACTGGCTGTTGCTTGTAGAAGCATTTTGTTGAGCTGCTTGCTGCTGTTGTTGTTGCTGGTACTTCATATTGCCTTGAGGCCTGAAATTTTGCTGAGATGTTTGAGCATAATTCTGTTAGTTTGCTTGAGGATAGCTCTGCTAATTTGCATTCTTGTAAGACAGGTTGGGATGGTTCCTCCAAGCAGGATTGTAGCTCTGAGAAAAAGCACCTTGGTTCTGAGCATAATTCACTTCTGCCTATTGATTTTCAGGAGGAGCCAACAGAGAACACTCATGAGAAGAATGTCCTTCAATACCACATATCTTGCAAGTAACTGAAACTTGATTAACATGCACAACTGCCTTACTGTTCTTCTCCTGCATGAGTTGAGCTAGCTGTGTTGTCAGGCTATCAAGCTTGGCTTCCAAAGCTTTTTTACCACCGTTAGCCTGATGAATTGGATGAACTGCTCTCTCATTGTTCCAGGAAATTTTTTGTGAAGCCATGCTCTCAATTAACTCAGTGGCTTCATCAAGAGTCTTGTTCATAATACCTCCACCAGCAGCTGAATCCACAAAAGCTCTAGTTTGCTCTGTCAGACCTTTGTAAAAAGTCTGCAGAATTAACCACTGTTCTTGACCATGATTGGGACACATCATGATGAGGCCCTGATATCTCTGCCAAGCATCATACAAAGATTCACCATCATACTGCACAAATCTTGTGATTTTATCTCTGCACTCAGCTGCTTTGGTGGGTGGAAAGTATCTTTCAAAGAAAGCTTGAACCAAATGCTCCCAAGTATCTCTGCAGTGAGCTGGCAATGCATGAAACCAAATTTTGGCAGTGCCTGCCAGTGAAAAAGGGAACATCTGCATTCTAATTGCTTCAGGGGGTACAACATTGTGCTTCAGAGTATTGCAATACTCCAGAAAATTCCTGATATGCTCATGTGGACTCTCCAAGGCATTGCCTTTAAATGGATTGTGCTGCACCATATTGATTAATGCAGGCTTGATCTCCCAGTTATTTGCCTAGATGGCAGGCATAACAACATCTGCATTTGAAACTTGATCCTTGGGGATCCACAAATCTCTCAACTTTTTGTCACCCATGTTGATAACTGACTGTCTTTCCTCTGTTTCTTCTACTGAGAACACTGATGCTGCTCTTCTTCTTGCAAGAAAAGTTCTTTCAGGCTCTGGATCATATGGAGCAAGAGGTGAATCTTCAGAAGACTGCATCAACAAAATCCAAACACCGTAGAAAAGAGGTCATGATTCCTCTACACACAAGCACAAACAAGAACCTTTATCAAGGGTTAGTGAACTAAATCCCCTAATAGCAATTCTAGTTTCAGATCACAGGACTAAAAGCATCACAAGCATCTATATCATGCAGAAAATTCATCAATTTCACCACATAGCCTAGTCTACTTCACTGCAAAGTTCCAAACATAAGTCAATCCCCGGCAACAGCGCCAATTTTGATCAGAGGAGTTTTGGGGGGGTGTTTGTTATCGTCTCTACAGGGATCAACAAAGTTATGTTGGTTCTAAGGTTTGGCAGAAGCTAGGACAAGTTCTTCAAGTTTCACGTTTAAACAGACAGAAAATTAAAGGTTTTTGGGGGGAAAAGGGTTTAAGCAGAACAAATTTCAGAATTTAACTTGCAGGTTCTTGGTTGTCAATCAAGTCCACTGCAAGGATCCAAGCAAGGTTTAGATAGGGAACAAGAATTACTTCAACACTAGCAGAGACTTGTCTTGCCAGCAAAGGGTTTTAGCAGGTTTTAGGAAGACAAGTAAAAGTAAGCACAAAGATCACTCCTTTCTGGGTTGTCAGGCCAGATCAAAGTGAGTTAACAAGCAAGGGGAGGCTAGGGAAAGAATTGCAACACAAAGTATGCAGGGACTTGCCTTATACACACAGATCAAACCAAACAACAAGCAGATCATGCAAATATTCAGTAAAGACAGAGAACTGTGTCACTCAATTCACTGCAGTAGCCAAATTTCACAAGCCCTACTTACAGATGGATGATTTACTCAGTTCAACACAAGATTACACAGAAAAATGGAGAGAGTTCCATGGCTGTGGCTCACTGAAACCTAGTCGAAGCAGGGGAAGCAGAGATGAAGACAAGGGTGGAAGTAGAGTTGCAGATCATGAGCTTCAGTTCACCAAGGCCTTGGGCTTCTTCTCCTGGTCGCCATGTTCATCTTGTTCTTGCTCTGTTCTTGCTGTTCTTGAGGTGTTCTTGGTGGTTGGTGGAGATGGTGGCCGAAAAGGTGGTTTGGTGGTGGCTGTGGATGGAGATGAATGAGGTGGATGGATGGGAATGGAATGGAGTTGTTTATGTGGTCTGTGGTGGTGTGGTGGTGGCTTTATACTCCTTTTTCCATTCTGAGATGAAGTGGCACGATTTGGTGGAGAGGAGGAAGTTTCCCTTTTCCATCTTTAGCTCATAGTGCACATGGGGTGTTTCCTCTTTTTGCACCTTTATGCCATTTTCCCTTTTTGGCTTGCTTGATCTCCAAGTTGATCTCTTCCCTCCTTCTGCTTCAAATTCATTTGAATTCCTTCTTATCTTCTCATGGACCTTCTACTGCCACACTTGTGCACTGCTTCATTTTGGTTTGGAGAGTTTGTCGGAGAATGACTCCCACGAAACAGGGATGGTCAAGCTCACGAAGAGAGTTCGTGTAAGGGGCTGAACATGTTGGTCAAACAACCCTCAACCTGCATGGCGACGGTGCTCATCGAGCATGAGGAGGGACATCACGACAGAGATGAACACCAGCCCGTACCCAGGTTCACGGCCCTCGTGTGGAGGTAACACCGCTACTCCTGCTTGTCTGTATTGCACCGCTATGGAGGTTACAGTACAATGAGCTTGCCAAGGGCTCTCTTTTGGCAGTGGTGTGCACAAGGAAGGGGAAACAGTGGTCTTCTTCTTCCTTGCGCGTAGGTGGCTAAGCTGGAATGAGAATGCAATCCTTTGCTACGGTGGAGCATCGCCTCCTTTTATAGGCGCCCCGGGCCTCTTCCCTGTGATCACGCAGCGAAAGGGCTACCACATGGCGACAGAAGGGGAGCGCGGTGCACCGCAGCCCAGCTGTCCATGGACGCGGTCCATGGGCGTAAAGCTGATGCCTGTGAAAGAGTAACCACCGTCCATGCAGGACGGCCAGCTGGGGCTGCAGAGGAACGTGGGGTGCCCACAGTGACGTTGGCCATGGAGCGTAGCGCCGGCCGGTCCCCTTAACACCAAAGGGCAAATCCTTGTAGTCCGGTGCGGATGGCGCAGCTTTGTTGACTCCTTTAATCACCGAAATGGCAACTGCGGCGTCGTCGTCACCGCGCGCAGAGGCGCGCGTCACTCTGCGGCCGCTGCAGAGCCCATGTGCGCTCTGCAGAGGTTGCTTTGCAGCGAAGGAATCCCCACGAGGGCCGGGGTACCCTGTGGAGGATTCGGCGTTGACCTCTCTCCAGGGGAGATCACCTTGAAGAGGGGGCAGCAGTGAGGAGGACCTCCGCGGGCCTCTGCTGCCACCTAAGCCCTCGTGAGGCGATTTTCCTCGCGAGTCTCTCCAAGCCGTAGGCTTGGTCCTTAGCGAAATTCTGCCATCGAGTGTCGAGGGCAGCGGAGGACAGGCTCAGCACACCCTGGTTCCCACTGGGCCGACAGTAGCCCCGAGCCCATGATGGGCACGATGTAGTCCAGTGGACGCAGGCGAATCGTCATGGGCCCAAAGTGTCCGGCCGGCCCGAGACACGTGTAGGGCAGTTGAGCCGCGGCGACACATTCTCTCCGGAGATGATGGGCGTAGTGGCGGGGCCCACCATGCCTTGGTAACTGCCCTGAGGTGATATAAAGCCTGCAGCGCCGGTTCAGGCAGCAGTTACTGCATCATTTGCGCGCCTGTCTCCTTGCTCTTGACTTCTGCGCTTCTTCGTCCCCGTCGCTCTTCCTCCTTCACCGAGCTTCTCCGCCGCCCTTCCTTCATCGACCATGGGTCCCAAGAAAGGCATGGTGGCGATGGTGAATGACCCTGCTGGGGCGCAGCAGGAGGACGAGCTTGCGCAAGTGCTGGTGGGGACGTGCATCCACACGGCGAAGGCACTGGATAAGATCAGGCTGATGGCCCAGGCAAGAACAACGAGCACGGCGCCAGCATTCTCGAGGTGGCGCGCTTCGACAAGCTCGCGGCGGGGCTGTACCCCATTTTCTTCCAGACCATATTCGCCGGGCTGGTGCCGCCATTGTCCCCTTTCTTGGAGGACGTTCTGGCCTTCTACCAGATTCAACTTCTGCATCTGCACCCCAACTCCATCCTGATCCTCGCCATTTTCGCATATCTGTGCGAGGCGTATTTGGGGGTGATGCCTTCCGTGGCTTTCTTCCGGAGCTTCTACGCGCTCCGCTCCACGGCGCCCGGCGAGCGATCTGGTTGCATGTCCTTCCGCATTGCAGATGGGATGGGGGGCATCTACATCCCCATGCCCTGGGACGGTGACAAACCGTCACGCGGGTGATGAAGAAGGTGGACGACTTCCGCCAGCGATGGTTCATTATGGACGCCAAGACGCAGAACCCCTTCTTCGATGTCCCTGAGGCGCCGCCACTGAAGAACTCGAACTGGTCGAGCATGGCCTTCCAAAGTCCAAAGATTGCTGACTTGGTCGCTCGCATGAAGCTCGTCCATGAAGCTGGCCTCATGGGGCAGATGGTTGCTGAAGACTTTGTGAGGCGCCGTATAGCTCCTCTCCAGAAGCACACGAAGCCAGCGTGGATGTACTCTGGCCCGGCGGACCCGATGCGACTGCACTGCAGCTCCCACACCCCTGACGTCATTGCCTCCATCATGGGCATCCTCTTCACCGCTCCGGACGTCCCTTTGCCACGGAGTGAGCTCGCGAGGCCCATCCACCAGCTTACTCCGAAGAAGCGCCTCGCGATCCTGGAGCAGATGCCGGAGTTCACCCCTCAAGGTCTAGAGGGGGAGGAAAGGAAGGAGGCCGCGGCGCCCGTGGTGGAAGAGGAATGGGCTGCCGAGTCTTCCGCCGCATCTGACGCCGATCTGGGCGCTGCCTCTGGGGAGATGAATCCTTCGGCAGGGGAGGCGAGCTCTTCAAAGGCTGCGCCTCCCGAGGAAGAGGTTCTGGAGATCTCGTCCAGCGGGGACGAGAGTTATCGTGTGGTCCCTTCGCGCCAGGCTGCGGAGGAGGAAGAAGACAGCGATCCGGAGGCCGCGGCGGGGCGCTGCGAGCCCCGCTCCAAAGCTAGCCACGACAGGGCCACCAAGAGTCCGGCAGGCACTCCTCTCAAGAGGAAAGCAGAGACCGCTCCCGAGGGTCTAGTGCCGGTGCCGCGGCGTCGAGGTCGTGGAGGTCGTCAAACACGGTGTGGGTTGACTCCCGCGCCAAGACATCTGGGTAAGTTTTGGCTTCATTGTCCGCTTTCTCTTCCTCTGATAAAACTCCTGTTCCCCTCTTGAAGACTTTCTTGTTTTACTTGTCAGGGACTTGGCGGTGGCGAAACGCCGTAGGCTCCTTAAGGCTTCGGAGGTGCGGGGCGCCGCCACGACAGCCACTGAGGGGCATGTGGAGCCCTCGGCTGAAGAGGTTGCCCGGCCCGTGGTGACGGAGGCCACGAAGCCGGCTGCGGAGGAGGCCACGAGGCCTGTGGCAGAGGAAGCCACAGGGCCTGTGGTAGTTGTTCCTCTTGTTGAGGCAGCTGCTTCGTCTCCTACCGCAGAGGAGCGCTTCGAGGAGGAGACGGTGAAGAGGACGCCAACACCGCCACGCCTCGTCACTCCACCAGAGCGGCAAGAGGAGATCGCCGCAGAGACGGCGAGGTGCGGCACGCCGGCGAGGGAAGGCGCCGATGTCGAGATGGAGGAGAGCGTTCCTCCGCCGCCCCCGCCTAGTGCAGAAACTGAGGGGCGGCAGCTTCTTCTGAGGCCGCAGCGGGCACGGCTGCGGCGGACTTGACGATGGCTGGGCAATCTTGCCCAGCCCCTGAAACCCGAGAGGAGGCGCCGCTGGAAGGCGAAGGCGCTGGTGCCCACGACGCCAGTGGTGGAGAGAGCTCGCTCCAGAGTTCCCAGGCCAGAGCTGACCATGGGCCAAGCACGGAGTTCCCTGCCCCTGAGCCTAGTGCAGTGGGGGCCTCCACACCTCGTGGGAGCTCATGGGCTTGGTCCTGGGCGGCAGGAACTGGGGCGGCGCTCGCCGCAGCTCTGCATTCCGCCTGGCGAGGGATGCGCTGGACGGGCTGGAGGCCCAACTCGCTCTCGAGGGGCTGAGCTCGCCAGGAAGTATGACGAACTCGAGAAGGCCTGGACCCGCTTCTTTGAGATCGTGGAGCGCTGTCGCCACGGCGACGAGGCCATGCAGGCACAGCGTGAGGAGGCCCTGCGCTTCGCCAAGGAAGTCCACGAGAGCGCGGTGCGCGAGGCTCAAGAGACCCTGGAGCCACTCTAGGCAATGCGCCAGGCCGCAGCCGCAGATCGCGAGGCGGCCATGGCGGAACGCCAAGCCGCAGCCTCTGAGCGCATGGCCCTTGAGACCACGCTGGCCGCTCAATGCCAGGAGCTTGTTGACCTCGAGGCGAAGATCGTCGCGATTCCGAAGTCATGCAGAAGTCCTTGGACCAACACCGCACGTCCTTGGATGCCCGTGAGCAAGCACTGGCGGCGCGCGAGGCGGAGGTGCTTAAGCGAGAGGAGCAGCTGTTGCAGCTCGACAGGGAGCTGACAACGCAGAAGGAGTACCGCGCTGCTCGAGGCGCGTGAGGGCAGTCTGGCTGAGGCCACAGGCAAGCACGACGAGGAGGTGGCCAGGCACAAAAAGCTTATGGAGAAGTCCAACCAAAAGCTCGCCGAGAGGAAGGAAGAGGCCGAGAAAGAAGCCGCCACCAAGCAGAAGGAGTACCGCGCTGCTGTCGCCCAGGACTATGCCGGGAAGTTTAAGAAGCAGGAGACCGCTTCAAGAAGAAACGCGCAGAGGACGACGCCCGCATCCGTCAGCTGGAGCAACTGAATGCCAGCCTGAACTCCCAGGTGAGGCGCGCCAGGGATGGTTGTCGCCGCGCGGAAGAGGCTCAAGAGCGTGCAGAGCACGATCTTGCCTCCCTGATGGCTGATATGAAGGAGTTGACCGCGCAGGTAGGCCCTGCCGTGTAGCGTGCTGAGGAGGCTGAGCACAACGTGTTGGCGGCGCGGGTCTTGACGCAGCAGCGGGAGCGCATGTTCAAGTCCTTGGTGTCTCAGGGGAACACCCTCACGGGGCAGCTGGGAGTGGATGCCCCTGCGGTTCCCATCCATGGGAAGGAAGATGCCGCCACGTACCTCTCCTACTTCGATCAGCTCTTCACCGCGCTTGAGGGCCCTGTGGCGGAACTTGGCGATGTTGTTGACGAAGAGTGCCGCAAGCTCTTGACGGTGGCGATCGATCGCGTCTTCGCCAACCTCCAATGTCTTCATCCCAGCTTCGACTTCGAGTCCGTGACCGAGCCTGTCGAGGCGGACCAAGCCCTGGACCTCTCCAACTTGGTTCGGAAGAAGTCAACGATTACGTCGACCGCTTCAAGAGGGTCGAGGCGGAGCAGGCCGCTGAGGAGGAGGAAGGCGCCGAAGAGAAGAGCTGAAGAGGAGGCTGAAGAGGACGGCGATGGTGAAGCCCTGCCTAGGCACTCCTGCAACAAGACGCGCTTGAGGCGCAGTTATCTTTGTTTTAAGACTTGTTTCATTTATTCTGGTTTGTAAGACACTTTAACGTGTGCTACTATGTGTGTGTCCCTCGATGGGCCTTTTATCCCTGTTCCATGTTTTTTCGCTCTACGTCGTCAGGACCCATCTCTTTGCGCTATGACTCCGCCACTGCGGTATGCCGGAGCTTGACTCGGCAAGGCCGGGGGGTGTTTAAGGCTTAGAGAGGTAAGGGCTCTCGAGTCGCGGTGCTCGAGGGCCCCCCTTTGACGCACAAGCAGTCCATGAAGTGTGAGGAGAAAAACCCGCTCGAGGGACGACAGATACTCGTGAGAGAGGAAAAACTCCTGAGGCGCGAGCGCTGGACTTAGCTTTGCGAGACTTTGGCCTCGTAGAGGGCGTTGGTTTCCCTGATGGTGCGCTTCCCTCTTGAGGCCGGAGCGTGGCTTCACGAGCTTGGGGGGACTCTTGTTCCCTGTATTGGTTAGAGAGGCAAACCCAAAGCAAGTACATGGTAGTAAAACTCATGCGCGCTTATAGGTTTCCTCATGAGTATCTCGCGAGGAGAGTAAGCACCAAGGTCCTTTGGTGAGGTGGCGTGTTTGGGAGCAAGCCCTTGGGCCAGAGCTCTTTGGTGAGGTAACAGGCGTGAGAGCGTGCTCACGTGTTAGAGCTCGGATCCTTTGGATTTTGCGGTGCTGCTGGGGTGCTCTCGAGGCACAGTCACCGTACTCAGCCCCCGCTCGCGAGGTGCGCATGGGGAAAATATGAGCGCGAATGAACTAAGATGATGAAAAGTAAAACTCACCACCAAAATATTACACAGCGGCGCCTCAGCGCAATGTTTCATTGAGAAACGAATTGGTTCATTACACTTGGTATTGCCAAGATAAAGTTTTCCATGTCGAGGCATGGGGACCACATTCAGTGGCTGAGACTCTTCACGGCCTGCGGCGGCACGTTATCAGGAGAGCTCAGAGGGGCTGGCCCTCGGGAGGAGAAGCTTTTGTGAAGCTTGGAGGTGAAGTTGTGTGCTTCCCTCTAGAGACAAAAAATGTCTGGCGTGACTATGATCACGGGTAGAACTTGCGTAGATGCGCGATGTTCCATGGATTCTTGACCGGGATGCCGTCCTCCGTTTCGAGGCGTACCGCGCCGGGCCTGGCGATGTGTGACCCTGTAGGGGCCTTCCCACATGGGCGAGAGCTTGTGGAGACCTTCCCTGGAGAGGATTCTCCTGAGGACGAGGTCGCCTGTCTCGAGAGTGCGTGGACGTATGTGGCGGCTGTGGTAGCGTCGCAGGTCTTGCTGGTACTTTGCTGCCCTGAGGGCGGCACGGCGGCGTAGCCCGAGGAGCAGCAGGTCGTCGTTGTGGAGGTCTGCTTGATCGTCCTCGTTGAAGGCAAGGACCCGTGCGGATCCATGCTTGATCTCTGTGGGGAGGACTGCTTCAGCTCCATACACGAGGGCAAATGGCGTCTCACCAGTGGGCTTCGTGCGGATGGACCAGAGCACGGACGGGAGTTCGTCTATCCAGCCCTTGCCGTAGCCCTTGAGGCGATTGAAGCTTCTTGTCTTGAGGCCCTTGAGGACCTCAGCATTTGCTCGCTCGGCTTGGCCGTTGCTCTGTGGGTGAGCCACCGAGGCGAAGCAGAGCTTGGTGCCGAGGCTCTCGCAGTAGGCCCTGAAGATGCCGCTGGTGAACTGTGAGCCATTGTCGGTGATGATGCGATTTGGCACACCAAAACGGCAGACCAGGCCTCTGATGAATTTTACTGCTGCTCTGGCCGGTATGCTGCGCACTGCTTCAACCTCTGCCATTTGGTGAACTTGTCGACGGCCACGAAGAGGAAGCGGTAGCCCCCTTGCGATCTCGGGAAGGGTCCCAAGATGTCTAGCCCCCAGACCGCGAAAGGCCAGAGAGCGGGATGGTTTGGAGTCCCAGTGCAGGCTGATGGACTTGCTTGGCGTGGAACTGGCACGCATCGCAAGACTGGACGATGGTGGTAGCATCTTGAAGCACTTGGGGCCAGTAGAACCGCTCCTGAAGACCTTGCCTGCAAGGGTGCGTGCAGAGGAATGGTGGCCACACTCTCCACTGTGAATGTCTCTGATCAGCATGCGGCCTTCCTCGGGGGGACGCACTTGAGTGCAATTCCATTTGGGCGCTTGCGGTACAGGTCTCCCTCGAGGATGTAGTATGACTTGGCTTGTCGAACTCGTTCCGCCTCCGCGTCTTCCTCGGGAGGACTCCCTTCAGCAGTAGTCCTTGAGTTCGTCGACCCAGCCTGTCTCTTGATGCACCATAGCCAGCAGCAGACGCTCCCCTGAGGATGGACCGCAGTTGGGTGCTCCACCTACAGGAGGTGGTGGGAGTACTTCGTCTGTGCTTGTGGCTGCTGCTTCTTGTGGCTGCTTTATGGACGCCTTGGAGAGTCTCTCTCAAAACGCCGGCCGGCTGGGCCTGCCTTCGTGATGCTCGCTTGGCGATGTCATCTGCCTCCTGGTTCTCCTTCGCGGGATGTGCATGAGCTCCATGCCTCTGAAGTGCTTCTCGAGCTTGCGGACCTCTTCAAGGTAGGCGGCCATGTGGTCGTCTTTAGGCGTGTAGCTCTTGTTGGAGAAGTTAACCAGGAGCTGGGAATCACCCTTTATGAGTAAGTGCTTGACGCCAAGGGCGATTGCGGCTCTGAGCCCGGCGAGGAGGCCTTCATACTCGGCGATGTTGTTGGAGATCTTGTCTATTGTGAAGCACAACTGGATGGCGTAGTAGAGCTTGTCACCTTTTGGTGAGGTCAGGACAACGCCAGCCCCACCATTGCGGCAGGAAAGCTCCGTCGAAGTGCATGGTCCAGTGGCTTGGCATTGTATCTCCAGACGCGGTTTCTTCTTCACGAGGCTCTTCAGGAGTTGGGTCTGTCCACTCGGCGACGAAATCCGCCAGCGCTCTCCTTTTATGACTCTTGTGGTGTCGAAGCGCAAGTTGAATGGTTGCAGCTCGATGTTCCATCCTGCGACGCGATCGGTGGCGTTGGGGTTGCGCAGGATTTGCTCCAGGGGGAACGACGTGACCACCGTGATGGGGTGGCCCTGGAAGTAGTGGCGTAGCTTCCTGGAGGCGATGAGGAGCGCGAGGAGGAGCTTCTGCTGCACTGGGTAACGCTCGCGAGCATCTCGCAGTACAGTACTGACGAAGTAGACAGGATGCTCGACGAGGGTCGTCGATGGCGCTGCAGCGTCGGCTCCCTCGAGAGACTCCTCAGGACCTTTGGCGAGGTTTTCCTGTGGAGGAGTCTCGGCAGGGGTGCTTGTAGTAGACTCGACTTGAGGCTGTGGGTCTGGCACTGGGTCTGGAGAGACTATTTCCTTGTCGGGAGGTTCTGGACTTGGTGTGGCAGTGCTTTTCTTGGGGAGGACTGGCTCTTCTCTTTCCACCACCAGGACGGCGCTTGCGGTTTGTGGAGTGGCTGCTAGGTACAGCTTCAGATGCTCGCCTGCCCTGGGGGCTACCATGACTGGTGAGCTAGCCAAGTATTTCTTCAGTCCTCAAATGCTTTGTCTGCCTCTGGAGTCCACTTGAAGGTGCCGGATTTCTTCATGATCTTGAAAAATGGCAAGGCTCTCTCGCCGAACTTGGAGATGAAGCGGCCTAAGCTGGCCATGCATCCTGCTAGGCGCTGCATGTCCTTGAGGCGGCGAGGTGGCTGCATGTCTTCTATGGCCTTGATCTTGTCAGGGTTTGCTTCTATGCCACGGTGGGACACGAGGAACCCGAGGAGCTTGCCTGAAGGCACCCCGAAGACGCACTTGGCGGGGTTTAACTTGATGTTCACCTTGCGCAGGCTGGCGAAGGTTTCCTCGAGATCCTTCAAGAGAGTGTCTCCCTCGCGAGACTTGACCACGATGTCGTCGACATAAGCTTCTGCATTTCTTCCCATCTGAGCCCCCAAGGCGATCCTCATGAGCCTCTGGAAGGTGGCGCCGGCATTCTTCAGGCCAAAGGGCATGCAAGTGTAGCAATACACACCACAAGGGGTGAGAAATGCTGTTTTCTCCTCGTCTTCCTTGGCCATCTTGATCTGGTGGTAGCCTGAGAAGGCATCCAGGAAACAGAGGAGATCACAGCCGGCGGTGGAGTCCACAATCTGGTCTATCCTTGGCATGGGGTATGGATCCTTGGGGCAGGCCTTGTTCACGTCTGTGTAGTCGATGCAGAGCCGGCCTCCTCCATTGGGTTTTGGGACAACCACACCGTTGGAGAGCCAAGTGGGGTGGGCAACTTCTCGAATGATGTCTGCTGCTTTCAGCTTCTCTACTTCTTTGATGATGAACGCTTGCTTCTCGGGGGCTTGTTTCCGCGCTTTCTGCTTTACAGGGCGTGCGTTTGGACACACGGCTAAGTGGTGCTCGATCACCTCCCTTGGTACACCGGACATTTCTGACGGAGTCCATGCGAACATGTCAGAATTTGCCCGAAGGAAGGCGACGAGCGCGCTTTCCTATTTGGGAGGCAAGCCAGCGCCTATGGTGACGCTAGCCCCCGAGCCCTCAGCCCCCGAGCCACTGGTGCTCAGCGACACCTTCTTTGTAGATGCTTGCTCTTGAGAGAACAGCTGCTTCTTCTTCTTGGGCCTCTCGAGAGGCTCCATGTCCTCGTCAGCGGGGAATGCCATGGCAGCGGCCTTGTAGGCGATCTCGACAGCGCGCGTGGCGTCCTGTACGTGACCATGGATGGTGATGGTGCCACCGCTGCCAGGGATCTTGACCATGTTGTAGGCGTGGTGCGTGACGGCCATGAACTTCGCGAGGGCGGGGTAGCCGAGGATGGCGTTGTAGGGCAGGCCAATGTGCGCGACGTCGAAGTCAATTAGCTCGGTGCGGTAGTTCTCTGCGTGCCAAGGTGACCGCGAGCCTCACTTGCCCCAGAGGCGAGATTGAGCCACTGGTGACCCCGGTGAAGGGCCTGGAGGGCATAAGCCACTCGTAGGGCACTTGAAGCGTCTCGAAGGTCTCGACAGAGATGACGTTCAGGCCTGCACCCCCATCAATGAGCGTCTTGCCGACGGCGATGTTGTTGATGGTGGGGGTGCACACCAACGGGAGGGTGCCCACAGTCTTGGTCGACTTGGGGTGATCTTTGGCGTCGAAGGCGATGGTGTACTGGGACCACTTGAGGGGCGGGACGTCTCGACCGGGAAGCGCTGCGTTGAGCTCGCGAGCGAACTGCTTGAACTGATTGTTGGACTTGGGCGCTTGGGATCCGCCGAGGATGCATGCCATGGCACCCTTAGGGGCCTGGTAACCTCCAGGTCTTCGTCGGGGAGGTTGTTGTTTTTCTCGGCGGCATTCGCCTGAGTCCCCTGCGGCCTCTGGTAGTTGCCTTTACGTCCGCCCTTGCGGTAACCACGGCCTCTGCCGCGGCTGCCGCTGCCTTCTTCTTGCTCACGCTTCTTGCTCAGCTGCTTGAGGTCGTAGCAGTTCTCCGTCGCATGGCCGCACCTGTTGTGGTAGATGCAGAATGGGCGGTTGTCCACCTTTTTCACCAGCCTCGGGAGAGTCCTCGCGAACATGCTTGGCGTCGGGCTCGGCCGCTAGAACAGCGGTAGGCTTGCGCTTTGTCTCGTCACGCCTCTTCTGGGTCTTGGATCCCTCGACAGGGTCGTCTGTGAGCCCACCTTGACGAAGAGGAGGCCTTCTTCCGCCTTGGCACACTTGTCTGCGATGTCGAAGAGCTTCACCACGGAGGAGAGGGTATCGTGGATGCCGAGCTTCTCGAGCATCCTGTGGTTGGTGACGCCCTCTCTGAAGGCCGCAATGACATGCGAGTCCGGGATGTTCGGGATCTTGTTGTGGACTTGGCTGAAGCGCTGGATGTACCTGCGGAGGGTCTCGCCAGGCTTCAGGCGCAACGCGCAGGTCGTTGTAGGTGAGGGCACGCTCGTACATGCCCTTGAAGTTTGCAACGAACTGCTGGCAGAGCTCCTCCCACGAGTCAATGGAGTCCTCGGGGAGGTTCAGGAGCCACGACAAGGCAGAGTCCTTGAGAGCGTGGGAGAACCAATTGGCCATGACCTTGTTGTGGCGCCCCGACCTGACAGCTATACAGTGATGCTGAGTGTCACCGGTTAAGCGATACAACCAGAGGTTACGGGTTTACCAATCCCCGGCCAAAACCTTTGGCAGGCGTTGCTCGGAATTGATCACCGGCAACGCAACACCCCGATTGATGCCTTAACACAGGCTCAACTATCAAAGCATAATAGAGAGATCAAGACTTGTGGAACAACTGGCACATCATAGACTCTACGACACAAAGCATTATAGTTCAACTCTTATAATAGAGAAAGATAGCAAATGACAACAAGAGGTCACAGACCCAACATTACAACAAGCGGAAGCAAAGTAGGTTGTTCTAAACAACAAGAACCAAATTATGGCCTAAGAGGCCTGTAAATAAACATCCAGCGCCAGCTGTTCCGGGATGTCCCAAGCTGCCACCTGGGAACCCCAGACTACTCGTCGACGTACACAAAGAACCCACCTTCGAGGTCGGTGAAGTCCTCCTCTGAAACAAAACAAACGACGTTGAGTTCGACGAACTCGCAAGATTATATATAGAGCTTTAGCTCGATGAGGCTTTCAAAGTTGTATGGCTGTTTTGCATAAAGCTGATTTTATTTAAAAAACATAACTCAATTGGCTTCGACTATTCAGAGTATTTTCAAAAAAAGGGGTAAGAAGTGACTCGTTTCTCTTGAATTACCTTTCTCATCATCAACCACCATCATCACCATGTACCTGTCCTACCAAGGCACCTCCCCGAATCACCCTCGAGGGAGCTCACCTTACAATCTTGAATTGGTACCTTTAGTACCCAGTTTTTAATCATTCCGTTAAAGTTATTCTATGATCTTATCGTCCTTTCCCAAGGCGTCCATAACCGCGGCCATGGCTTTTCGAAAAGATTAACCCTGCAGGGGTGTACAATGTTTGCCACGCGTACCGTCCGGCCCATTACCTGTACAATTAGCTCTCTTCCTTGGAAAGTCGGCTGGGTGGGAGCGGTGTCGACTTCTCCCTCGTTAAGGACTAACCCAGGATCATCAGTGGTGGCAGGGCACGCAAGTGCCTTCAACACCCTGCCCCACGTCCACTTATTTTCCTAACACCACAATCCTCATCCCAGTTCAACCACCATCATCACGCACGCGCAAATGGAAGCCCGAACTAGAGGACCCTGGCCAGCCTCGCCCGAGTTATTTAGTCTATGAGGGTTCCTGCACTGCGAATGCATAGGCCTCACGCATGGTTGCACGCTCAGTCTTGGTTCAAGAGGTAAAGAACTCGCACCTAGGCGGCGAGAATGAGACAAAGCACCACAACCACAGTGGCCTCTCATCCCCACCTTTAAGCATTTTATTACCTGTCACCACAATTTCCTCCACCATCATCCGAACATAACAACACCTGTTTCCGACATGAAGTATCCATCGGACGAATACACATTTAGCTAAGCATGGCTAAGCATCAACATTGCATAGCTAAGTATTTCAGGCCAACAATACAACCCTATGGTTAATAGGAGGGAAACAGGTAAATGGCATCGGAATCTTAATGCAACTATAGGATACTCTAATCCAATAAATTGACATTTGGAACCGCATGCAATATTATAGTGGAGAAAATATTTGCGGAAATAGGATAAGATATGCTCAGAGGGGGGATTACGCTTGCCTTGATCAATGTGCAGGTAGTACGGATCTTCGGGGTATTGCCGTGTAACCCCGGCTGCTTGATCTATCGTAGCACAAACACGGAAGAAACAATCAATCACCACACAAGCTTTAACAAATGCAATGCGTAAACACATGATGACATGCCATTCTAAATCCCCGGGAAGAGGATGATTCAAGCTATTCAACTTAAACGGAGTTCGGATGCTTAACGGGTGCATCACGAATCTACCGGGGGATTAGGTCATGCAGCAAATTTACTCGTTAAATGGAGAGGAGGAACCCTATCGTTATCTTGCATATGATTGTCATGATCATGAGAAGATGTAGGGTTGGGTGATTAAGCGAGAAAAAGTAATACTACACAATGCCTCGAACAAAATGTTGAAGAGAAAGGGAGTCTTTCAGTTTAACTGGGAGGCAGAATTCCATGCCAGCGGTACTACCGCTGGAACAGGCGGTGGTACCGCTAGGGTCTTCATCGTTCGAACCGGCCAGTCAACGGCGTCTTCTTTCCTCACAAAGCCCACGCTCCCGGTACCAGTTGGTACCGCTCGAGGTACCGGACAAGGCCTCCGAATGCTGGAAATCGCGGTACCATTAGCGGCACCAAACCCAGCCTTTCCGCATCAGCGGTACCGGCTGGTACCGCTGGAGGTACCGTTGGTGGTACCGCTCACGCGCCCAGAACACAGTTTTCGGCGGTACCTGCAACGGTACCTGCACCGGTGCTGCTTCAGCAGTGCGTTTGCCAGGGAGCAGCGGTACTACCGCTCCCTGGCAACCTTTACTCAAAACAACGAGTATCGCCGCACCTACTCCGGACCCAAAACAGAGGCTACTAGCTACGGCTAGAGAGGAAAAGAGGAGGCTTGGAAGGTTGCTCTGCTCACCCTAAACTCGTGGGGAGGCTCGGGGAAGGCGGGTAGAGTCGGAGTTGGCGGCAATCGAGCTCGACGGGCGGCGGACGTCGTGGACGGAGAACTCGAATCCCGGGCAACGTGTTGCTCCCCGGCTCGATTCTTGCGGTGAGGATGGAGAGGAGAACACGGCCCAGCTTCTTGCGGTCGTCGATTTGCTCAGGAGGCTCTCAGGCGACGGCGACGAGCACGGCCGCCATGGCCATGGTGCGGCGCTCGCGGGGAAGAAGAAAAAATAGAGGGAGGAAGCAGAGGGGCGAGTGGATAGTGTAGGGCATGGCCTCGTGGGGCTCTCCTTCTTGCAGGGGAGAGGGTAGAGGGGCCCCGGGCGCGGCGTGCTCGAGCTGGTGCGGCTCGGCCGCCCAGCTCGGTCGCTACAATACGAGGAAGGAGATGGCAGTTTTTGGAAAACCCCCTGGAACTTTTATTGCTATCACGGATAGGTCCTTTCCATATTTATTAATAAAACCAGTAGCTTTTCAATGATTTATTAGGGCACTTAAACATTTTATAAAAATTTGAGAAAATTTGGGTAGCCTCCCAACTGCATGTAGAGGAACCACAAAATTTGGCGTTGCAAAATAAAATAGTTTGGACAACAATTGTTCATAGGGTTCATTTCTAGCATTTTGCTAAATTTCAAAATGTTGCTCCTTTAACAATTTGGAGCAAGTGCAAAAATATTATTTTGGAGCTCTTGGAACTTCCTTGACAAATATAAGAGGACATGGTATTTGTGTTTTGCAAGTTTGAGTGCTTTCACGGTTTTGAAATTTGTTGAAGCAAAATTGACATTTTGTTTTAAGTGGTGCCACACCACAACAATTCCCTAGCAACACCAACACTTCCCTAGCAACAACAACAATTCCCTAGCACAACAACAATTCCCTAGCACAACAACATGATGCATGGATGCCATGATGCAATTAACACAAAAGCAAAAAAATTACACGGTTTTGAGGTTTTTAAACTCCGGGCTGTTACAATTCTACCCTCCTTACAGGAATCTCGTCCCGAGATTCTAAGATTGCGAAAAGAAGTCGGGATGCTCCTCACGAAGACTAGACTCTCGTTCCCAAGATGCTTCTTCCTCGAAATGGTGAGACCATTGAACCTTGAGGAACTTGGTAATCTTGTTTCGGGTCTTCCTTTCGGCTTCGTCCAGGATACGGATAGGATGCTCGCGATAAGTGAGATCTTCCTGGAGGTCTAGCTCTTCATGATTGACTCCATGGATAGGATCCTTAAAACACCGGCGAAGTTGGGAGACATGAAACACATCATGTACATTTGGGAATTTGACCGGTAACTCCAACTGATAAGAAAGATCTCCACGCTTGGCCAGAATGGTGAAAGGGCCAACATAGCGAGGTCCAATTTCCCTTTGATACCGAAGCGGCGAACGCCACGAAGGGGAGAGACACGGAGATAAGCTTTATCACCAATTTCATAGTGAATTTCCTGATGATGCTTATCATAGTAGCTCTTCTGCCTAGACTGAGCAATCTTCAGATTCTCTCTTATGATTCGAACCTTCTCCTCAGCTTCATTGATCACATCCGGACCAAAGAGTGCTCTCTCTCCGGTCTCGGACCAATTTAGAGGAGTGCGGCATTTTCTTCCATATAGAGCCTCGAATGGAGCCATGCCCAGACTAGCTTGATAGCTATTGTTGTAGGAGAACTCCGCGAAAGGGAGATACTTTTCCCAACCCTTGCCAAAAGAGATCACACATGCCCGAAGCATGTCTTCCAACACTTGGTTCACTCTTTCGGTCTGACCATCAGTTTGAGGATGGTAGGCGGTACTGAAGTTGAGACGGGACCCCATAGCAGTTTGGAAACTCTGCCAAAACTTGGAGACAAAGATACTTCCACGGTCCGATATGATCCTCAGAGGGACCCCATGCAATGGAACAATACGAGCCAAATATAAGTCAGCAAGTTGACTTGCCGTATATCATCACGGACTGGTAGGAAGTGAGCAACCTTGGAAAGACGATCAATGATTACCCAGATTGCATTGTTGCCCTTTTGAGATCGGGGAAACCCGGTGATGAAGTCCATACCAATTTCATCCCATTTCCACTCGGGACTGCAATAGGGCGAGAGTGCCGGCAGGTCTTTGATGTTCAGCCTTTACCCGTCGACAGGTGTCGCATTCAGCAACATACTTGGCAATTTCTCGTTTCATACGAGTCCACCAGAATAGTGGTCGAAGGTCTTGGTACATCTTGGTACATCTTGGTACTACCGGGATGAATAGAGAGAGGAGATTCATGAGCTTCTTGGAGGATCAGCCCTCTCAATTTTGTTTCTTTGGCACTACCAAGCGGTCACCAAAATAAACAACTCCGGATTCATTGACAGAAAAACATTTTGCCTTCCCGCTAGCAATGTTTTCTTTGATTTTCGAATACCCTTGTCACGAGTTTGAGCATCCTTAATCTGGTCTACAAGAGTAGATTTGATCTCCAGATTTGCAAGATAGCCGGAGGGAACCATTTCTAAGTTCAAACGAGAGAACTCTTCATGAAGGGCAGGTTGGGCCTTTTCAATCATCAGATTGTTGCAATAGGACTTCCGACTTAGCGCGTCAGCCACGACGTTTGCTTTGCCGGGTTGATAGTTCAGACTCACATCATAGTCCTTGATTAACTCCAACCAACGCCTTTGCCTGAGATTTAAATCCGGCTGGGTGAAGAGGTACTTCAGACTCTTGTGATCCGAGAAGATCTCGCAACGGTTACCAAACAGGTATGGTCTCCATTGCTTCAAAGCATAGACCACCGCGGCAAGCTCTAGATCATGAGTTGGGTATTGAGCTCATGCGGCTTAAGTTGGCGAGAAGCATATGCCACCACATGGCCATCTTGCATTAGCACACAGCCCAAACCTTGTAGAGAGGCGTCACAGAAGACGACGAAATCCTTGCTTGTGTCCGGCAGGACAAGCACAGGAGCGGAGGTGAGTTTGGCTTTCAGTGTTTTGAAGCTCTCTTCAGCTTCGGCCGACCATACGAACTTTTTATCCTTCTTGAGAAGGTCAGTCAGGGCCTTGGCTATCTTGGAGAAACCTTCGATGAATCGGCGGTAATAACCTGCCAATCCGAGAAAGCTTCGATGTCCTTGACTGACATTGGAGTTTTCCAATCCAAATGGACTGAATCTTGTCAGGGAATGACAGCCACACCATTAGCGGATATCACATGACCAAGGAAGACAAGATTATCCAACCAAAACTCACACTTGGAGAACTTGGCATAGAGGCGGTGTTCTCGAAGTCTTGTCAGAACCAAACGAAGATGTTCCTCATGCTCTTCATTGGTTTTGGAATAGATGAGGATGTCATCAATGTAAATGACGACAAACTTGTCAAGATAATCCATGAAGACAGAGTTCATGAGCCTCATGAAAGTAGCTGGGCATTTGTGAGACCAAAGGACATGACGGTATACTCATATGAGCCATAACGAGTAACAAATGCCGTCTTTGGAATATCCTCCTTTCTGATTTGATCTGATGGTAGCCTGACCTCAGATCCATCTTGGAGAATACCGTTGCACCAGCTAACTGATCCAACAGATCATTGATGCGAGGAATAGGATACTTGTTCTTGATTGTCACCGCATTCAACGGTCGATAGTCAGAGACTAGACGAGGCACGGTAGAATCCCTCTTCTTGACAAAGAGTACCGGACAACCCCAAGGTGAACTGCTAGGCTGGATGAAATCCTTAGCTAACAGCTGATCAATTTGCTCTTTCAACAGAGCCAACTCTTCCACCGGCATACGGTAGGGCTTCTTGGAAATTGGAGCGGTACCGGGAAGTAGATCTATGACAAACTCCACACTTCGGTCAGGAGGCATGCCAGGCAATTCTTCCGGGAACACATCCGGGAAGTCACACACCACGTGTATGTCCTGGATTTCAGGAGGGGATTCGCCTTCCATAAAGCAAAGGAGAATCTCAGGTGAGTTGGGTATGATGGAGGACGGAGGTCTTGACAATGCAGACCAATACTTCACACTGTCACCAAGGAATTGGTCACGGTGACGGTCTTGGCAGCACAGTCGAGATTAGCCTGGTATTTGGCTAGCCAGTTCATGCCCAGTATGACATCAATGCCACTTGACCTCAGAGCTACCAAAGCGAAAGGAAAGAGTAGTAACCGATAGTAATCTGAACTTCAGGAGTAACCCCATCGGTTTGCCATTTGGAGCCAGGAGTGGCAATCACCAAGGGACAGCTCATTTCTCAAACGGTATTTTGTGGTCTTTTGCAAAAGCTATGGATATGAATGAATGCGATGCTCCAGAATCAAACAAAACTGTAGCACGGTTGTTGTTGATTCGTAACTCACCCATGAGAACGCCGGGGTCCTCTTCAGCTTCTTCAGCAGAGATGTGGTTCAGGCGACCACGCACAATAGGTCCAGCCTTGCCACTGGAGTGGCAGGGGCTCGTGCAGGAGTTATCGCGAGAGGTGCCTTCTGGGGGCACTCCCTGGAGTAGTGGCCAGCCTGGCCACAGGTGTAGCAAGTGAGTCCAGGTGGAGCAGGTAGCATAGGACGGTACCCACTTCCGCCTACCCAAGTGTCGAAGTAGTGGGGCGCGGAGGAGGTGGCCTGTATCCTGCGGCTCTTGGCATGAATGGAGCACGCGGCACAGCGCTGTAGGGACAAACACCCTGCGCTTCTTGCTCTCAGAACCCGAGGAACTCTGGTGGTCCCCGTGTGCGGGCCTCTTGGAAGCCTCAAGTTCCTTTCTTCCTTGCTCGAGAGTGAAAGCCTGGTTGAACAGCTCCTGATAGGTCTGGAACCTGAAGGGCAATAGTCATAGCGGAGCTGCGGCGAAGACCCTTGCGGAACAGCTCTTGCTTGTCAGCATCATTGGTCACGTCCCTTGGGGCGTAACGAGAGAGATGGTTGAACTCACGACCATAAGTGCGGAGGTCCATCCGTCCCTGTTGCAAATCCAGGAACTCCCTCCTCTTCAAATCCATGATCGGCTGGGAATGTACTCCGCACGGAAGGCAGTGCGAAAATCAGCCCAAGTGAAGACATGGTTGGCTGGAAACAAGCCACATGGCTTTCCCACCAACAGCCAGCTGCACCAACCAAGAGGTAGGTGGCAAAGTTGACTTGCTCAGCCAATGGGACATGCAGCGCGGAGAACTTGCGCTCCAAAGCACGAAGCCAATCATCAGCTTCCAGTGGCTCCTTAGCATCAGCAAAGGTGGGTGGCTGGAGCAGGAACTCAGTGAGAGTGTTGCACTCGTTCCTCCGTGCATTCTGCTGCACCAACTGCTCCAGCAAGCGCTCATTGCGCCCACGGTTCTCCTCAATGGCCATCAAGACCTCAGCCATCGAGGGTGGTGGCGGCAGATCATCCTCATCATCATTGTGGTTACCGCGACCACCACGGCCTCCACGACCTCCTCGAGCCATTCTGGAGATTTGACAATGACACGGTTAGTATCTTTCTCCGAATGGTCGAACAATAGCATTAGCGTCTACTCAAGTACACAGACTAGGGACGATAATACATTGTGTAACGAAACAAGGAATCAACAAGATAGAACTTGGGTCAAAGATCAGCATCATGTGCTACTAGTGAGAGTTAAGAAATCACAACTTAACACACTCTAGTTGACACAATCCGGGACCTTATGTTCAAGTCCTTGGGTTAAAACCCACGAAAGGATCAAATGATTAACTTGGTAGAAACATCTGAGTTGATTTGGGATTGCAACGCAGCGGGAGCAACTGGACACATAACACTAAAGGTCGAACCCACCCACGTTTCTCCTAATTTTGAAGTAACAGATGAGAAGTAAAACCTTTAAGTCAAATCGAGGTAAGATTGCTCCGAGATTAGAGGGTAACCAGATAAGGAGTAAAAAGAATCCTAAGATGGTTTTCACAACTCATTTTTAGGTTAAAATATTTTCACAAACACTAGACTCAACATCGACCAGTAGAAGGGTTTCCTACAGGCAGTACTGCTCTGATACCAACTTGTGGCGCCCCGACCCGACTGTTATACAGTGATGCTGTGTGTCACCGGTTAAGCGATACAACCGGAGGTTACGGGTTTACCAATCCCCGGCCAAAACCTTTGGCAGGCGTTGCTCGGAATGGATCATCGGCAACGCAACACCCCGATTGATGCCTTAACACAGGCACAACCCTCAATGCATAATAGAGAGATCAAGACTTGTGGAACAACTGGCACATCACAGACTCTACGACACAAATCATTATAGTTCAACTCTTATAATAGAGAAAGATAGCAAATGACAACCAGAGGTCACAGACCCAACATTACAACAAGCGGAAGCAAATTAGGTTGTTCTAAACAACAAGATCCAAATTATGGCCTAAGAGGCCTACAGATAAACATCCAGCGCCAGCTGTTCCGGGATGTCCCAAGCTGCCACCTGGGAACCCCAGACTACTCGTCGACGTCCACAAAGAACCCACCTTCGAGGTCGGTGAAGTCCTCCTCTGAAACAAAACAAACGACGTTGAGTTCGACGAACTCGCAAGATTATATATAGAGCTTTAGCTCGATGAGGCTTTCAAAGTTTATGGCTGTTTTGCATAAAGCTGATTTTATTTATGAAAACATAACTCAATGGCATCGACTATTCAGAGTATTTTCAAAAAGGGGTAAGAAGTGACTTTTCTCTTGATCACCTTTCTCATCATCAACCACCATCAACCATGTACCTGTCCTACAAAGGCACCTCCCCGAATCACCCTCGAGGAAGCTCACCTTACAATCTTGAATGGTACCTTTAGTACCCAGTTTTTAATCATTCCGTTAAAGTTATTCTATGATCTTATCGTCCTTTCCCAAGTCGTCCATAACCGTGGACACGGCTTTTCGAAAAGATTTACCCTGCAGGGGTGTACAATGTTTGCCACGCGTACCGTCCGGCCCATTACCTGCATTAGCTCTCTTCCTTGGAAAGCCGGCTGGGTGGGAGCGGTGTCGACTTCTCCCTCGTTAAGGACTAACCCAGGATCATCAGTGGCGCAGGGCACGCAAGTGCCTTCAACACCCTGCCCCACGTCCACTTATTTTCCTAACACCACATCCTCATCCCAGTTCAACCACCATCATCACGCACGCGCAAATGGAAGCCCGAACTAGAGGACCCTGGCTAGCCCCGCCCGAGTTATTTAGTCTATGAGGGTTCCTGCACTGCGAATGCATAGGCCTCACGCATGGTTGCACGCTCAGTCTTGGTTCAAGAGGTAAAGAACTCGCACCTAGGCGGCGAGAACGAGACAAAACACCACAACCACAGTGGCCTCTCATCCCCACCTTTAAGCATTTTATTACCTGTCACCACAATTTCCTCCACCATCATCCACATAACAACACCTGTTTCCGACATGAAGTATCCATCGGACGAATACACATTTAGCTAAGCATGGCTAAGCATCAATATTGCATAGCTAAGTATTTCAGGCCAACAATACAACCTATGGTTAATAGGAGGGAAACAGGTAAATGGCATCGGAATCTTAATGCAACTATAGGATACTCTAATTCAATAAATTGACATTTGGAACCGCATGCAATATTATAGTTGAGAAAATATTTGCGGAAAATAGGATAAGATATGCTCAGAGGGGGGATTACGCTTGCCTTGATCAACGTGCAGGTAGTACGGATCTTCGGGGTATTGCGGTGTAACCCCGGCTGCTTGATCTATCGTAGCACAAACACGGAAGAAACAATCAATCACCACACAAGCTTTAACAAATGCAATGCGCAAACACATGATGACATGCATTCTAAATCCCCAGGAAGAGGATGATTCAAGCTATTCAACTTAAACGGAGTTCGGATGCTTAACGGGTGCATCACGAATCTACCGGGGGATTAGGTCATGCAGCAAATTTACTCGTTAAATGGAGAGGAGGAACCCTATCGTTATCTTGCATATGATTGTCATGATCATGAGAAGATGCAGGGTTGGGTGATTAAGCGAGAAAAAGTAATACTACACAATGCCTCGAACAAAATGTTGAAGAGAAAGGGAGTCTTTCAGTTTAACTGGGAGGCAGAATTCCATGCCAGCGGTACTACCGCTGGAACAGGCGGTGGTACCGCTAGGGTCTTCATCGTTCGAACCAGCCAGTCAACGGTCGTCTTCTTTCTCACGAAGCCCACGCTCCTGGTACCAGTTGGTACCGCTCGAGGTACCGCTTGAGGTACCGGACAAGGCCTCCGAACGCTGGAAATCGCGGTACCATTAGCGGCACCAGACCCAGCCTTTCCGCATCAGCGGTACCGGCTGGTACCGCTGGAGGTACCGTTGGTGGTACCGCTCACGTGCCCAGAACACAGTTTTCGGCGGTACCTGCGACGGTACCTGCACCGGTGCTGCTTCAGCAGTGCATTTGCCAGGGAGCAGCGGTACTACCGCTCCCTGGCAACCTTTACTCAAACAACGAGTATCGCCGCACCTACTCCGGACCCAAAACAGAGGCTACTAGCTACGGCTAGAGAGGAAAAGAGGAGGCTCAGAAGGTTGCTCTGCTCACCCTAAACTCGTGGGGAGGCTCGGGGAAGGCAGGGAGAGTCGGAGTTGGTGGCAATCGAGCTCGACGGGCGGCGGACGTCGTGGACGGAGAACTCGAATCCCGGGCAACGTGTTGCTCCCCGGCTCGATTCTTGCGGTGAGGATGGAGAGGAGAACACGGCCTAGCTTCTTGCGGTCGTCGATTTTCTCGGGAGGCTCTCAGGCGACGGCGACGAGCACGGCCGCCATGGCCATGGTGCGGAGTTCGTGGGGAAGAGGAAAAATAGAGGGAGGAAGCAGAGAGGCGAGTGGATAGGGTAGGGCATGGCCTCGTGGGGCTCTCCTTCTTGCAGGGGAGAGGGCAGAGGGGCCCCGGGCGCGGCGTGCTTGAGCTGGTGCGGCTCGGCCGCCCAGCTCGGTCGCTACAGAACGAGGAAGGAGATGGCAGTTTTTGGAAAACCCCCTGGAACTTTTTTTGCTATCACGGATAGGTCCTTTCCTTATTTATTAATAAAACCAGTAGCTTTTCAATGATTTTATTAGGGCACTTAAACATTTTATAAAAATTTGAGAAAATTTGGGTAGCCTCCCAACTGCATGTAGAGGCACCACAAAATTTGGCGTTGCAAAATAAAATAGTTTGGACAACAATTGTTCATAGGGTTCATTTCTGGCATTTTGCTAAATTTCAAAATGTTGCTCCTTTAACAATTTGGAGCAAGTGCAAAAATATTATTTTGGAGCTCTTGGAACTTCCTTGACAAATATAAGAGGACATGGTATTTGTGTTTTGCAAGTTTGAGTGCTTTCACGGTTTTGAAATTTGTTGAAGCAAAATTGACATTTTGTTTTAAGTGGTGCCACACCACAACAATTCCCTAGCAACACCAACACTTCCCTAGCAACAACAACAATTCCCTAGCACAACAACAATTCCCTAGACAACAACATGATGCATGGATGCCATGATGCAATTAACACAAAAGCAAAAAAATTACACGGGTTTTGAGGTTTTTAAACTCCGGGCTGTTACAATTCTACCCTCCTTACAGGAATCTCGTCCCGAGATTCTAAGATTGCGAAAAGAAGTCAGGATACTCCTCACGAAGACTAGACTCTCGTTCCCAAGTTGCTTCTTCCTCGAAATGGTGAGACCATTGAACCTTGAGGAACTTGGTAATCTTGTTTCAGGTCTTCCTTTCGGCTTCGTCCAGGATACGGATAGGATGCTCGCGATAAGTGAGATCTTCCTGGAGGTCTAGCACTTCATGATTGACTCCATGGATAGGATCCTTAAAACACCGGCGAAGTTGGGAGACATGGAACACATCACTGTACATTTGGGAATTTGACCGGTAACTCCAACTGATAAGAAAGATCTCCACGCTTGGCCAGAATGGTGAAAGGGCAAACATAGCGAGGTCCCAATTTCCCTTTGATACCGAAGCGGCGAACGCCACGAAGGGAGAGACACGGAGATAAGCTTTATCACCAATTTCATAGTGAATTTCCTGTGATGCTTATCATAGTAGCTCTTCTGCCTAGACTGAGCAATCTTCAGATTCTCTCTTATGATTCGAACCTTCTCCTCAGCTTCATTGATCACATCCGGACCAAAGAGTGCTCTCTCTCCGGTCTCGGACCAATTTAGAGGAGTGCGGCATTTTCTTCCATATAGAGCCTCGAATGAGCCATGCCCAGACTAGCTTGATAGCTATTGTTGTAGGAGAATCCGCGAAAGGGAGATACTTTTCCCAACCCTTGCCAAAAGAGATCACACATGCCCGAAGCATGTCTTCCAACACTTGGTTCACTCTTTCAGTCTGACCATCAGTTAGAGTAAGGTAGGCGGTACTGAAGTTGAGACGGGACCCATAGCAGTTTGGAAACTCTGCCAAAACTTGGAGACAAAGATACTTCCACGGTCCGATATGATCCTCAGAGGGACCCCATGCAATGGAACAATACGAGCCAAATATAAGTCAGCAAGTTGACTTGCCGTATATCATCGCGGACTGGTAGGAAGTGAGCAACCTTGGAAAGACGATCAATGATTACCCAGATAGCATTGTTGCCCTTTTGAGATTGGGGAAACCCGGTGATGAAGTCCATACCAATTTCATCCCATTTCCACTCGGGACTGCAATAGGGCGAGAGTGCCGGCAGGTCTTTGATGTTCAGCCTTTACCCGTCGACAGGTGTCGCATTCAGCAACATACTTGGCAATTTCTCGTTTCATACGAGTCCACCAGAATAGTGGTCGAAGGTCTTGGTACATCTTGGTACTACCGGGATGAATAGAGAGAGGAGATTCATGAGCTTCTTGGAGGATCAGCCCCTCAATTTTTGTTTCTTTGGCACTACCAAGCGGTCACCAAAATAAACAACTCCGGATTCATTGACAGAAAAACATTTTGCCTTCCCGCTAGCAATGTTTCTTTGATTTTCGAATACCCTTGTCACGAGTTTGAGCATCCTTAATCTGGTCTACAAGAGTAGATTTGATCTCCAGATTTGCAAGATAGCCGGAGGGAACCATTTCTAAGTTCAAACGAGAGAACTCTTCATGAAGGGCAGGTTGGCTTTCTCAATCATCAGATTGTTGCAATAGGACTTCCGACTTAGCGCGTCAGCCACGACGTTTGCTTTGCCGGGTTGATAGTTCAGACTCACATCATAGTCCTTGATTAACTCCAACCAACGCCTTTGCCTGAGATTTAAATCCGGCTGGGTGAAGAGGTACTTCAGACTCTTGTGATCCGAGAAGATCTCGCAACGGTTACCAAACAAGTATGGTCTCCATTGCTTCAAAGCATAGACCACCGCGGCAAGCTCTAGATCATGAGTTGGGTAATTGAGCTCATGCGGCTTAAGTTGGCGAGAAGCATATGCCACCACATGGCCATCTTGCATTAGTACACAGCCCAAACCTTGTAGAGAGGCGTCACAGAAGACGACGAAATCCTTGCTTGTGTCCGGCAGGACAAGCACAGGAGCGGAGGTGAGTTTGGCTTTCAGTGTTTTGAAGCTCTCTTCAGCTTCGGCCGACCATACGAACTTTTTATCCTTCTTGAGAAGGTCAGTCAGGGCCTTGGCTATCTTGGAGAAACCTTCGATGAATCGGCGGTAATAACCTGCCAATCCGAGAAAGCTACGATGTCCTTGACTGACATTGGAGTTTTCCAATCCAAATGGACTGAATCTTGTCAGGGAATGACAGCCACACCATTAGCGGATATCACATGACCAAGGAAGACAAGATTATCCAACCAAAACTCACACTTGGAGAACTTGGCATAGAGGCGGTGTTCTCGAAGTTGTCAGAACCAAACGAAGATGTTCCTCATGCTCTTCATTGGTTTTGGAATAGATGAGGATGTCATCAATGTAAATGACGACAAACTTGTCAAGATAATCCATGAAGATGAGTTCATGAGCCTCATGAAAGTAGCTGGGCATTTGTGAGACCAAAGGACATGACGGTATACTCATATGAGCCATACGAGTAACAAATGCCGTCTTTGGAATATCCTCCTTTCTGATCTTGATCTGATGGTAGCCTGACCTCAGATCCATCTTGGAGAATACCGTTGCACCAGCTAACTGATCCAACAGATCATTGATGCGAGGAATAGGATACTTGTTCTTGATTGTCACCGCATTCAACGGTCGATAGTCAGAGACTAGACGAGGCACGGTAGAATCCCTCTTCTTGACAAAGAGTACCGGACAACCCCAAGGTGAACTGCTAGGCTGGATGAAATCCTTAGCTAACAGCTGATCAATTTGCTCTTTCAACAGAGCCAACTCTTCCACCGGCATACGGTAGGGCTTCTTGGAAATTGGAGCGGTACCGGGAAGTAGATCTATGACAAACTCCACACTTCGGTCAGGAGGCATGCCAGGCAATTCTTCCGGGAACACATCCGGGAAGTCACACACCACGTGTATGTCCTGGATTTCAGGAGGGGATTCGCCTTCCATAAAGCAAAGGAGAATCTCAGGTGAGTTGGGTATGATGGAGGACGGAGGTCTTGACAATGCAGACCAATACTTCACACTGTCACCAAGGAATTGGTCACGGTGACGGTCTTGGCAGCACAGTCGAGATTAGCCTGGTATTTGGCTAGCCAGTTCATGCCCAGTATGACATCAATGCCACTTGACCTCAGAGCTACCAAAGCGAAAGGAAAGAGTAGTAACCGATAGTAATCTGAACTTCAGGAGTAACCCCATCGGTTTGCCATTTGGAGCCAGGAGTGGCAATCACCAAGGGACGCTCATTTCTCAAACGGTATTTTGTGGTCTTTTGCAAAAGCTATGGATATGAATGAATGCGATGCTCCAGAATCAAACAAAACTGTAGCACGGTTGTTGTTGATTCGTAACTCACCCATGAGAACGCCGGGGTCCTCTTCAGCTTCTTCAGCAGAGATGTGGTTCAGGCGACCACGCACAATAGGTCCAGCCTTGCCAGCTGGAGTGGCAGGGGCTCGTGCAGGAGTTATCGCGAGAGGTGCCTTCTGGGGGCACTCCCTGGAGTAGTGGCCAGCCTGGCCACAGGTAGCAAGTGAGTCCAGGTGGAGCAGGTAGCATAGGACGGTACCCACTCCGCCTACCCAAGTGTCGAAGTAGTGGGGCGCGGAGGAGGTGGCCTGTATCCTGCGGCTCTTGGCATGAATGGAGCACGCGGCACAGCGCTGTAGGGACAAACACCCTGCGCTTCTTGCTCTCAGAACCCGAGGAACTCTGGTGGTCCCCATGTGCGGGCCTCTTGGAAGCCTCAAGTTCCTTTCTTCCTTGCTCAGAGTGAAAGCCTGGTTGAACAGCTCCTGATAGGTCTGGAACCTGAAGGGCAATAGCTCATAGCGGAGCTGCGGCGAAGACCCTTGCGGAACAGCTCTTGCTTGTCAGCATCATTGGTCACGTCCCTTGGGGCGTAACGAGAGAGATGGTTGAACTCACGACCATAAGTGCGGAGGTCCATCCGTCCCTGTTGCAAATCCAGGAACTCCCTCCTCTTCAAATCCATGATCGGCTGGGAATGTACTCCGCACGGAAGGCAGTGCGAAAATCGCCCAGTGAAGACATGGTTGGCTGGAAACAAGCCACATGGCTTTCCCACCAACAGCCAGCAGCACCAACCAAGAGGTAGGTGGCAAAGTTGACTTGCTCAGCCAATGGGACATGCAGCGCGGAGAACTTGCGCTCCAAAGCACGAAGCCAATCATCAGCTTCCAGTGGCTCCTTAGCATCAGCAAAGGTGGGTGGCTGGGAGCAGGAACTCAGTGAGAGTGTTGCACTCGTTCCTCCGTGCATTCTGCTGCACCAACTGCTCAAGCAAGCGCTCATTGCGCCCACGGTTCTCCTCAATGGCCATCAAGACCTCAGCCATCGAGGGTGGTGGCGGCAGATCATCCTCATCATCATTGTGGTTACCGCGACCACCACGGCCTCCACGACCTCCTCGAGCCATTCTGGAGATTTGACAATGACACGTTAGTATCTTTCTCCGAATGGTCGAACAATAGCATTAGCGTCTACTCAAGTACACAGACTAGGGACGATAATACATTTTGTAACGATTAACAAGGAATCAACAAGATAGAACTTGGGTCAAAGATCAGCATCATGTGCTACTAGTGAGAGTTAAGAAATCACAACTTAACACACTCTAGTTGACACAATCCGGGACCTTATGTTCAAGTCCTTGGGTTAAAACCCAAAGAAGGATCAAATGATTAAACTTGGTAGAAACATCTGAGTTGATTTGGGATTGCAACGCAGCGGGAGCAACTGGACACATAACACTAAAGGTCGAACCCACCCACGTTTATCATTTTGAAGTAACAGATGAGAAGTAAAACCTTTAATCAAATCGAGGTAAGATTGCTCCGAGATTAGAGGGTAACCAGATAAGGAGTAAAAAGAATCCTAAGATGGTTTTCACAACTCATTTTTAGGTTAAAATATTTTCACAAACACTAGACTCAACATCGACCAGTAGAAGGGTTTCCTACAGGCAGTACTGCTCTGATACCAACTTGTGGCGCCCCGACCCGACTGTTATACAGTGATGCTGTGTGTCACCGGTTAAGCGATACAACCGGAGGTTACGGGTTTACCAATCCCCGGCCAAAACCTTTGGCAGGCGTTGCTCGGAATGGATCATCGGCAACGCAACACCCCGATTGATGCCTTAACACAGGCACAACCCTCAATGCATAATAGAGAGATCAAGACTTGTGGAACAACTGGCACATCACAGACTCTACGACACAAATCATTATAGTTCAACTCTTATAATAGAGAAAGATAGCAAATGACAACCAGAGGTCACAGACCCAACATTACAACAAGCGGAAGCAAATTAGGTTGTTCTAAACAACAAGATCCAAATTATGGCCTAAGAGGCCTACAGATAAACATCCAGCGCCAGCTGTTCCGGGATGTCCCAAGCTGCCACCTGGGAACCCCAGACTACTCGTCGACGTCCACAAAGAACCCACCTTCGAGGTCGGTGAAGTCCTCCTCTGAAACAAAACAAACGACGTTGAGTTCGACGAACTCGCAAGATTATATATAGAGCTTTAGCTCGATGAGGCTTTCAAAGTTTATGGCTGTTTTGCATAAAGCTGATTTTATTTATGAAAACATAACTCAATGGCATCGACTATTCAGAGTATTTTCAAAAGGGTAAGAAGTACTCTTTTCTCTTGATCACCTTTCTCATCATCAACCATCATCATCACCATGTACCTGTTCATCAAAGGCACCTCCCCGAATCACCCTCGAGGAAGCTCACCTTGCAATCTTGAGTGGTACCTTTAGTACCCAGTTTTTAATCATTCCGTTAAAGTTATTCTATGATCTTATCGTCCTTTCCCAAGTCGTCCATAACCGTGGACACGGCTTTTCGAAAAGATTTACCCTGCAGGGGTGTACAATGTTTGCCACGCGTACCGTCCGGCCCATTACCTGCGCATTAGCTCTCTTCCTTGGAAAGCCGGCTGGGTGGGAGCGGTGTCGACTTCTCCCTCGTTAAGGACTTTCCAGGATCATCAGTGGCGGCAGGCACGCAGTGCCTCAACACCCTGCCCCACGGCCACTCATTTTCCTAACACCACCATCCTCATCCCAGTTCAACCACCATCATCACGCACGCGCAAATGGAAGCCCGAACTAGAGGACCCTGGCTAGCCCGCCGAGTTATTTAGTCTATGAGGGTTCCTGCACTGCGAATGCATAGGCCTCACGCATGGTTGCACGCTCAGTCTTGGTTCAAGAGGTAAAGAACTCGCACCTAGGCGGCGAGAACGAGACAAAGCACCACAACCACAGTGGCCTCTCATCCCCACCTTTAAGCATTTTATTACCTGTCACCACAATTTCTCCACCATCATCGAACATCAACACCTGTTTCCAACATGAAGTATCCATCGGACGAATACATTTACTAAGCATGGCTAAGCATCATATTGCATAGCTAAGTATTTCAGGCCAACAATACAAACCTATGGATAATAGGAGGGAAACAGGTAAATGGCATCGGAATCTTAATGCAACTATAGGATACTCTAATCCAATAAATTGACATTTGGAACCGCATGCAATATTATAGTGGAGAAAATATTTGCGGAAAATAGGATAAGATATGCTCAGAGGGGGGATTACGCTTGCCTTGATCAACGTGCAGGTAGTACGGATCTTCGGGGTATTGCGGTGTAACCCCGGCTGCTTGATCTATCATAGCACAAACACGGAAGAAACAATCAATCACCACACAAGTTTTAACAAATGCAATGCGCAAACACATGATGACATGACATTCTAAATCCCCGGGAAGAGGATGATTCAAGCTATTCAACTTAAACGGAGTTCGGATGCTTAACGGGTGCATCACGAATCTACCGGGGGATTAGGTCATGCAGCAAATTTACTCGTTAAATGGAGAGGAGGAACCCTATCGTTATCTTGCATATGATTGTCATGATCATGAGAAGATGCAGGGTTGGGTGATTAAGCGAGAAAAAGTAATACTACACAATGCCTCGAACAAAATGTTGAAGAGAAAGGGAGTCTTTCAGTTTAACTGGGAGGCAGAATTCCATGCCAGCGGTACTACCGCTGGAACAGGCGGTGGTACCGCTAGGGTCTTCATCGTTCGAACCAGCCAGTCAACGGTCGTCTTCTTTCCTCACGAAGCCCACGCTCCCGGTACCAGTTGGTACCGCTCGAGGTACCGCTCGAGGTACCGGACAAGGCCTCCGAACGCTGGAAATCGTGGTACCATTAGCGGCACCAGACCCAGCCTTTCCGCATCAGCGGTACCGGCTGGTACCGCTGGAGGTACCGTTGGTGGTACCGCTCACGCGCCCAGAACACAGTTTTCGGCGGTACCTGCGACGGTACCTGCACCGGTGCTGCTTCAGCAGTGTGTTTGCCAGGGAGCAGCGGTACTACCGCTCCCTGGCAACCTTTACTCAAACAACGAGTATCGCCGCACCTACTCCGGACCCAAAACAGAGGCTACTAGCTACGGCTAGAGAGGAAAAGAGGAGGCTCGGAAGGTTGCTCTGCTCACCTTAAACTCGTGGGGAGGCTCGGGGAAGGCGGGGAGAGTCGGAGTTGGCGGCAATCGATCTCGACGGGCGACGGACGTCGTGGACGGAGAACTCGAATCCCGGCAACGTGTTGCTCCCCGGCTCGATTCTTGCGGTGAGGATGGAGAGGAGAACACGGCCCAGCTTCTTGCGGTCGTCGATTTGCTCGGGAGGCTCTCAGGCGACAGCGACGAGCACGGCCGCCATGGCCATGGTGCGGAGCTCGCGGGGAAGAGGAAAAGTAGAGGGAGGAAGCAGAGGGGCGAGTGGATAGGGTAGGGCATGGCCTCGTGGGGCTCTCCTTCTTGTAGGGGAGAGGGTAGAGGGCCCCGGGCGCGGCGTGCTCGAGTTGGTACGGCTCGGCCGCCCAGCTCGGTCACTACAGAACGAGGAAGGAGATGGCAGTTTTTGGAAAACCCCCTGGAACTTTTATTGCTATCACGGATAGGTCCTTTCCTTATTTATTAATAAAACTAGTAGCTTTTCAATGATTTTATTAGGGCACTTAAACATTTTATAAAAATTTGAGAAAATTTGGGTAGCCTCCCAACTGCATGTAGAGGCACCACAAAATTTGGCGTTGCAAAATAAAATAGTTTGGACAACAATTGTTCATAGGGTTCATTTCTGGCATTTTGCTAAATTTCAAAATGTTGCTCCTTTAACAATTTGGAGCAAGTGCAAAAATATTATTTTGGAGCTCTTGGAACTTCCTTGACAAATATAAGAGGACATGGTATTTGTGTTTTGCAAGTTTGAGTGCTTTCACGGTTTTGAAATTTGTTTGAAGCAAAATTGACATTTTGTTTTAAGTGGTGCCACACCACAACAATTCCCTAGCAACACCAACACTTCCCTAGGAACAACAACAATTCCCTAGCACAACAACATGATGCATGGATGCCATGATGCAATTAACACAAAAGCGAAAATTTTACACGGGTTTTGAGGTTTTTAAACTCCGGGCTATTACACTTGTCATCTCCCCCCGCAGCTTGGATGGAGGTGGTGTAGAGCTGCAGGAACTCGATGGGGTTGCTCGTGCCGTCGTAGCCCTTGGGTAGGTCAGGCCTGAACTTCTGTGGCCAGACGACGCGACGCAGGCTGCGGGTGAAGGCCGCGCATCCTGTGGCGTACGAGGTAACACCGCCCTGAAGAGCTCGGCGGTTCTGTCACCCCCCTGGCCGATTTCCTCGACGAGGCGCTTCTGGAGGTCCTTCTGGCGCTCCATTTCCACCCGCGCGTCTGGAGGAGTCCGCTGCACGATTTGTCAATCGCGGTGAAGACGCGTGGGTGGCCGCCTTGTGGGCCGCAGCCGGAGGCGGCGGCGGAGGCGGCGGCGGTGGTGCGCCATGCACGGCAGTCCCTGCACGCCCGGAGTTGTGGTGCACCAGAGAGCCCGACGTTGCCGGAGCTGCGCGCGGCGCAGCCGCGATGTCGACGAGGTGCTGGAGGCGGCCGAGCCAGTTGTCGTGCGCTTCGGCAGTGGGCCGGTAGCGGAAGAGCTCCGCGGCCATGAGCAGCGCGGTGTTTGGACTGGGTGCTGGACGCCCAAGAGTGGAGGCGCTGTGGCGCTGGGACGGATGCAAGGACTCAGCGTCCTCGCCGTGTCCGTGGTCGACGTCCTCGTCGTAGCGGTCATCGTGGTGGCCGTCATCGTCCTCGGGGTGCTCCACACGCGGCTCAGCGGTGTTGCGCCCTGAGGCGCGGCTGGCACGAGGACGGCCGCGGGGGTTGGTGGTGTTGGCAGCGGGCTCGGTGGTGGCCCTGCCTGACACCCGCCGGGTGGCGCGAGCTGCGTGAGTGTCTGCCATGGTGCAGAGGTCGGTGAAGGTTGAAGACGCGCCTCAGCCCCTACCTGGCGCGCCAATTGTCGAAGAATGACTCCCACGAAACAGGGATGGTCAAGCTCACGAAGAGAGTTCGTGTAAGGGGCTGAACACGTTGGTCAAACAACCCTCAACCTGCACGGCGACGGTGCTCGTCGAGCATGAGGAGGGATATCACGACAGAGATGAGCACCAGCCCGTACCCAGGTTCACGGCCCTCGTGTGGAGGTAACACCGCTTCTCCATCTTGTCTGTATTGCACCGCTATGGAGGTTACAGTACAATGAGCTTGCCGAGGGCTCTCTTTTGGCAGTGGTGTGCATAAGGAAGGGGAAACAGTGGTCTTCTTCTTCCTTGCGCGTAGGTGGCTAAGCTGGAATGAGAATGCAATCCTTTGCTACGGTGGAGCACCGCCTCCTTTTATAGGCGCCCCGGCCTCTTCCTGTGCTCACGCAGCGGAAGGGCTACCACATGGCGACAGAAGGGGCAGCGCGGTGCACCGCAACCCAGCTGTCCATGGACGCGGTCCATGGGCGTAAAGCTGATGCCTGTGGCAGAGTAACCACCGTCCATGCTGGACGTCCAGCTGGGGCTGCGGAGAACGTGGGGGTGCCCACAGTGACGTTGGCCGTGGAGCGTAGCGCCGGCCGGTCCCCTTAACACCAAAGGGGAAATCCTTGTAGTCCGGTGTGGATGGCGCAGCTTTGTTGACTCCTTTAATCACCGAAATGGCAACTGCGGCGTCGTCGTCACCGCACGCAGAGGTGCGCATCACTCTGCGGCCGCTGCAGAGCCCATGTGCGCTCTGCAGAGGTTGCTTTGCAGCGAAGGAATCCCCACGAGGGCCGGAGTACCCTGTGGAGGATTCGGCGTTGACCTCTCTCTAGGGGAGATCACCTTGAAGAGGGGGCAGTAGTGAGGAGGACCTCCGCAGGCCTCTACTGCCACCTAAGCCCTCGCGAGGCGATTTTCCGCGTGAGTCTCTCCAAGCCATAGCTTGGTCCTTAGCGAAATTCTTCCATCGAGTGTCGAGGCAGTGGAGACAGGCCCAGAACACCCTGGTTCCCACTGGCCGACAGAGTTTGAGTTAACTGACAGAAATGCACTCTTCAGATACTGTTCACTTTCTGGCACAGAGGAGTTTTTTCCTCTTTTGGATTGATTTCTTCTTCTTCTAATGCCCCAATCTTGCTCAAACATGTTGGTTTGGACTTCCTTCAGATAGCACTTGGTTGCATTTACACTTGAGCTTTATCAGCTACACTGACAAGAATTGCATTTTCTTTGTCAGTGCACTGTTCATCGTCTGGCAACAGGTGTTCATCTGAATTTCTGTCTGGATTTGATCTTGTTGAGCATGTCCATATTCTCTGCTGCATTGGGTTCACTTGTGTGCTGTTCTTGCTTCACTTTTGCACTGGATCTTCTGAAGATAATGTGCCTTTGCACACTGAACTGCAATTAGGATGAAAAGTGCAGTAAAATGCAGTTAAATGGTTCACTGGGTACTAATGCAGTGAGGTTTTTAGCGTTTTAGGGCTCTGAATATTGCATAAAAAGATGATGATCAGCGCTCCCAATAGAGCTATTGGAGTGCCGGACAGAAAACTCCCCCCAACGGAGGTCCCAATAGCAAAATAATTGCCGGACACTCCTTGGACTGCGTCCGACAACCCACTTGACTCCCTACTCTTCGGAAGTGTACCGGGAGCACCGCAACATGCGGCAACAAAGTCCAGCTCAACATCAGTCACCAACCCCACCAGTCAGTCTCGTAGTTTCTCAACTACCCCTCTCTCCCCTCCAATCTTTTTCCCACCGCCGCCAAGTCTTCACTGGCTGCTCTGAGCCACCTCCGACCGCACCTCTCGGCCAGCACCACCGCCGCCGCTTACGTGCTCCTCCTCTCCATGGCGAGCTCGGCCTCGACCGCATCCCGTTCTCGACGATGACGGACGCCTGGATGCATGGTCTGGTTTGAGGTCGGCCATGGCGAGGCCGTATGCGGTGGTGCCGAGGATGCATAGGCTCCCCGATGTCTGAGCTGGAGCTGGAGCGTGCGGTGGTGCAAATCGTGACCTGCTAGGAGACCGACAAACGCGGCGTGGCTGCGCTGAAGAGAACGCACGCAACAAGTTTGTGTTATTGCCAAAGTAGTAGACAGCTAAAAGACTAAAAAAATAACGGGCCAGCAACAGCCTCCCAATAGTGTGGCAATCATATCCGGCACTCCTGATGACCCACAAGTATAGGCGGTGTATCGTAGTACTTTCGATAAATAAGAGTGTCGAACCCAACGAGGAGCAGAAGGTGTTGACAAGCGGTTTTGATGAAGGATTCACTGTAAATGCTCACAGACAAGTTTTTAGGAGTTTTTGATATGACAGATAAATAAAGTACAAGTAAATAAAATGCAGTAATAATAGTTGCAGCGAGTGGCCCAATCCTTTCTACAGCAAAGGACAAGCCGGTTGTTGTACTTATAATGACCAAACGTTCTTGAGGACACACGGGAATATTGTCAAGTGCTTTCGCTTCATATAGTTGATTAATCTTCATTGTTTTGATAAGTGTTGTGTGGGTGAACCTATGCTAATGCACCGCCCTTCCTAGGACTAATACATACTTGTGATTATACCCCTTGCAAGCATCCGCAAATACAAGAAAGTAATTAAGATAAACTAACCACAGCCTTAAACTTTGAGATCCTGCTATCCCTCATGCATCGATATACCAACGGGTGTTCAGGTTTCTGTCACTCCGGCAACCCCACAATTGGCAAACGAATACACAATGCATTCCCCTAGGCCCATAAAGGTGAAGTATCATGTAGTCGACGTTCACATGACACCACTAGAAGAATAACACCACAACTTAAGCATCAAACCATTAAATATTACTCAACATAGTTCACTACTAACATCAAGACTTCTCCCATGTCCTCAAGAACTAAACGAACTACTCACAAGACATCATACGGAACATGATCAGAGGTGATATGATGATGAATAACAATCTGAACATAAACCTTAATCCAATGGTTTCACCCAATAGCATCAATAACAAGAGTAATCAACACCGGGAGAGTTTCCCCTATGAAATAGACAAGATTCAGCCCTAGATGTTACAGCGGAGACGGGGTGCAGCGGCGGTGATGATGGTGTTGGCGGTGGAGATGATGATGATGATCCCGATGAAGTCCAGCTCGATGACGGTGATGATGGCGACGATTTCCCCCTCCGGGAGGGAATTTCCCCCGGCAGATTTCTTCCTGCAGGGGAGCTTTTCGCTCTCTGGTGTTTTCCGCCTCGTGGAGGCGGCGGAATATTTCGATGGCCTCCCCTGTGTGTTAGGGTTCCGAGGGGGTCAAGTACGCGAAGGGGGAACGGCTGGGTGGGCCAGGGCCCCAAACCACCAGCGGCGCGGCAGGGGGCCCACCGCGCCAGTGGTGGCTCCCCAGGTGCCGTCTCAGCCTCCCCTTTTGGCCTCCTCCATCTTCTGGTAAAATAGGACTTCCATATGTCTCCTTCGATTTATTGATCTTCAGAAATAGTGCATCTCGACGGTGCTTTTTCCAGCAGAATCCTGACTCCGGTGTCCAATTCTCCATTATTCATCAAACATGCAAAATAGGTAAAATAACATAAGTAACACTTCTAAATATGAAATATATCGATGAATAGCAGTAAATTATGATATAAAATAGTGATGCAAAATGGACGTATCAACCCCCCAAGCTTAGACCTCGCTTGTCCCCAAGCGAAAACTGAGCTCAGTAAACATGACCACAAGTTTATGGAGCAAAGTGTCGATAAATAAAATACGGACAAGAAGCATCACATTCATTGATACACAAGTCATTCTAGACAGCAACTTCCCTTCATATAATCTAACTTGAAATAAGTAAAGGGAACCACGATGAAGTGCATAAAGAGAACCATGATTGGTGAAGGCAAACTTAAACTCTTGGTCAGAGAACAATTAACAGATCATACTTATCTTTCGAGAAGAGTCTTTATATCAGAGCTTATATAGCAGAACTTACATGCCTTAATCATAACAGTCTCCTTACAGTCATTGATAACTTTCAAAGTTATATTCATTCGGATAAAAGCTATTGTGCGAAACAAGGAAATAAGAGATATGATTAGAAGTATCAACACATATAACTAATTGGATCTCAACAACTCAAATGCTTGCTTGAGATAGAGAGGAATGGGTTTACTGACTCAACAATAATGTAAAAGATAGGCCCTTCGCAGAGGGAAGCAGGGATTAAATCATGTGCTAGAGCTTTTAAGTTTTGCAAAGCATATAGAGAGTATGAAAATAGTTGTTTGAGCTATGTATGTCGTTGTCAACGAATCGTAGTAAAGTGAACACTAACCCCTTGTCAACCAGACTTTCAAGAGCGGCTCCCATGAAGGACGTTATCTCTACCAGCAAGGTAGATCATCCCTCTTCTCTTTTGTTTACACATGTATTTTAGTTTCTTTATAGTTGACACTCCTCCCAACCTTTTGCTTACACAAGCCATGGCTAACCGAATCCTCGGGTGCCTTCCAACATTCACATACCATGGAGGAGTGTCTATTTGCAAATTAAGTTGCTTACTGATAAATCAGGGCAAAACATGTGAAGAGAATTATTAATGAAAGTTGTAGTTAATTGGGACTGGGCACCCCATTTGCCAGCTCTTTTTGCAAATTGTTGGATAAGCGGTGTATATGCCACTAGTCCATTGGTGAAAGTCTGTTTGACAAAAGTGCTAGAGAAACTCTACAGAACCCTCATGAGCTAATAAACAGTGACACAAAACTAGGAGTAATAAGTTTTGAATAATTTAAAGGTAGCACATGAAGTATTTACTTGGAATGGCGCAAAATACCATATAGTAGGAAGTTATGGTGGACTCGAATGGCAATGGTTTGGCTCAAGGTTTGGATGTATGAGAAGCATTCCCTCTCGATACAGGTCTTTGGCTAGCAAGGTTATGTAGCAAGCATAAGAGTTGAGGGATACAAACAATTATACAAGTGATAAGAATAATCATGCAATCTTCCTTAGAAGCACAAATAGTTTAACTTAAGAATACTAAGCTTATGAGCTACAAAAAGAAAGATCATGGAATAATATATTTGCATGCACTCCCCTCTCTCTACTTAAGTCTCAAAGTATTGTCTACTACTGACCAATGCTAAGTTTGCCAAAACCAAAAAGATTAACTTGGTGCTCTAAAAAGTGATCCCTATACTAACAACAAGGTTATCAATATGAAAGAGAATTGCAAGCTAAAATAAAGTATGCAGAAAGTAAATGATAAAACTTCTCATTAATATTTCATAACGGCAACTCACACCAAGGGATACATAGATAACCAACTAAAAGAGAGATACTTCCACATTGCAAACCATCATATAAGATAACTTCCCTACTCACGATATGACTTTATGGAAAAGTAAAAGGTAAAGATAATGATGTGATACCGCGGCACTCCCCCAAGCTTGGAACAAACCAAGGGGATGCCAATACTTGTGATGAATTACTCCTTCGGTGTGGTGGTGATTGTTGATAAGCTTATCAACCAGCTCCTTCAGTTCATCAATCTTGTAGGTGAGGGCGCGAATCAGCTCAGAGTTGTGTTCGATGCGATTCATAAACTTGTCAGACTGCGAGTCCCAACTCTTGGAGTTGTTTCCCCACTCCTCAGCAGCAGAATCCCTCTTTCTGTAGTTAGACGATCTGGGGAAGATGTCCTGGGAGCCAAGAAGCGTCGTGGAACCTTCCCTCCGGTGCTCATCCGCGCCCCTTGCCTGGGCTTGAATGGATTTGCCACCACTCCGATGCTTGCAACGGTAGCGCGCGGGTATTCGCGCGGGTCTTCCTCCACTTCTCCTTCATCTTCGCTCTTGACTTCCTCCTTCAGCTTGGGGTCTTGAGTCTCGTCTTCCAAAGGCTCCTTGCCCTTGTTGTTGTTGTTGGAGACCATGGCGCTTCTAAATCTGAAAACAATATCTGGACAGAAACAGCTCGAAACGAAACACGATGAAAAGGCGAGATACGAACCTCGGGGGTTCGGGTGAGTTATATAGCAAAAAGTTTTACAACATAAGGAAGGTACAGGAGGAAACCTGATCGGAGACGAGCTCCGGGGTGCTCAAACCACCAGGCGGCGCGGCTGGGGGGCCCACCGCGCCGACCTATGGTTTGGGCACCACGGGTGCCGTCTCCCATCCGGTTCGGTCTCTTATTTTTCCATATTTAATAAAAACGACGAAAATATCTTCTAGAAAGTTATTCGCGAAACTTTTCTTACCGAAACTGTTACCTATTCGAATCGAATTCTGCAGTCCCAGAAAAATGTTCTTCAATGAAAGTTTCCGGAGTCACCACTTTAATTGTATCAACCTCTTCATTAATAGAATCTCCAGAAATATAATGCTTGAGTCTTTGACCATTTACCACTTGTGTAGAGTTATCTTTCAATGAAGCAATTTTTATTGCACCTGAACGATACACCTCCACAATAACAAATGGTCCTTCCCATTTTGAGAGTAACTTTCCTGCAAAAAATCTGAGACGAGACCTATACAATAGAACTTTCTCACCAACATTAAATTCTCTTTTAAGAATTCTCCTATCATGCCATCTCTTAACTTTTTCTTTAAAGAGTCTAGCATTTTCATAAGCCTCACTTCTCCATTCATCTAAAGAACTTAAATGCAACAACCTTTTCTCACCGGCAAGTTTAAAATCTCTATTAAGTTCTCTCACTGCCCAATAAGCTTTGTGTTCTAATTCTAAAGGCAAGTGACAAGCTTTACCATAAACCATTTTATAAGGAGACATGCCCATGGGGTTCTTATAAGCAGTTCTATAAGCCCATAAAGCATCATTTAACTTACTAGCCCAATTTTTTCTAGATTTATTAACAGTCTTTTGCAAGATAGATTTAATCTCCCTATTTGACAATTCTACTTGTCCACTAGTTTGAGGATGATAGGCTGAAGCAATTCTATGATTAACACCATATTTAGCAAGAGTCTTTCTAAAACCACCATGGATAAAATGAGAACCTCCATCAGTCATAAGATATCTAGGTACACCAAACCTAGGAAAAATGACATCTTGAAGCATTTTTAAAGAGGTCTCACCATCAGCACTTTTAGTAGGTATAGCTTCTACCCATTTAGTGACATAATCAACAGCAACAAGTATATGAGTATTACCTTGTGAAGAAGGAAAAGGACCCATGAAGTCGAATCCCCAACAATCAAATGGTTCAATAACAAGAGAATAACTCATAGGCATTTCATTGCGTCTAGAGATATTACCAACCCTTTGACATTCATCACAAGATAAAATAAACTTTCTTGCATCCTTAAAGAGGGTAGGCCAATAAAAACCTGATTGTAGAACTTTCTGCGCAGTTCTATCTCCAGCGTGATGCCCTCCATAAGCACTTCCATGGCATTTCCTCAGTATTTCCTGTTGTTCATATTCAGGAACACATCTTCGCATAATACCATCGACTCCTTCTTTATATAAGTGTGGGTCATCCCAAAAGTAATGCCGCAAGTCATAAAAGAATTTCCTTCTTTGCTGAGCTGAAAAGGTTGGAGGCAAGTACTTGGAAACAATAAAGTTAGCATAATCAGCATACCAAGGACTATCTCGCGAACTTACACTTATTGCAGCCAATTGTTCATTTGGAAAGCTATCATTAACAGGAATAGGATCATAAGGAATGCTTTCCAATCTAGACAAATTATCAGCAACAGGATTTTCAGCACCTTTTCTATCTATGATATGCAAATCAAATTCTTGCAAAAGAAGTACCCATCTAATAAGCCTTGGCTTAGCATCTTTCTTTTCCATAAGGTATCTAATTGCAGCATGATCAGTATGAATAGTGACTTTCGAATCAACTATGTAGGGTCGAAATTTGTCACAAGCAAAAACTACAGCTAGAAATTCTTTTTCAGTAGTGGCATAATTCTTTTGAGCAGAATCAAGAGTTTTACTAGCATAATGAATAACATTTAACTTTTTATCTACTCGCTGCCCAAGAACAGCGCCTACAGCATAATCACTAGCATCACACATAATTTCAAAAGGTAAATTCCAATCAGGTGGTTCAACTACAGGAGCGGTGATTAAAGCCTTTTTCAAAGTTTCAAAAGCTTCCTTACAATCATCATCAAAAACAAAGGTACATCTTTTTGAAGAAGATTAGTAAGAGGCTTGGAAATTTTAGAGAAATCTTTAATAAACCTCCTATAAAAACCAGCATGACCAAGAATACTACGAATACCTTTAACATCTTTGGGACAAGGCATCTTTTCAATTGCCTCCACTTTAGCTCGATCAACTTCAATACCTCTTTCAGAAATTTTATGTCCAAGAACAATTCCTTCATTAACCATAAAGTGGCATTTCTCCCAATTAAGAACAAGGCTAGTTTCTTCACATCTCTGCAAAACTTTGTCAAGGTTGTGCAAACAATTATCAAAGGAAGTTCCATAGACGGAGAAATCGTCCATGAAGACTTCCACAATTTCCTCACAAAAGCCATGAAAAATAGCAGACATGCATCTTTGAAAAGTAGCAGGAGCATTACATAAACCAAAAGGCATACGTCTATAAGCATAAGTTCCATAAGGACAAGTAAAAGTAGTTTTCTCTTGATCTTGCGCTCTCACAGCAATTTGAGAAAACCCAGAATACCCATCAAGGAAACAAAAGTGAGTTTTCTTGGACAACCTCTCAAGCATTTGATCAATAAAAGGCAAAGGATAATGATCTTTCTTAGTTACTTTGTTAACCTTTCTAAAATCAATGCACATCCTATAACCAACTACTACTCTTTGAGGAATTAGTTCATCATTTTCATTAGGAACAACGGTAATTCCTCCTTTCTTAGGAACACAATGCACAGGACTTACCCATCTACTATCAGCAATAGGATAAATAATACCAGCTTCAAGAAGTTTTAATACCTCATTTCTTACCACTTCTTTCATCTTGGGTATTAAACGACGCTGATGCTCAACAACAGGCTTTGCATCAGGTTCCATGTTGATGGCGTGCTGACATATAGTAGGAGAAATTCCCTTCAGGTCATCAAGAGTATATCCCATAGCTCCGCGGTGTTTCTCAACACTCCCAATAACCTTTCCTCCTCTGTACCTGAAAGTTTAGAGCTGATAATAACAGGATATATTTTCTTATCATCAATATAAGCATATTTAAGATTATCAGGCAGAGGTTTCAAATCAAAAACAGGATCCTCCTTGGGTGGCATTGTGGTACCCAAATCTTCCACAGGTAAATTGTGTTTGAGCATAGGTTGACGAAGGAATACTTCATCAAGCTCATTCCTTTCTTCCCTGAAGTTCTCACTTTCATGATTCTCCATATGTTGCTGCAAAGCATTGTTAGGAGCAAGAACAATAGATGCAAGTTGAGCAATTTCAAAATCCTCACTAGGCAATTCAGTTTCATAAGGTGCTTTAGCAAATTTAGAGAAATTGAATTCATAAGATTCACCAGCAAATTTAGTAAAGATTTTCTCTTTCTTACAGTCTATAACAGCACCACAAGTATTCAGAAAAGGTCTACCAAAAATAATAGGACAACTATCATTGGCAGCCGACCCAAGTACAAGAAAATCAGCAGGGTATTTAGTCTTACCACAAAGGACTTCGACATCTCTAATGATACCAATTGGAGAGATAGTTTCCCTATTAGCAAGCTGAATAACCACATCAATCTCTTCAAGTTTACAAGGAGCAATTTCGTGCATAATTTCCCTGTAAAGCTCATAAGGAATAGCACTAGAACTTGCACCAATATCACATAAACCATAATAGCAATGATCACCTATCCCAACAGAAAGCACAGGAACACTAGACTTCCTAGAACTTTTAGGATGTGAGACAATATTAGAAGCATCCTCACAAAAGATAATGTGTCTATCTTCTAAATTTTCAGTGACAAGATCTTTAACCAATGCTACAACAGGTTCAACAGTTATTTGCTCATCAGGTTTGGTAGTTTTCTTATTACTTTTACTAACAACACCAGTTATGATAGTATGTTCCTTAATCTTATTAGGAAAAGGAACTTTTTCAATATAAGGTTCTGGAATAATGCGATCAGCAACATTAACCTCAACACCTTTAGATATATGAGAAACAGATTCATCTTTATATGGTTCATGATAATTTTTAAAACCCTCCTTCGGCAAACCGAAATAGGAAGCAAAGGCTTTATAAAAGTTTGCAACAATTTGAGAGTCAAGACCATAAGTAGTGCTAATTTTGCGATAATCATCAGTATCCATAAAATTTTTAACACACTCAAAGTCATAGTTTATACCTGACTCCCTACCTTTGTCATTCTCCCATCCTTCAGTGTTCTCCTGAATCCGATCAAGAAGGTCCCACTTAAACTCTTCTTTATTACGAGTGAACGATCCAGCACAAGTGGTATCCAATAGAGTTTTATCTTGAAAGGAGAGTCTTGCATAAAAGTTATCAATAACAATATTACCAGGAAGCTCATGAATGGGACATTTGAGCATTAATGCCTTCAATCTCCCCCACGCTTGAGCGATACTCTCTCCATCATAGGGCCAGAAGTTATATATGAGGTTCCGATCCTTATGAATCTCACTTGGAGGATAGAATTTGGAGTAAAAGAGAGGTACAATTTCCTCCCATCCAAGAGAATACCCATTCTTCAGCAGTTTATACCAATGTGCAGCTTTACCAGACAGTGATAGAGAGAATAATTTCTTCTTAACTTCTCCCATCGAGATACCTGCACACTTAAATAACTCGCACAATTCATGCAGAAATAACAAATGATCTCCAGGATGGACAGTTCCATCTCCTGCATAGCGGTTATTTGTGACACGTTCAACAATTTTCATAGGAATTTTGAACGGTATTACCTGCTCATCTGGCGCCTCCTCTACTACCTTAGCAGTGGTAGTTGTTTTCCCAAATAGGAATTCAAGAGAAGACCCCTCCATAATGAGATATAGCAGCAGGCAAAAATAAAAACAGCACGTACAATAAATGTTTCCCTTACCAATTCCACTTACCAATAGCGCTACACTCCCCGGCAACGGCGCCAGAAAATAGTCTTGATACCCACAAGTATAGGGGGTGTATCGTAGTACTTTCGATAAATAAGAGTGTCGAACCCAACGAGGAGCAGAAGGTGTTGACAAGCGGTTTTGATGAAGGATTCACTGTAAATGCTCACAGACAAGTTTTTAGGAGTTTTTGATATGACAGATAAATAAAGTACAAGTAAATAAAATGCAGTAATAATAGTTGCAGCGAGTGGCCCAATCCTTTCTACAGCAAAGGACAAGCCGGTTGTTGTACTTATAATGACCAAACGTTCTTGAGGACACACGGGAATATTGTCAAGTGCTTTCGCTTCATATAGTTGATTAATCTTCATTGTTTTGATAAGTGTTGTGTGGGTGAACCTATGCTAATGCACCGCCCTTCCTAGGACTAATACATACTTGTGATTATACCCCTTGCAAGCATCCGCAAATACAAGAAAGTAATTAAGATAAACTAACCACAGCCTTAAACTTTGAGATCCTGCTATCCCTCATGCATCGATATACCAACGGGTGTTCAGGTTTCTGTCACTCCGGCAACCCCACAATTGGCAAACGAATACACAATGCATTCCCCTAGGCCCATAAAGGTGAAGTATCATGTAGTCGACGTTCACATGACACCACTAGAAGAATAACACCACAACTTAAGCATCAAACCATTAAATATTACTCAACATAGTTCACTACTAACATCAAGACTTCTCCCATGTCCTCAAGAACTAAACGAACTACTCACAAGACATCATACGGAACATGATCAGAGGTGATATGATGATGAATAACAATCTGAACATAAACCTTAGTCCAATGGTTTCACCCAATAGCATCAATAACAAGAGTAATCAACACCGGGAGAGTTTCCCCTATGAAATAGACAAGATTCAGCCCTAGATGTTACAGCGGAGACGGGGTGCAGCGGCGGTGATGATGGTGTTGGCGGTGGAGATGATGATGATGATGATCCCGATGAAGTCCAGCTCGATGACGGTGATGATGGCGACGATTTCCCCCTCCGGGAGGGAATTTCCCCCGGCAGATTTCTTCCTGCAGGGGAGCTTTTCGCTCTCTGGTGTTTTCCGCCTCGTGGAGGCGGCGGAATATTTCGATGGCCTCCTCTGTGTGTTAGGGTTCCGAGGGGGTCAAGTACGCGAAGGGGGAACGGCTGAGGTGGGCCAGGGCCCCAAACCACCTGGCGGCGCGGCAGGGGGCCCACCGCGCCTGTGGAGGGCCCCCATGGCCCTCTCAGCCTCCCCTTTTGGCCTCCTCCATCTTCTGGTAAAATAGGACTTCCATATGTCTCCTTCGATTTATTGATCTTCAGAAATAGTGCATCTCGACGGTGCTTTTTCCAGCAGAATCCTGACTCCGGTGTCCAATTCTCCATTATTCATCAAACATGCAAAATAGGTAAAATAACATAAGTAACACTTCTAAATATGAAATATATCGATGAATAGCAGTAAATTATGATATAAAATAGTGATGCAAAATGGACGTATCAGCTCCCAATACGTGACATCAATGTCGTTGCCGGACACCCTATTGGGAGCACCAGCGGAGATGCCGTAATATGGCTAAAATTATCGAGGATGAAATGTGCAACGTAGTCTAGCACTTTTTTTGATGGGCTAGTTTTATTAAACTCAAATAACACTTACATCATCCGCAAGTAAACGAGAAATAAACCTAGGGGTGAGTCCAACCACAACATTGGTGGATCATCACGCCCCTGTTGAGCTAGAACATGAGCAACCATGTTAGATTCCCTATTACAATGCTCAATCAAAACCTTCCAAAATCTCTCAACAAGTTGCGACAATCTTCTAAAATGGGAGCAGCCACCATAGAATGTCCAGTATTGCCCTTCAAAGCCTCCACCACAACCAGATTATCCATTTGCACAACAACATTGTTGCATCCAACATTTTGGGCCAATTTTAGACCCTCAACGAGAGCAGCGGCCTCGGCGGAAACTATGTCAGGAACATGTATAAGCTTACCAGTAGAAACACTGATGAACGTACCTCGACAATCTCGTATAACTACACCACACGCACTAGTATGATCCGCATCCACAAATGTAGCATCGACGTTTAGAGCTACTTGCCCCGACAATGGCTTCTTACACCTGTTTAATCTTGGGCCAGATCTGGGCTTCACTGCAGCTCGGACAAAAGCTAGAGCCAGTGCAATAATCGCCGGTCCAGTGCGTTCAATGCTCTGCACCTCTTCGTCTCTCTTAATTAGTCGACGCTGCCACAAGATATACCAACTCGTTACTGCCAACATCTCAGGAATTCGAATGACATCTATATAATGCTTTTGATGGCCAGGATCACACAGAAGCTGCTCAATAACCTCCGCTCCCGATTTATCATCCATTGTAGCCACATGTATCATGTCACGTAATCCAAGAGTTTTCCATATTTCTCCTGCCCGTGTACACTTAAATAGAGCATGTGCAACATCCTCTGCATTAATTCTACACACTGGGCATTGGCCCGAGGTCCTAATATGTCTATTTGCCAACACGCATTGGCAAGGAATTGCATTATGCAAGCAATGCCATAGAAAAATCTTTACCTTGTTTGGTGCCTTCAACCTCCAAAGTCTTTTCCAAACAGGATGGTTCGTTGAGGGGGACACCACATTAGGATTTGCAAGATGGTTAACATAGCTATACTCCCATTGCTTATAGTAGGCCAACCTGACACTGAAAATCCCATTTTTTGTCAAATGCCAAGCCATAAAATGCTCCGTTTCTTGTTGATAAATGGAATTTGCAGGATCCGCTCCGCATCAATATGCGAAAAATTTCCCTTATAAGCACTTCATCCCATGCTCCAGTAATAGGATAAATTAATTCATTAACCTTAGTCAGTACCTGATCACCACGGACACTGACAATCCTTCCCGACCAGCTATTTGGGATCCAACAATCGTCCCATATATTAATTTTATGTCCGTCGCCAACCCTCCAAATGCAACCTTTTTTAAAAGTTTGAGTCGATGCCCATATACTCTGTCACACATATGATGATCCCTTCTTCAGCTCACCATTTAAGAGATCACCATCTGGGTAATATTTTGATCTCAACACTCTTGCACACAAGGAATCAAAATTCTCCATCAACCTCCAACATTGTTGTCACATCCCAAATTTTGGACCTAAGAAAAACTTAGTTTTACAAGACCCAAAATTCAGAGCCAACAAAAACTTTTTGGAAATACTTCACTAATGATTGTATTTTCCTTCCTATTGCTCTGTTTGACCTTGTGTGACTTGATGTTTAAGTTGTTTGGCCAATGAATATTAACTTAAAGACCCAACCAAGATAAAAATATATTTAACCTTGGTGATCAGGCATGACAAGAAAAAATGTTCCATATATCTTCTCCACTCTTATTTTGGCCAACTCCTTTTCAATGATGCTTTGGTTTTATTAACTACCCAAAAGCCTAGGATTCAAGAAAGAAAAGTATTTCCAAAATTTCATGTTTATGAACTGTGAAGATCTATATGATATCTCCTACCTATTTTCAATCTGGCTAGTTCTCAAGGTATTTACAACACTTATGTTAAAACCTCTAGTTTCACTTCTTTTAGAAATAATGCATGTGGTAAATATTAACCCATATGTTTTCTACTATCTAAACCTTTTGAAAACTATAAGATTTTGTGTGGTGGATCTCTCAACATCTTATTGTCATGTGTGGTCACTAGACCACTTAAACATATTCAGGGTTTTGGAGATTTGTTGATTGCTTTTGGTTTGTGTTTGATCATCATCTCCCCAACTATTTGAGTGTTCTGATGTGCTTGGGATGTTGAACTGCTTGTTTGATTTTAGCTTGTTGAATGCTTTGACTTGAGTGGCTTGCTAATGTGTATTATTATCTGAACCTAAGCAATGTGAGTTTACTCTTGCAAATTCATCCTAGTTAGCAATTACTTGTGTGGGGAGAGCATAAAATTACTCTTATTATCCTTCCTAGATTTGAAGCCTACGTTTCCTTATTTATGAACCAAAAGCCTAATTCCAAAGTCTTACAAGAAATGATAAATATTTTCAAAGTACGATTTTATTAAGAATCACTTTTGTGATCTATATTCTATACTCTCTCACCTCACTCAATACAATAATTATCTTTGGTATTTGTTTTTAACTATTTTCAAAAGAGGCTAGAAATGGTTATTAAATTATTTTATGAACAACAGTGTTTCCCAAAAATTATGTGATTCCAAAAAATATGGGGATCTATATGCTATCTCCTATATACTGCTCAACCTTGATATTTCCAACTCCTATTTTATAAACTCCTATTTTCACTCTTCTGGAAACCATAAAAGTGGGAAATATACTACCCATGTATTTTAGCAACCCCTCTTGAAAAATATCAAACCTCTTGAGTCAAGCTTGTTTCAACATTATTATTGTTATGATGATATCCGATTACCATCCCACCACCTATCTGAATAATTGAATTTTGGTTGAAAACTTATATTGTCTGCTTGTTTGACTTATGTTTGTGTTGATTGTTATTTCCTTGTTTTATTGTTACTTGGGTGAATAATTGCACAAATGTATTTGAACTTAAAGTTGAAAACACACAGATCACAATTTGGTATGTGACTTAAATTTAAAACAAACTCCTCAAATTATTCAACAAATGGAAATTAAGATCATGAGTTAAAGAAATGATCTTAATAAATTATTTTCCCTACCTAATTCTCTAATTCTGTGGCACCCCGATCCACATGATCGAGCTACCCCATATACCAGCCCCAGAAACACTGGATATATGATAACTTGATAAACAAAGACATAACCAGATATATTTAAGGCTCCGAGTTCGGTCGGTTACAATATATTACAACACGGGTGAGGCTCCGGCGGTCGCGCAACACGCGCACACAACGGTAAGTACATTATTTTTCTAACATCGAGCCTCCATCAGAGATCGCAGCGGGTACATAGGTAGTAGCGTGGCACGACGGCCTTATTCCACGGGTTCTGCCTGGGACACTGGTTCTTAGTTCTCGTATAGCGGGTACTCGGCGACAGGTGCAGCGGGTCTGGCCACATGAAAAGCCAGGTGAGTACATTGAATGTACTCGCAAGACATTAGCCCAAAATCAAACAAGGCCTATCTATATGGCATGGCATAAGTTCGGAAAGTAGCATGGCATAAGTTCAGGTATATAAGTGCGAGTCCAAGCTTAACGGTTGGACTTAACTTACCTACTTACCTTAGTAGGGACGTTTCGTGTCATCGAGTGAGATCACGTTTCTCACCCAACAACTCGTAACCACAACTAGGCTTTCAAGCCTCTAGCCAACTAGGGCTTAATTTCTCGATTCTCAAGTCCTTAGCCAACTCTGGCTAGACTCTCGAACTTTCACGTGACTGTTGGGTTTACATTAATTATTTCTCCAAGTTCGACTGGACTGACTCATAGCGTGACTTGACCCAAACACCGTCCCATAACCTAGGGACAAGGCTAGATTCTAGATTTACACAATCGAGAGGTGGCAACTTTTATCCACACACTGAAGCCTAAGCTTGTACCGCCGTACCGAAGTACTAAAACCGATCACGGCGAACAATACAAACCCACACTTCCACGGCCGCTTATTTTACCCAGACACTCCCTATGTAGCCACCGACACGCCCCAGGGACCAAGTCTTATGACGAAGTGAATCCGGCACGCCCCCAACAGATGAGCGACGCCTAGCTCCGGAACCTTCGCAAGACTAGCCCCGACCACAAAGGTAACCGACTAGACTTGCCAAAGGGTGGCGTCAAAGGAGGCTTGATAGAATACTCGGCCATGGTCTGCCCATGTGAACGACGCGTGGTTGTGCTTGTTGTGTCTGGTGGGTGGCACTATGTGACTCAATCTAGTCGAGGGAGGTGATTATCTTCTTAGTCAAATTTTAATCACCAATCATGAACCAAGCAACAATGATATTCACATGGTAGTTCAAGCAATAGCATAAAGTATACATTGGTGGCTATGGCGGTTTCCCCAGCCGGCGTCACCGGGGAACAATGTTTGCAGAAAATAGCACAATGGGTTAGTCGGATGACTATGGCGGCTTCCCCAGCCGGTGTCATCAAAATAATAAACCGAAAAGCAATCATAAGAAAGAAAGCATCCATTCCACTCGAGGGTTAACCTGACGTGGTGTCAGCAATCTTGGCAAAAAGAACCAAATGGAAAGCAGATGTCCCAAGCGTCGCAGTCCAGGTGGGCTTACGCCAACCACGTTTGATGGGGTAAAATTCTGCCTAATTTCAAACAGAAAATAAAAACAGTAAACATTTCGGTTTATTATTAAAATCCTGACTAGTGGGTCCCACATGTCATAGGCACTAATCGAACCGTTACCACGCGCGAGAAAGAAAAGAACAGGCTGTCGTCTCCGGCGAACTCACCGGCGGCAATTCCAGAGAGCTAGGGCGACGGGGAGGTGAGGGAGAGGAAGCAGAACGTCTCGGTGAGGTCTGGCGCAGCTCGTTCGTGCACCCACACTTGATGGAGAGGTCGGGCTGGAGCAGAGCTTCTCCTCCCGCGGCTCCGGCAAAGTGTCGAGGAAGGATACGACGGCTCCAGCCACCGTTCACCCAGGCGAGGGCGGCGGAAGCTCATCGTGGTCCAGAGAGGGGTTGTGCGTGCTGAATCGGAGTGGGAGGGGTTGTCAGAGAAGATTTCGAGCGGATCCCGAGCGGCGGTGGCGAGCTCGATTCCGGTGCTATGGTGTTCTTCGGGCTCTGGTACTTCGTTGGGAGATGATTGGGAGGTCGAGAGAGGTGGTGTGGTGTCGAGAGGCCTAGGGTGGCCGGCTTATACCCTCCCGAGAGTTGGCCGCCGTTAATGGCGCGGCGAGGTGTCAGCCGCGGCGTGGAGGCTGTGCGTGCGGCGCGTCGCAAAACCGCTGGCACAGTAGCGCATGTGGCAGAGGAGGGGAGAGTGGATAGGCTCGGGGCGGCGAGGGTCGCTGACGAGCGGGGCCCCGGCGGCGCTGTGCTGAGCGGCGCATCGGGTAGCGTCTCCGGCGCGTGGGGAAATCTCCTCCGGCGACGCGTGGTGGCTGGGCGAGTCAGGGAGAGGAGGGGAACACGCTGGGCGTGGTTTGGGGCGGGGAAACCGAACGTCGACGACCACAAAGTGGCGGCGCCGTCGTGCACGGCCTCGCCGGCAGTGATCACCCTTCTGGTCATGCCAGAAGCGGCATCGAGCCATATCTCCAGCTCCGTGCTCCAAACGAGATGAGGTTTTCACCTCCGTGCGCCAAATTTAAAACCTTCAACTTTCCTGAATAAATTTTTGCAAATTCGAAACTTGGTGCGACTAGAACTTTTGAAAAACCATACTGGTCAAAATGAAAACTTTTTTTTGATGAAGCAAAACATTTTTGGTTAGTCCCCCTTTGCTCTGAGGTGTAAACACACTTGTGCTTGCATCCATGCCCTTGCCTCACACAGAAAAATCATTTGACTAGATTTTAAAATCATTTGAGTTAAAGGGCAGAAATTGGATAGAAAAGGTATGAGGTAAATCCTCAAGTGTGAACCAAATATTTTTGCATATTTAGGCTATATATTGCCTAGGGGTCATTCCCTAATTTTTGGAGAATTTTTAGAGCAATAAATCAAGTACTTCCTTTGGAAAGCTCAAATAAAGGGATTTTGTTTTAACGATAAATAGAAATATTTAGAAAATGATTTTGGGTTTTGGGGCCAAGCAATCAAGATACCAAGTGGGAGAGAACACAAAACTCAAGATCCCAAACTTGGGTAAGGTTTCGTCGAAGATTGAAAATTGAAAAGGCCATTTAACCAAGGCAAATTAAATCCAAAGTCGATGACAAAACTTTTAAAAGAAATTTTTGAAAGGCCAAATTCCAGGATGTTACAGACCTTCCCCCCTTGAGTTGAATCTCGTCCTCGAGATTCCCTTTGCTCGTTGAACAGGTACGGATATTCAGTCCTTAACAAATCCTCTCGTTCCCAAGTGGCTTCGTCTTCGGTGTGTTTATCCCATTGTACCTTGTAGAACCTTGTGACTTTGTTGCGGGTGCGGCGTTCAGACTCATCCAAAATTCTGACTGGGTGTTCTTCGTAAGTCAGTTCGCTGCTCAATTCCAGTTTCCTAAAGTCGGCTTGCTTGGTCGGTGGTGAGATGCATTTCCTTAGCTGGGACACGTGGAAAACGTCGTGCACTCCTGTCAGCTCTTCTGGTAGCTCGAGCTGGTAGGCTACTGTCCCTTTCCTTGCTAGGATCTTGAAGGGTCCAATGAATCTCGGGGCTAGCTTTCCTTTCATATGGAATCTTTCAGGCCCTTGAGGGGTGTCACCCGAAGATAGACATAGTCGTTTTCTTCAAAGTGGATCTGACGGTGCCGTAGTCGTAATAACTCTTCTGTCGGGACTGTGCTGCCTTGAGCCGGTCACGAATCAGATGTACTTGCTTTTCGGCTTTTCGCAGAACATCGGGCCCAAAGATCTTGCTATCTCCTGCCTCAGACCAGTTAAGTGGGGTCCGGCACTTTCTCCCATACAGTGCTTCAAATGGTGACATTTTCAGGCTGCCTTGGTAGCTGTTGTTGTATGAGAATTCTGCATAGGGTAAACTATCTTCCCAACCTGCACCATAGGCGAGCACACACGAGCGCAGCATGTCTTCTAATATTGGTTGACTCGCTCGGTTTGACCGTCAGTCTGAGGATGATAAGCTGTACTGAAAGATAGCGTTGTCCCCATGGCCCGTTGAAGGCTTGTCCAAAATCTGGAGGTAAATTGTGTACCTCTATCTGACACAATGGTCTTAGGAACTCCATGGAGTTTGACAATCTTGTTCACATAGAGTTGCGCTAGCTGGTCCGAACGGTACGTTGTCTTGACGGGGATAAAGTGAGACACCTTCGTCAGACGGTCGACGATGACCCAGATGGAGTCATTTCCCCGGCTGGACTTGGGAAGTCCGACGATGAAATCCATACATATGTTGTCCCACTTCCACTCGGGTACCTTAAGGGGTTGAAGGAATCCCGCGGGTTTTTGGTGCTCGGCTTTCACTAGGTTACATACGTTGCAGCATGCGACATAGTAGGCGATCTCCTTCTTCATACCGGCCCACCAGAATATTTGTTTCAAATCTGGTACATCTTGGTACTTCCCGGGTGGATAGAATAGGCAGACTCGTGGGCTTCCTTGAGAATCTGTTGCTTTAGCGCGGCCTTGTCGGGTACACAAAGGCGGTTACCGTAGCGGAGCACTCCTTGACTGTCCACGGAAAATTCCTTGGCCTTACCCAGTGGTATTTTGATCTTGATCCCTTTTATACCGGGGTCGTTGGCTTGCTCAGTTTTTATCTCTTCCTCAAGGTTTGGTTTCACCTCTAGGGTGCTTAAATAGGCCTTGCTTCCCACGCACAAATTTAGCTTTGCGAATCTTTCTCTAAACTTGGCTGCATCTTTGGGGGCTTCCTGCTTAGGCATCTGCTACCACGTTGGCCTTTCCTGGATGGTAATGAATCCCAAGGTCGTAGTCCTTGATTACTTCAAGCCACCTTCTTTGCCTCAGGTTGAGGTCAGGCTGGGTGAAAATGTACTTCAAACTTTTGTGGTCCGTGTAGATCTCGCATCTTTGACCAATAAGGTGATGTCGCCAAGTCTTCAGGGCGAGTATGACAGCGGCCAATTCCAAGTCGTGTGTGGGGTAATTCTGCTCATGGGTCTTTAGTTGCTTTGATACATATGCAATGACCTTCCCTTCTTGCATGAGAACGGCCCCTAGCCCATTTCTACATGCATCACAGTATAAGTGAAATCCTTGCCATCATCGGGCAGTACTAGTATTGGGGCTGTGGTTAACCGGGTCTTTAACTCGTTGAAGCTTTCTTCACATTCATCTGTCCAGGCATACTTGCGATTTTTCTTCAACAAGTCCGTCATGGGCTTGGCTATCTTGGAAAAGTTTTCAATGAACCTTCGGTAGTAACCAGCCAATCCGAGGAAGCTCCTGACTTCTGACACATTGGTGGGTGTTTTCCAGTTCAGCACATCAGAGATCTTGTCGGGGTTCACGGCTACACCGGCTCCTGACAAACATGTCCTAGGAACTCCACTTCCTTTAACCAAAACTGGCACTTGCTGTACTTGGCATAAAGTTGCTGTTCACGTAGTCTTCCGAGAACCAATCTGAGATGTTCGCGTGCTCTTCCTCATTTTTGGAGTAGATGAGGATGTCGTCGATGAATACCACGACGAACTTGTCGAGATACTCCATGAATACCTTGTTCATCATGCCCATGAAGTAGGCGGGAGCATTGGTTAGGCCGAATGACATGACAGTACACTCATACAGTCCATATCTGGTGGTAAAAGCGGTCTTGGGAATATCACTTTCTCGAATCTTCAGCTGATAGTATCCCGTGCGGAGATCAATCTTGGAGAATACACGGGCACCACGGAGTTGGTCAAACAGATCATTGATTCGTGGGAGTGGGTACTTGTTCTTGATGGTGACATCATTGAGAGCACGGTAGTCAATGCATAGCCTGAGCGTACCATCGCTCTTCTTTGCAAACAGAACTGGCGATCCCCAGGGTGAAATACTCGGGCGAATGAACTTCTTTTTGATTAGATCATCGAGCTGCTTTTTCAATTCCACGAGCTCGGGGCTTGTCATCCGGTAATGTTTCTTGAATATTGGGTTTGTTCCGGGAATAACTTCAATGGCAAATTCAATATCACGATCAGGGGGCATTCCTGGTAGCTCATCCGGGAACACATCTGGATACTCGCTGACCACATACACTTGTCCTAACTCAGGTGCTTGGACAAGAAACATCTTTGCATTTATTTGGTGGGGTTTATTCGGCAAGTAGGTGGTACGTATGCCTTCCGGGTTGGTGAGAGTAACTGCTCTAGTTGCACAGTCAATCTGGGCTGCATGCTGGACCAACCAATCCATACCAAGGATGGCGTCGAGACCGGGCACGTTGAGAGTGTTGAGCTGAGCTGGGAATTTCACTCGATTGATGCTGATCGTCAGGTCTTGACAAACGGTGTTTGTTTTCATCTCTGAGGCGGGGGTTTGTATCACCAAAAGATGGCCCAAAGGGGAAACGGAAAAACGGTGTTTGGCAACAAAATCCTTCGAGATGAAAGAGTGGGAAGCTCCAGAATCGAATAAAATCAGCGCGGGTTTAGTGTTGATAGTACACGTACCAAGCACTACATCTGAAGCTTCGTAGGCTTCTTCTGCGGACATGTGGTGGACACGGGCAACTTGAGGTGGCTTGATCGCCCCAGCAGGGTGGTTGTTGTTGGAGTTGTTGTTGCCGTTGCTGTTGTGAAGAGGGCAATCCTTGATGTAGTGTCCTGTCTTGCCACACTTGAAGCAGGAGTTCTCCCTCTTGCAGTCATCCACTAAGGGGCGCTTGTGGTAGAATCCTTCACGGGGATATCCATCCTTCCTGGGTTGATTCCAGGTGTTCTGAGGTGTTGAGATCCGGTTGTTGGGCTGCCAGGTGCGTGGCTTGGAGGTAGCACCTTCATGCTGGTTCTTGCGTGGCTCGAACTTCCGCTTGTGGAGTCATAGATGGTGCGGTGTTCCTTTTCTGAGATTAGCGCAGTGTTGATCATGGCCTGAAAATCTGGGAACTGTAGGACACTGAGCTGAGTTTTTATGGCCTGATGCATTCCATGAAGGAACCTGTCTTTCTTCTTTTCCTCTGTGTTGGTGTCCTCAGGTGCATAGCGGGCAAGGTTGTTGAACTTGGTCAGATATTCATTGATGGATTTGCTGCCTTGGGTGAGTGCCAGAAATTCCTGTTGTTTCATTTTTATCAGGCTTGAGGGTATATAGGCCTTGCGGAAAGCTTCCTGAAATTCTGTCCAGGTGACCGCGGGTCCATTGCCCCTTGCGTCCTTTTGATTGTCCCACCAAACGTTGGCAGGGCCTTCAAGGTAGTGGGTGGCGAAGAGCACCTTGTCCTGCTCGTCAACGCGTGCGAGCTCTAGTTTCTTTCCCATGGTGCGGAGCCAATCGTCAGCCTCAAGTGGGTCGTCAGCTTCTGAGAACTTGGGTGGCTGAGTACGCTGGAAATCTTGCAGCTTTGAGCGGCCTGCGTGTGGGGCACCTTGGGCTTGCATATATGTGCCAAACTCCCTCATGATCTGTGTCAGGTGCTGAGTGTGACGCTCATCCATCATCATCATGAACTGACTCGGGCTCGGTTCCTGAGCTGGTGGAGGAGGAGGTGATTGCGGGGGCACGGGATCCTCGCCCGCTTGTCGTGCGGAACGACGAATCGGGGTTCCTTGGCTGCCACTTGCATGCTATTGGGCCTCATCCTGGATGGTTGAATGTGGTGACGTACCATGAGCATCCATATGGGGAAAAGTGCAACATCCAAGAAAACCAAATGGAAACAAGGTTTGCAAAGACAACAAGTGCGGTAATATACAATGACTGGTTGAGTTACAAGATTCTAGTTACTTGCTTACACAACACGAGATACAAGATAAAAGATACAAGCTACTCGGTACAGTTACAAGATACAAGATACACGAAGCGGGATACAACTCTACCACTTCCTTATTCAAGCGCGCGATACAACGGAAAAGTAAGATACACTAGGCGATGCAGTCTCCGAGCGCCTAGAACTCCATCTCGAGGGGTGTCGCCGGTGCGATGATGTCGATGTCCTCCCCCTCGGGCTGTAGTCGGGGAAGCGAGGTCGCCTCGGGAGTCTCCAGAGCGGGTGGGGGTGTCGGCACGGACACGACGACGCTGAGCTCGTGACCCGGTGGGGCGAACAGGGGTGAAACGCGCGAAGTGACGAGTAGTGCTGCTACGAGTGCGGAAAGGTGGTGGCGAACCGTGGGGTGCAGGAGTGGGGATGAGTCCCCTCCTGATCTGGTCGAGGGAGCTACGGGTAAAGGTGGGGAACCGAGGTGGGTGGCGAGAAGAACCTGCTCCAGATGCCCGTGCCATCTCAGCCATGGCCACGTTGGCGCGAAGCGAGGCAAACTGGAGGAGGGTGACGTGGAGGTACTGGTGGAGGAGAGTGGTGTACCGGAGAGAGCGGTGAGGGCTGAGCTGGTGTCACCTGGGTTGGGGAAAAGGACGTCCCCGTTGGCTAGATCTAGCCTCGGGAAGTAGACGTAACGGGTGCACTGCCTCATGACCGGGTCGTACGTGCGAAGGAAGACGATGGCGTCTCCTGCAGCCTCCTGTATGGCTCGGGTCGCCTGAGTAGAGACACCGGAAGTAATGGCCTGGACGTTTCCATCGGCCCTCGGCTCCGAGCGCAGGTGGACGGTGGCGACGAACTCAGTAGCGCCCCCGTCGGGACGGTTGTAGTACACGCGGTAGATCGGGGGAGTCGAGCCTGGGTAGAGGTGGTCCCAAATCTCAGCGAGGTACTGAGGAAAGCCGGAACGTGTACGGCGGTGGTCTCTGAAGAACTCGGACGGTGCCATCTGTACCAGAGACAGAAGCCAAAAAGGTGAGCGTTAAAGTTAACAAGCGCAAACAAGTAGAGAAACAATCAAGAAGCAGGCAACGCGGCAAGCTCTATTCTAAGTCGTCCGAGGAACTAGGGTATCCTACAGGCAGTTAGGCTCTGATACCAAGCTCTGTGGCACCCCGATCCAGATGATCGAGCTACCCCATATACCAGCCCCAGAAACACTGGATATATGATAACTTGATACACAAAGACATAACCAAATATATTTAAGGCTCCGAGTTCGGACGGTTACAATATATTACAACACGGGGTGAGGCTCCAGCGGTCGCGCAACACGCGCACACAACGGTATGTACATTATTTTTCTAACATCGAGCCTCCATCAGAGATCGCAGCGGGTACGTAGGTAGTAGCGTGGCACGGCGGCCTTATTCCACGGGGTTCTGCCTGGGACACTGGTTCCTAGTTCTCGTACAGCGGGTACTCGGCGACAGGTGCAGCGGGGTCTGGCCACATGAAAAGCCAGGTGAGTACATTGAATGTACTCGCAAGACATTAGCCAAAAATCAAACAAGGCCTATCTATATGGCATGGCATAAGTTCGGAAAGTAGCATGGCATAAGTTCGGGTATATAAGTGCGAGTCCAAGCTTAACGGTTGGACTTAACTTACCTACTTACCTTAGTAGGGACGTTTCGCGTTATCGAGTGAGATCACGTTTCTCACCCAACAACTCGTAACCACAACTAGGCTTCCAAGCCTCTAGCCAACTATGGCTTAATTTCTCGATTCTCAAGTCCTTAGCCAACTCTGGCTAGACTCTCGAACTTTCACGTGACTGTTGGGTTTACATTAATTATTTCTCCAAGTTCGACTGGACTGACTCATAGCGTGACTTGACCCAAACACCGTCCCATAACCTAGGGACAAGGCTAGATTCTAGATTTACACTCTCGAGAGGTGGCAACTTTTATCCACACGCTGAAGTCTAAGCTTGTACCGCCGGTACCGAAGTACTAAAACCGATCACGGCGAACAGTACAAACCCACACTTCCACGGCTGCTTATTACCCAGACACTCCCTATGTAGCCACCGACACGCCCGAGGGACCAAGTCTTATGACGAAGTGAATCCGGCACGCCCCCAACAGATGAGCGACGCCTAGCTCCGGAACCTTCGCAAGACTAGCCCCGACCACAAAGGTAACCGACTAGACTTGCCAAAAGGGTGGCGTCAAAGGAGGCTTGATAGAATACTCGGCCATGGTCTGCCCATGTGAACGACGCGTGGTTGTGCTTGTTGTGTCTGGTGGGTGGCACTATGTGACTCAATCTAGTCGAGGGAGGTGATTATCTTCTTAGTCAAATTTTAATTACCAACATGAACCAAGCAATAATGATATTCACAAGGTAGTTCAAGCAATAGCATAAAGTATACATTGGTGGCTATGGCGGTTTCCCCAGCCGGCGTCACCGTGAAACAATGTTGCAGAAAATAGCACAGTGGGTTAGTCGGATGACTATGGCGGTTTCCCCAGCCGGTGTCATCAAAATAATAAACCGAAAAGCAATCATAAGAAAGAAAGCATCCATTCCACTCGAGGGTTAACCTGACGTGGTGTCAGCAATCTTGGCAAAAAGAACCAAATGGAAAGCAAATGTCCCAAGCGTCGCAGTCCAGGTGGGCTTACGCCAACCACGTTTGACGGAGGGAGAAGAAGCAAATAACTCTTTTGGCAAATGCCCCCAACTCCGAGGATCATAAGACGACATTCGTCTGCTCCTCACCTCGGCGAAGAAGAAGAAGCAAACAAAGCCACGCAAGTGCGAGGCGCACAGTTGTAATGTTTCCCCATTCCTTTGACTGTGACGGTTCCTCCGGTCATCGCCTCGGGAATGGGGTGATGCGTAGATAAGTAATTATAAAGTAATTGCGATAATTTAAAATGCAACATGGCATGTGAGGTGCAATAGCAATCAACTTAAGCAACCAATTTAATTTCTAGGGTTCGACCAAGTTTGAGATCGGGTTGATGGCTTGCCTTCAGTAGTGGGGTAGGGTTCGGAACAACTTCGACTTCCTGGGAGAGGTTTAAATCTAACACAAGCATAAATAAAGCATCACAAACCCTTCCTAAGCCATTGAATAAAGGACTAAGCAAACAAACTCCAAACCAATATTTTGATGCCAATGGATAAACAATTTCAAAACAAAGCTGGCAAAATTTGTTTCATATTTTTCTGACTATTTTTGAGAGAGATATGCCCTTTTGAAGTTGGGGTAAAATTCTGCCTAATTTCAAACAGAAAATAAAAACAGTAAACATTTCGGTTTATTATTAAAATCCTGACTAGTGGGTCCCACATGTCATAGACACTAATCGAACCGTTACCACGCGGGAAAGAAGAAGAACAGGCTGCCGTCTCCGGCGAACTCACCGGCGGCGATTCCAGAGAGCTAGGGGACGGGGAGGTGAGGGAGAGGAAGCAGAACGTCTCGTGAGGTCTGGCGCAGCTCGTTCGTGCACCCACGCTTGACGGAGAGGCAGGCTAGAGCAGAGCTTCTCCTCCCGCGGCTCCGGCGAAGTGTCGAGGAAGGATACGACGGCTCCGACCACCGTTCACCCAGGCGAGGGCGGTGGAAGCTCCATCGTGGTCCAGAGAGGGGCTGTGCGTGCTGAATCGGAGTGGGAGGGGTTGTCGGAGAAGATTTCGAGCGGATCCCGAGCGGCGGTGGCGAGCTCGATTCCGGTGCTGTGGTGTTCTTCGGGCTCTAGTACTTCGTTGGGAGATGATTGGGAGGTCGAGAGAGGTGGTGTGGTGCTCGGAGAGGCCTAGGGTGGCCGTCTTATACCCTTCCCGAGAGTTGGCCGCCGTTAATGGCGCGGCGAGGTGTCAGCCGCGGCGTGGAGGCTGTGCGTGCGGCGCGTCGCGAAACCGCTGGCACAATAGCGCACGCGGCACAGGAGGGGAGAGTGGATAGGCTAGGGGGCGGCGAGGGTCGCTGACGAGCGGGGCCCCGGCGGCGCTGTGCTGAGCGGCGCGTCGGGTAGTGTCTCCGGCGCGTGGGGAAATCTCCTCCAGCGACGCGTGGTGGCTGGGCGAGTCAGGGAGAGGAGGGGAACACGCTGGGCGTGGTTTGGGGCGTGGGTAAACCGAACATCGACGGCCACAAAGTGGCGGCGCCGTCGTGCACGGCCTCGCCATGAGATTGCATCCATGCCCTTGCCTTACACTAGAAAAATCATTTGACTAGATTTTAAAATCATTTGAGTTAAAGGGCAGAAATTGGATAGAAAAGGTATGAGGTAAATCCTCAAGTGTGAACCAGATATTTTTGCATATTTAGGCTATATATTGCCTAGGGGTCATTCCCAAATTTTTGGAGAATTTTTAGAGCAATAAATCAAGTTCTTCCTTTGGAAAGCTCAAATAAATGGATTTTGTTTTAACGATAAATAGAAATATTTAGAAAATGATTTTGGTGTTTTGGGGCCAAGCAATCAAGATACCAAGTGGGAGAGAACACAAAACTCAAGATCCCAAACTTGGGTAAGGTTTCGCCGAAGATTGAAAATTGAAAAGGCCATTTAACCAAGGCAAATTAAATCCAAAGTCGATGTCAAAACTTTTAAAAGAAATTTCTGAAAGGCCAAATTCCAGGATGTTACAAATTCCTTCAAACAAATATTTTCTCTATGAAAATAAAAATTATTTGAAGTTAATAAATTTGTCAAGGAAATTCCAAGAGTTCAAAACAATATCTCTCACTTGCTTTTGAAATACTAAAGGAGTATCAAATTGGTTTTACCAAAAATAACATATTTAAACCCTATGAACAAATGTGGTTCAAAACATTTTATTTTGAAACACCAATTTTTGTGAAGCTTCTACATGTTATGGGGAGGCTACACAAATATTTTCATAATTTTTGAAATAATGTAAGTGCCCCAATTAAATCCCTAAAGTTACTGGTTTTAAAAGGGAATAAAAGAAAAGGAAGAAAGGAAGAGCAGGGGGTTTTCTACAAAACGACCATCTCCTTCCTCCTGTAGCCACAACACGGCATGGCGCCAGTGGCGAGCTCGCCACTGTGCCCACGCTCCTCCTGCCGCGCGAAGAGGATAAGGAGGCCACGACGCCGCTCATCTGCTCTCTCTCACCTCACTTACTTCCCCAGATATTTTCCAGCTCTCTCTCTCTCTTTTCTCTGCCATGGCCGAACCCTAGCTGAGCTCGCCATCATGCATCGCCGCCATTCCAGGAATCCCTGAGCAGATCGACGAGCACCATCATCTTCGCCGCGTCCTCTTCTCCTTCTCCACCAAAGGAATCGAAGAGGGGAGCCGCGAGTCGACCGCGCCGTCCGCGTCTTCTTCCTCTCCGGCCGAAGCTTCGCCGAGCCATTGCCGCCGCCCTCGACCTTCCCCATCCTCGCCGAGCACACGCACGCATCAAGGGTGAGCACGCCATGCTCCTGGACATTCCCGTTCCTCTCCTCTCTCTGTAGATCGACGAGTGCTTGTAGCTTACCGTCGACCACCGCAGGTCGCCGTCATGCGCTTCGCTCCGGCGACCATTAAGTAGCGGTGCCGCCGTATTTGTGTTCGCTGTGTCCGTGTGAGTCGAGAGCAGCCCGTAGAGCATTCCCTAGTGCTGTAGATCGTTGGATCCGCGCGCGTCGCCGCCGGTGATAACCGCCACCGTGCACGCCAGTCGTGGCTTCGTCGCGGTCAAACAAGGCCGTGGGCCTCTGCGCTGACGTGGACGCCAGCGTGGCCACGGGCCCCACTAGTCAGTGACTGTGGGTAGCCCGCGGCTGAGTGAAAAACTTTTCGGGCATTTTTCTGTAAATATTTAAAACTGACAGAAAATTTGGTTAAACTTGTAAGTTCAATATCTTTTTGAATATTTGTCCAGAAGTTACAAATAAGATACCAAAATGTTCAGAAAAATAAAGTATGTCTGTTGGTATGATTCACCTATCCTACTAAATTAGTTTATTCGCTGTTTTATTAAAATAATGAAAAGGGCAGAAAAGAAATGCTTTCGAAAAATTCATAACTTCAAAAATAATGATCCAAAAAATTAAGTGTGACCTATCAAAATGTTCAGCAAGTGATATACCTCATGTTTCACCTTGTTTCCAAACATGGATAATTAGTTTTAATGTTATTTAAAATAATTTAGCAAAATGGCAGATTTAAAAAGGGATTTTGAAAACTCGATAACTTTTATTGGTGTATCAGAAAAATGTGTTTTATACTTGTTAATGTTTGTTTTAGTACGGTTGCTTGCTTGTTACTGTTGTTTAGCATGTTGGCATATCTTAGTACTGTTAGTGACCTATGCTATGCCTGTTTTGTGAGTAAACATGTTTGATAAGGAGAATATGATGTCTCCAACAATTAAGTAAATTCTGCTTGTGTGCTTGAAATTGAAAAATGAGCTAAATGGATCTTGTTAACTAATGTTTTAGTTTCTGGTTGTTTAAAGTTTGATAATTGTGCTTAACCTAGCATGCTAGTGATACTCCCTAAAAGATGCTTAATCATTACTTTACCCATATCTTTATAAAAATGAATAGAGCTGTAATTACCAAACTTGTTTGTTAAATATGAATCTTGCCTCATGATTGTTGTTTGACAGACTTGTGCAATGTTTGTTTTTGGAGTGTCATGTTGTATGATTGATTGTGTTTATTTTCCCTTTTGCGACGCTAGAAATAACGATGTCGGAGTGACCCTTGGAGAGGATTTCTGAAGAAGGATGGTATTTATTTTTATTGACGTATGAGGAGAAGTACAGGAACACTATGCTGAAATTAGGCAAGCTACTTCTCTGAGCTTGCATCTATATACATCTATTTTGGTTCACATGTTTTACTTATAAAGAGCATAAGTGATTTATGTGGTGTTTGCCACTAAAGCTATGATTTTGAAAACCCTTTTTCCAAAATACAAGTATATTATTTTGACACCCTATATGGAGGTATTAGATGGAAATTCTTTTTCAAATTATAGGATGGGAAAATATTGTTTATTCAAAAATCCTTTGAAAATACTTGTATGGATATGGAATGCCGAGATGTCGGTGTGGAAGTGAACAAATGGAGTATGGTGATGTTTGTGAAAAATGCACATTGTGTCCTAGTACTATGACGACCAACCTTACCCCGTGCGACCACATTTACCCGCATATGGGCAAGGGCGTAGTCATGTAGTTTGCTCATTTTTGTACGGGATACCTCAACAACGGAGATGACTCCGTTTCATGAGGGATGGTTCGGTGACCTACCCCTGACCCGGGTCCTCACATGTTGGTGGAGGATAGAAGGCTGTCCCCTATATACCGTCGGGCAAAACTATGACTCCTCACACTTAGGTTCCGAAGGGCTGGACTGAGTGTCGATGGAAAGTGTCATACGGGCAGGATCCTGTACTAGCATGAGCAAATGAAAGGCTATGGTCGGTAATTCAACTCGCATACATCTTGTATGGCGGAACGTGGCTGACACAATGAGTTACCGGATGGATGTGGAAAAAGCGTGCTACCTCTGCAGAGTGTAAAACTATTCGAATAGCCGAGTACTCAGTAATGGACAGTTGGAAGGCTGTCCTAAGGCCATGTGCAAAGTTTTGAGATTTAAAAAGAAAATGGAGATGTTTTATATATGCAACTATGCCAACGGGTCGGCATGAGGTTGCCGGAAAAGAGGAAGACCATGAAGGGCTATGGTCGAGAAGTGCAAAGTTTTGTGTTTTAAAAGTGGAAAATGTTTTATGCAACTATGCCAAAGGGCCGGTATGAAGTTGTTGGGATTAAATGACCATGAAGGGCTATGGTCGAAAAAGGAGGAGTTTTGGGGAAATAAATCTGGTGATGAATTACGAGAAAAGGTTTTAAAGAGACTTCTTACCTTTTTCAACAAAAATATATTTTCAGGAAAAAGTTTTAAAAGAGACTTCTTACAAAGACAGATTTATGGGAAAAAGTTCTAAAAGCCTTCTTTCCTTTTTCGACAAAGGTATGGAGATGTTTTTTTTAAATACAAGGCTTATGAAAAGTTATAAAATTCCTCTTTCCTTTTTCAAATAAAGTTATAGAGATTTCAAACAAAGGTTTATTAAACAAAAGTCTATCCTTCTCTTTTTCAATAAGGATATAGATTTTTCAAAGCAAACAAAGTTTTATTTAAACAATAAAAAGAGTAGTGCATGCTCATTTCGGGGGTAGTTTGCGAGTACAATCAAATGTACTCATATTGGTTTCGTCCCTGGCTATTGTCTTAGCCAGATTTTGAAGAAGAGCAGTTCGAAGAAGAGGACTTCAATGACATCAATGCGAACTAGGGCGCTTTCCAGTCAGCTGCCTGTAGGGTTGTGGCAAATGACTTGGGCTCCACGTTGTTTGGTGATTTCCGCTGCAAGTATCTGTTGTAGTTTATGACTTCAATCAAGTAAGTAAATTCATTCGGTATTTATGGATGTTCTTTTGATACCAGTTTGATTGTGCTCAGCGACACACTGATCATGGGATCGCTGATGTTGTAGGCACAAGGGTATTTCGGACAGCTAGTCCGGGGTCCCCACAATTGTTTTGCGAGCATGTCCAAATTAAAGTTGTGGATAACACGAAATCCCATGCCACCCTTCTCCTTTGGAATACACATATTCCACCATGCAAACCAGTGCATCTTACGCTGATCTTCCCCGTCACCCCACCAATAGTGCGAAATAGCATCAGTGATTCCCTTACAAATTTTCTTTGGGAATTTGAATACACTCATCGCATATGTTGGGATGGCTTGGGCCACCGCCTTAATCAACACTTCCTTGCCACCATAAGATAAAGTTCTCTCCTTCCAACCATTTACAATTTTCTGAATTCATTCAATAAGATGTTTAAAACAATCCACACGATCAACGCCAATCATCGATGGGAGCCCCAGATATTTGTCCGATAGAGATTCAGTCATGATATCCAATATTTGACACACCTCCACCTTGTCAGCAACATCTGTATTGGGACTAAAAAATATAGATGACTTGGCCGCACTTACCATCTGTCCCGAAGCAGTACAGTAATCATCTAGTATATTCTTCAGGGTGATAGCATTAGCAGAATTCGCCTTCATCAATATTAATGAGTCATCAGCGAACAACAAGTGCGAAATAATAGGGGAGTCACGACACACCTTTACACCAATTAGATTACCCCTCTCCTCTTCGTGAGCAATAAGGGCCGACAAACCTTCGGCACATAATAGAAATAGGTACGGAGACAAGGGATCTCCTTGCCTTAACCCACGTGTCGGCCTGAAAGGGGCCGTCTCATTAGAGTTAAACCTTACTTTGTATTCCACTGAAGTGACACAAGCCATGATAATCTGAATCCACCTTTCATCAAACCCCAATTTTCTCAAGATCTCCTTAAAAAATACCCACTCAACACAATCGTAAGCTTTGTGCATATCTAGCTTAATTGCACAATTTCCCACTTTCCCGGTCTTCTTCTTCTTCATTGTATGTAAGCACTCATAAGCCACTATAACATTATCTGTAATAATACGACCTGGAACAAAAGCGCTATGATTTTCGCTTATTATCTCCGGTAGAAAGACGTTTAGCCTCGCTGCCAACATTTTAGAAATAACCTTATAAACCATGTTACATAAGCTTATAGGCCTAAACTGAGACACCTTCTCCGGATTATCAACTTTCGGGATCAAAACTATAGTAGTAGTGCTCCATCCATCCGAGATTACACCTGTGTTCACCGCAGTCAACACTTCCTTCACTAGATCCGCTCCCAAAAGGTGCCAAAACTTTTTATAGAAAATCTAATGAAGTCCATCGGGCCCCGGAGCTTTGAAATCACCAATGCTAAATAAAGCTCGTCTTACATCCTCTTCAGTATATGCGGCCATTGATGTCTCATTCATATATGGAGTAACTTTAGGTTTTACCTTATTCAGGACGGTCCAATTTGGTACAGAAACTTCCGATGTAAACAAGTGACAGAAGTAATCACCAATCAAGTTTTTCATTGACTCATTATCCTCCTTCCATTCACCATTATCATCCGACAGGAGGCGAATAAAGTTCCTCTATTTTCTAGCAGTAGCAAAATTGTTAAAGAAACTAGTATTTCGGTCTCCAAATTTAAGCCAATTTGCTCTGCTTCTTTGAACCCAATAAATTTCTTCTTTCTCCATAGTTTCCTCTATCTCCACTAACAAAAAAAATTTAGATAAAGGGCTTTATTACTTATAGGATAAGTATTACACCCAGCCTCTGCATAAAATGCACACAGCCGCAATTCAAGCGAGAAAATAAAATAGTATGTGAAGCACTAGACGAATTACAATCATGAAATGAAATAGTAGACCGCCAGCACTTGCAGGTGGACTCAAGCGCCTATGGTGGTCCAATCCGGCGATCAAGTGGTCATCCATGTCGGATAAAAATATCCCTCGCCACCTCTTCCAAACATGCACATGCCTCCGTAAAGAGGACTCGATGTCCCTCCCGTTGTCAGATGGACTAGGAACGGAGAAAACTTGTGCACCGGTAGAGAACCTGCATACGAGAAACATCTTTATCATTGAAAACCTTGTCATTTCTACTAAGCCAAAGCGACCATATGACGGCTATCGCTCCCACTCTAATAACGGTTTTAAACTTCTTATCAATACCATTAAGCCAGTTGCCAAAAACATTAGCAACATAATTTGGTTGATATAAGTTAGACGCTATCTGGATGGCTGACCATATAGAACGTGCAAAACTACACTCGAAGAATAAGTGTTTTATTGTCTCTTCCTGTGGACAAAACATACACTTCGTACTTCCATGCCAATTTCGTTTAACAAGGTTATCCTTTGTTAGAATGACACCCCCATGAAGATACCACGTAAATACTTTAATCGTAAGTGGTATCTTCATTTGCCATATTTTTTTATTATCATCGACTGGCACATCGGAATGTACTAACGCCCTATACATTGAATCCACGGAGAATTTACCATTCGCACATAGATTCCAGCGAAACTCATCAGGACCCTGTGTGAGTTGAACTGAGTTCAACCGTGCCAACAGGGAGTTCCAAGACGCAAGTCTTGGTCGAAGCAAATCTCGCCTGAACGTCACATTCGGAGGGGAACTCTGCATGACAGTATCAATGGTATCCCCTTTATGACGTACAATATTGTATAGAGCTGGATATCGATCCCGGAGTGTGGTTTTGTCTAACCATTTGTCCTCCCAGAATCTAATCTCTGAGCCATCCTTAATATTAAATACCCCGAAGCGAAAGAAATGTTTCTTTGTCGCCATCAGTCCAGCCCAAAAGTGGGAGTCACCAAGTTTCCAATATACCTGTGATACCGCCTTTGTGCCAATATATTTTCTCTTAAGGAGTGTTTGCCATATCCCATCTTCAGTAAGCAGATTAAAAAGCCAATTACCTAAAAGAGCTGAGTTCTTGACATTAAGGTCATGAATACCAAGCCCTCCCTGATCTTTAGGACGACAAAAAACATTCCATTTAGCCAGTCTGTACTTCTTCTTCTCACCATCTCCTTGCCAAAAGAATCTTGATCGGTAATAATCCAATTTATACAAGATCCCATTTGGTTTTTGGAAGAAGTAAATCATATACAGTACCATATTTGTAAGTACCGAATTAATGAGTTCCAGTCTTCCACCAAGGGACAGCAATTTTCTTTTCCAACTAGATAGCCTAGCTTGTAGACGTTCTTCGACGTGTATCCATTCCGCATTAGTCAGTTTTCGATAATGTATTGGTATTCCAAGGTACATTATTGGAAATTGACCCTGCTCGCAGCCAAAAATATCGGCATATTGGGCAGCTGCTTCTTGAGCCCCACCGAAACAAAACAATTCACTCTTATGAAAATTCATTTTCAATCATGATAATTGCTCGAATGCTGACAATATCAATTTCAGGTTCGCAGCTTTATCTAGATCATGTTCCATAAAGAGGATTGTGTCGTCTGCATATTGAAGAATAGATAATCCACCATCAACTAGATGTGGAACTACTCCTTCAATCTAGCCATCCGTCTTAGCTCGTTCAATCATGATCGTCAACATATCCGCAACTATATTAAATAGTATAGGCGATAGAGTATCACCTTGCCTTAATCCTTTTTTTTTTGTCTGAAAGTAGCGGCCAATGTCATCATTGACTTTTATCGCGACGCTACCTCCGACAACAAAATTATGCATCCAAGCACACCACTCCTCCGAGAACCCTTTCATTCTCAGAGTCTGTAGTAGGAACGGCCATTTGACCTTGTCATAAGCCTTTTCAAAGTCGACTTTAAATATCACCCCATCAAGTTTTTTCGTGTGCATCTCATGTACGGTCTCGTGTAAAACCACAACACTGTCAAGAATATTCCTCCCTTGCATAAAAGCCGTTTGGGTAGGTTTTACCACATGATCTGCCACCGAATTTAACCTGATGGTCGCTACTTTTGTAAAGATTTTGAAGCTAACATTCAGAAGGCATATTGGCCGATACTATTGTATCCTTTCAGCATTCTGAATCTTAGGCAACAAAACGATTTTCACTAACAAATACCTCTGCCGATCTGCCGACTCATCAGTGAGAGGCCCCGATCGCAAAGTTTCCAACTCCTCCTTTAGTTCCTTCAACCGGCGGTGAGGTGCTTTTAGAGTATGCCGATCCCACTCATGTAGTTCCCTGTGTACCGATGCAGTACGATCCGCGAACGGCGAGGAAGTACAAGTCCTCTCCCACGCCTCTGTAACCTTCATGCCTACTTCATCCTCCTTCAACCATCTTGCCTCGAATTGTTTGTGTCCCCCATGCACTTGAAAGCCAGCATGCAACTCGCCCTCAGTGTCTAGCACAATTGGTCTATGGTCTGATTTAATATGCGTAGTCTAACACTTAAAAGATCAACAATCGGAAATACTAGTGCGTCTGTACTTTGCGTGCAATCGGGTTGCAATAGTCATTGAAGCTTCCTTAAAAATAACTTACTAGCGACATGATCATAGTGGCCGTGTACAAGATTCCATAAGAATGTTTGGATGAGGTACAGCTCTTTTGGCTACCGCTGTTCCTCCCGAGTCCCGAGTGAAATTTGACAAAATTAACCACTTCACGAAACTTCAGCAAAAAATAACCCTTTTTTCGAAAAAATTCTAAAACTAACCCTTTTTTTGTGACTCCCGCACCAGCGGCGTCACACATGTACGCACCGCGCCCCAGCCTGGGGCGCCACACCTACATGTGCAACGCCCCAAGCTAGGACGCCACACCTCTTGGGGCGCTACACGTGAAGAGGTGTGGCGTCCTAGCTTGGGGCGTTGCACATGTAGGTGTGGCGCCGCTGGTGCGGGAGCCACAAAAAAATGTTAGTTTTAGATTTTTTTCTTTAAAAAAAGGGTTATTTTTTGCTGAAGTTTCAAAAAGGGTTATTTTTGTCAAATTTCACGAGTCCCGAGTCCCAACTGTAACAGTACAGTCAATCAGTGGCATTATTGCAGTATTTCCCAGTGAGACATCCTACTGTTGCCAACTAATTAGTAGCATACATGTTGGCTGCAGGTTGTTCAAGGTGCTGCATCATCTCTCTTTATAATGAGTTGTACACTTGTACTACTGCTTTGGTTACTGTTGTTATCAATTGCAAATAGTAGTAGTAGCATCAGTAGGTCGCTGTGACAGTAACAAAGGAGCTGGAGCAGTGTTTGTTCACTTGAGAGAAGAAGCAGAGAACATACAAGTAAGGTGCTAGAATAATTTGATTCAAATTCCATGATGAGTTTTTTCCCCTACCTTTTTAGAGGATTCTGATTCTCGCACTGTTTGAAAGGCTGGTCTGTTCCCCAACAACTGATGGTTGGAACATACTGAAACCCCAAGAAACAGAGCTGCAAGAACGTCAGAATTGCAGAGACTGTCAAGCAGGTTAACCATGGCCTCGTTCATTGGCTGACTAGACAGCATTCCTAGTACCATACAGGAGGCGTCACAACATCGTTTTCGGGCACACAATCGAAACTGATGATCAGCAAGTTGCATCCTCCATCAACCAGTGACCTGCAACCATTTCCAGGGGAGACAGTGCTGCACAAAAATGGTGTGAGAGTTAGAGGGCGGGTCGTGTCAGAGCATCGCACTATATGCTTATTTGCACAAGCAGAAATTCAGGGAACGAGATCCTCTAACATTGAGGAGTAAAGTCAGAGAAAACTAGGAAGGAAAGTCAGGGGGCTGTAGCAAAAGTTTGTGTATTTTTTGTTGTACTTAATTACTATATACAATTACTGTAGCATGTATCACCTTAACTAATTTTTTTAGCACCATATTACTGGTTGCAAGAAATTAGAGTAGATATATAGCTTAGATTTATAATATACAAAGTAATCTGAATTATATTTGACTTACAAAAATGTTTTCGAAGAAGGAAAGTTAGGGGGGTGTAGCTTCTCTGACTGCTCCTCAATGTTAGAAGAGCCCGTTCCGATATTCAGAGTTGGAGCTTTCAACCGCCATCTGTTTCGGCGTCAGAGCAGTGACAGTAACACCGACTAAACTTGTTGATGATTAGGTATGATTACATTATTATCATGTCATCTCAAGACATGTCGGTAACTGGCACTGGCAGCAGTGTCAACAATGGCATGTGAACAGCGCATGGCATCTACAACATGAGACAGGTCTCTGCAGATTGATAAAACCGACAGTATGAGCTTCGGTGTATCTCTGGGCACACTGGTGTATTCAGAAACAGGTGGGCTGCCTCATGATTCAATTGGATTTGAAGGGTTTGGATCAGTCAAAAGTAACTACACAAGAACAAAACTTACGAAGGCTTCATTTGAAGTTTGAACGGAAGGATACAGAAAACCTTACGATTTAAAGAATTGCAAAGTAAAATTACTGCATGCGTGAATAATAGAGGTTGAATGTCCCTATGCGAGCAAGCAACAACTGCGTTGTAAACCTTTAACTGTACTCTAGAATGGCCCAAGTGATATGTACTGAGCATTGCTATTAACACTAGCCTGAACAAATCATTTGTAAGAAATGATATTATTTTTATTAATTTTTTCAAAGCTTTCTCAAAGAAGAATACATGCTTTTCTGAAGTTGTGAAAGTCCATATATAATCCTTAAATGGACAAGGCAATTAATTATGTTGTTAAGTGGGTCATACCAATGGACAACGGTGGCCCATAAAAAATAATAAGAAATTTGTATAGGCTACCTCAAAATGTACTTTCTAATTTCTTAAATCAAAAACATGTCGTACTATACGCTTGGCAACGTAGAGGAAAATAAACCTTAATAAAAGTTCACAAAGTTTTACTCTACAAATCCAGTAAAAAAAGTCTCCAACAACCTCCGACACAGTGAGATTGAGACACTGGCAGGAAATTATTTTCAGACATGGCTATCTATCTGTCGGTAATACCGCACTCGTATGCTGTCGGAACCTGACTCTTCACGATTCTTGTCCATGAAGTCCATCTATATATGTCTGGCAAGCAGGGGCTTAGCAGTTTTATGTTCATTTGTTTTTAGAGGCTATTCTGTTAGTTCTGGAACTTGCAAGTTCATCTTTGTTGGAACTAACGGGCATAGACTTTTCTGGAGGGAAACCAGACGTTATGTTGACCGAACCTCCGAGAGTTCATTCCATGTACCTCTGGGTTCTTCCAACCTTTTGAGATTCTCTGTTCCATCTGGTACCACCGAGGTTAGGCGCGCTACCTCGGGGAATGATGTTTTCTCGGTCGATTGCTCAAATTTTGAGCTAATCCGGTTCCTCTGGGTTTCACCATACGACAAATCCGGTCATGTTCCTTTTCATGTAGTGGCTGGATTTCCAACTTTCCTATAAGTATCTCCACCCATCCCATGACAAAGTGAAAAAAAAATAAGTGAGGAGAGAACTAGTGCCTACTAATATCTTCACCTCTCTCTCTTGCACCAAACTGTACACCTCCACTCAAATCTTTGGAGATCCATGGTTCTTTGAGAAGCCATTAATTGTGATATTTTTGTGAGGGCTTCAAAATTCAAGTACTAGCCAAGTATTGTTACTTTTTGAAGGGTGTGTGCCTCCTAGCATGCAAGAGTGTTGCTTGGAAACGTATGTGGTGTGTTGTGAAGGAGCCAAGAAGTATGTACGTGAAGGCCGGAAGTCTAGCTCCTACAACAAGTAAAGATCTACCTCTGAGTGGCTGGTCATGGACTTGGTGTCCTAGCTCAACGAGATATAGGTTAGTATTTGTGAACGGGGATTTGTGTTTGAAGCTTCTCCAACGAGGATGCCTGATAGCACAACCTATCTGAACCCGAGGATATATCTTCGTGTTTGTGACCAATTTCCCAGGCTCCTTTACTTCCTCGTAGTCTACTTTTTTGCAAGTTTTATATCTATAGAAATGCATGTGTAGTGCTTTTAGGCAACCATTGCTAAAAACTATCACTTTCATCTGAATAGTCGACCCCCCCCCCCCCCCCCCCCCCCCCCACAACGCCTTCGTAGGAGATCTTCAAGTGCAAATAGAAAAGGTTGCGCCATAGCGCGAAGTGTTGGGGCACCCTGAGTTAACCCTCACATGCGGTAATGAAAGCGGACACCTAATGCACGCGCCGAGGATGGAGGTTGTGGATCTCCACCTCATAGAAGTGTAGTACCTCTCGAAGGAATGGATGTGTGGGGAAGGAGAAGCCACACTTGAAGTATGCGTAAAACACGACCCGCCTCATTGTTGAGAAGCCACACCTAATGCAAGATGGGCATGCATCTCGAGACCGGTGGGAAGCACCCCTTCTTCCTCTAGATCCCACGGTGTTTCCATGTTGATCATGGACCTCTACCACTCCTTTGTCGGTGTCAATGCTGGCTCATCCACCATATCTTTGTCCCGTGGCGGGTATACCGCAGGCCTCGATCGGTGCCACCTCTTGCTACTCAAAAGTATCAATTTCATTGATCCTCACCAACATCTCGATCCTGGTGGGCGATGGCAAAGAAGAGGCTCTATGGGCTGTAGGTTTTGGCTTCAAAGCAAGATGGGAACAAGCATACTAATAACCAATAAAAAATAAGTTAGGGAGCCTTGCAGCCTCCCTCCTATGAGCCGCTATTTATGGGGACAACGACATCGGTGCCCAAAACTTCAACGGAACTAAGTCAAGGACTCTTGGACTTCCAACAAAACCAACAAGGCAGGATAACGGGAAAAAAGTTGTTCTAGAAACAGTTGTGGCGTGCTCCCTGCGGGCTATTGCTTGCCCGGAATTTCATTCGGTGCAAGCCATCGTAAGAGCAGGGACGGTCTCACCCCCTGCGTCGCGTCCACATAGGCTCAAACAGAGTGAAGGTTGGTCGGCGGAGCACCCTACATGGCCTCTAG